>OAMR01000175.1:1734819-1779395 GCA_900205405.1 Echinochloa crus-galli | reverse complement strand
GCTGTCTCTTATACACATCTAGATGTGTATAAGAGACAGCCCCAGTAGCGCGCGCCCATGTCGGAGAGGATGCCGCCCATGGGCCTCGCCACGATGTTGGCCATGCCGAAGCAGGCGGCGATGGTGCCGGCGACGCGGAGGTCGAGGTCGAAGCGGTCGTACATGTACTCGGCGATGACGTTGTCGGTGGTGAGCTCGACGCCCATGCAGTAGCCGTAGAGGAGCACGAAGATCCATGTCCGGTAGTTGGTCACCGCGTACCACATCACCTTGGAGAACTTGTCCTTGTTCACGTTGCCCTTCTTCTGCAGCGTCCTGAGGTTGCCGTCGGGCAGCATCGTGCTCGCGGACCTAGCAGTCTGGTGCGCGACGTTTCAATCCTCGTATGTGTGGATACCTCGGAGGTGCTGCGCTTGGAGCACAAGGACGAACCGCACGTGCAGGACCAGACGGATGTAAGCAACTGCACTGCACTGCCACTTCGACGCGTTCGTCTACATCGAGACGGCTCTCGCTGCAACTGCGCGTTTAGTGGTAACGATCCGTGATCTATAACTTCTGCTGTTCCTGTTTTTCGGGTAAACGAGTTTTTGTATGTGCTAGCGTAGCCTCCTCGTTTCCCTTCACAACCTAGGCTTCCAGCTCCAAAAAGGATGATTTTCATGGTGCATTGCTATTTTTGCCCTCAGATGTTTGACAATTGGGGCAATTGTTCTCCCTCTAACTACCATGTGGGCCATGTTGTGTTGTCTTAACTACCAGCTCTTGCATCCATGCTCTCCACTTCCTGCGTCAACCTGTCATGCATCGCGCCATAGCCGCCCGGTACCAGAGAAGAAAAACCACTGCAACACCAGCGCCAGAGTTCATCCGCCAAATCCAGAAGACCACCATGCGAAGATCATAATGACATTGTCGAGCCAATTCATGTCCTGCCGTCCGCCGAGGCCAGAGACGAAATCCGCCATCACCAAGAACACCGCAACACCAAGGAGGACGGTCGAGTTGGAAGCACATCACTAGAGGATGGCGCCCCAATAATGGGGGCAGACCGGGGTGGGGCTGGGGTCGGCTTTCTTGACTCGAAGGAAAAGCAGGGAGGACGAGGGACGGCGATCGAGTATAGCATCCCATCAGCGGGGGAGGACCTTGGGGTTGGCGCCCTTGTCCCCGAGGTTGAGCAGGGAGGCCGAGGGGTGGCGTTGGAGGACGGCATACTCGTAGCTGAGGCAGAGCTGAGGGCTTTGCTCCCTTGACCCCTAGGAAGAGCAGGGAGGACGAGTGTCGGGTAGGAAGGTTGGTGATGATGGGATGCGGGCAGGCGTGCGATGCCGCATCCCTCGAGATGCAGGGGATGTCGCTGGGAGATGGGGAGATGATATATATAGTGTAGAGGTGGGTGAAACAAAATGAAAACAAAATGTTTTCTTATGTAACTGGTGGCAAAGGTGGGTAATTACGTCAGAACTCCATATCTAAGTTGGTTTCATTGAATTTTGGAGTCACAAAAGAGGTGCTCCAAGAAAATACACTATAGCTCCATCAACTCAATAAAGTTGGGCTACTCCGAAAATTGGTGGAGCTGAGGTGTTTGGCTGGCTCCAGTCAACTCCAAGCTGGAGTTTGGAGTTTGAGCCATGCCAAACAGGCCGTAAGGTCGTTCAATTTAGACGGAACATGAAATGCATTTATTCTAGGTTAGAATAAGGATTATTAGAGATCCAGACATGGAAGTATCTTTCGTGAACTTTGTACTCTAGCCCACTCTTGCTTTGTTCATGTCTCTCTTCTTGACTGACCGCAGCTTTTACTGGCTTTTTATTCGACAGAGCATCTCCATCGTCTGCAAGTTGCTTGTATGGAGACGTTCTTTTGAGACGGTAGCAGTGTCGGCAGTGTCTCCTCCCTATCCTTACTACGGTACTACCACAACATGACAAATAGGTCATATTTCATACGCTTGTTGCATTGTATGACGATATAGATTTGCACAGCTGACGTAAGGGTGCTACATGCGCGCTAGATATCCCAAGTTTAGTTCCCAAATTTGGCAATTTGGGACTTTAGGGTCTCATCGTAATCATTGCGCCACTGTAGCATTTCGTTTGTATGTGCGAAAAATTGTCTAAAAATTGATTAATTAGGCTTAAAATGTTCATCTTATAGAGTACAACAAAACTGTGCAATTAGTTTTTGATTTCATCTACATTTAGTACTCCATGCATGTTATGACATTTTGATGTGATGGAGAATCTTCTTTTTTCATAGTGAATTTGGGTGATGCTTTTTGAACTAAACAAGGCCTAAACGGTCAACGGAATTTTGCAGAGGATTATTCTGTAACACAAACGTGAATTGGAAAGCGTGTACCTCTGCGTGTGCTGCCGCGGGACAAGCATTACCAGCTTATAAAAGCGTAGCACATACTAGAACGTATGTACTCTGCACCGCAGCAATCGGTAAGTTGTGCAAAGGCAACACAATATGGGCCGGAGAGCCTCCCACTTGTAGTGGTAACCGTAGTCATTTTTTCCCTCCTCGTGCCAGCGCCGCTTGTCTCGTCGGCGGCCTTCCGGCCACCGGTGAAGTTTGGTGGGCGTTACTCCATATCTTCAGCGCAGGTGAAGCAGATCGGCAAATTCTTGAGGAAGCACGTCTGGGACATCCTCGAGAACGTCCTGTCGTCTCCGGCCGGAGGCGAGAAGAAGGGTGAGAATACGCTGGACACCAAGGCGGCCGACACCGCCGGCGTCTACATCTTCAACCTCTCCGTCGGCACGTCGGTCCAGACCATTTCCGGCATCCTCGACATCTCCAGTGAGCTCGTGTGGACGCAGTGCGTGCCCTGCGAGACCTGCTTGACACCGCCGGCGACCTCATTCCAGCCAAATGCGTCGAACACCTTCTACCAGCTTCCCTGCACCAACCAGACGTGCCAGGACGCGATCAGCCAGACATGCCCTGCAGAGCCCACGAGCTGCGGGTACTTGATGCAATACAGCAACTACACCAACACCACCGGCTACCTCGCCACCGACACGTTCACGTTCGGCCAGGCTCAGGTCCCCGACGTGGTGTTCGGCTGCAGCGACACGAGCTTCGGTGATTACTACGGCGCGTCCGGCGTCCTGGGCTTCAGCCGGGGTAACCTGTCCCTGGTGTCCCAGCTCCAGCTCTCCTGGTTCTCCTACCTCTTGGCCTCGGACGGATCCCAGAACAACAACCTCTTGCAGTTCGGCGGTGACGCCGTCCCGCAGACGGCGAACGGCCACCGGACTCCTCTTCTCAGCAACAGCGTGTACCCTGACCTCTACTTTGTCAAGCTCACAGGAATAATGGTCGACGGCCGGCAGCTCAACGGCATCCCCGCCGGAACGTTCGACATCCAGCCGGACGGCTCCGGCGGGGTGTTCCTGAGCACGACCGTCCCGGTCACGTACCTCGAGCAGGCTGCGTACAACGTCGTCAAGCAGGCGTTCGTCAACGGGATCGCGTCGGAGGCTGTCAACGGCTCTGCGCTTGGCCTCGACCTGTGCTACACGTTGCAGCCCGGTAAAGACGAGATGACGGTCCCCAAGCTGACGCTGGTGTTCGACGGCACGGACGCGGCGATGGAGCTCAAGAAGCACAACTACTTCTTCGCGGACAACACCACAAACCTGGAGTGCCTGACCATCCTGCCGTCTCGGGGCGGGTCGCTGCTGGGCAGCCTGCTGCAGACGGACACGAACATGACCTATGACCTCTCCAGCGGGCAGCTCATCTTCGAGACGGCGGCGTCAGCGCCACCACCACACTTGAAGGTGTCTCTGATGATGGCAGTACAACTGGTAGCATGTTGAGCGCTGCTGTTTTAGTCCTGTACGTGCAATATCTGACTATATAATGAGTGCCTGCATATCCTATGTTTCTTATATATAAACAATATATGTTTCTCCTTGTATTGCATAATGTATATAATCTAGAGACGGAAGTAATTAATGTGTTCCGCAATCTGGATTATTGTACTAGCGAGACACATGTTTTTAAAAAATATATATCTAATTATTATGTAAAAGATAGAGAAAATGAAAATATACTTATTGTCATGTATGGCAAGAGGATATGATATGTGGACCCCATGCTTCGAGCAGCTGTGAATATGAGAGGTGGACCCTACATTCCAAGGGACTAGAATGCATAACAGGTGGGCCCTACATGCAAATCACGGAGGATAAAAGAAATATAAAATATTTTTCTCTTTACAGTACAGACTCGTATACGATGGAATATTATGCAATCGATTTACTAAATTCCGAATCACATAAAGCATGACACGCATCGAAACTAGGGACGTGCCAAACTTTAGTTGACAGAAATAGCATAAACCAGATCTGAGTCACAACATACATGTCAAGAGATTACATGTATAAGTAATATATGAACGGCTGCAGATGAGTAAGACGTGAACAATAGTGGTGGTGAAGCCACGACAATGGTGCTGTGAACGGCTCGCAGCAGCGCTGAAGATGACGGTACACTGCAGCGTCAGACTTGGAAGGAAGGCGACCCGTGGTGATAAACTTGAGCAGTCACGCAGAACACTTCTCAAAAACCTTATCTGCCGACGCTTAGGATGACGAAGCCTACAACGGTAGCAACATATTAGTTGACAGTAGCATAAACCAGATCTGAGTCACAACATACATGTCGAGAGATTACAGGTATACGTAATGAACGACTGGAGATGAGTAAGACATGAACAATAGTGGTGGTGAAGCCATGACAATAGTGCTGTCAACGGCTCGCAGCAGCACTGAAGATGATGGTACACTACAGCGTCAGACTTGGAAGGAAGGTGACCCGTGGTGACGAACTTGAGCAGTCACGCAGAACACTTCCCAAAAACCTTATCCGCCGACGCTTAGGATGATGAAGCCGATAGCGGCAGCACAGTAGCTACTTAGGACAAAAATGTAGCCAAAGGACAAGGATTTCGGTAGCTTCGTTTGCTATTCAAATCCTTGGACGTCGAAATCCCACGAAGGCTTTTGACACAGGTCCAAACTTCCAGCACAAGGCGAGAGCCGGCCAGGCCCGGCGAGGCGAGCGAATACGCGTGTGTGGGCTTTCTTTATCCTCCCATACCATCACTCGATCGAGTGAGATTAGCTTCCATATTTATGTTAGCCATCCTCCACTTTCACTAGCAATGTGGCACTAAATAATAGTACAACCTGGGCCACTTCCTTATGCACTCACGGGCCTTTGAGATTTAATTAGAATTTCTGAATTCTCATTGGGGCCGGACGCACAAATTGCAACAATCCTCCACCAGATCTCAAATGCCCATTTAGAGATTTGCCACCTATTGACTATTGTTTCAGCAAGGACTGTTAAGTTGAACTCTTGTTTAGAGCTTCAAGCAACATTTACTCAGAACTTAATAATGGACTAGGCTTTGAATTGCAAGTTTTGTGTGGACAAGTTTAACTCAAAGTCATAGCCAATATATGACTGCTAGTTGCCTTTCCTCACGGGTGGAGTCTATGCGTCATACTCCCTGGTCTCTTCATGAGCTTCCTAGAGATAACCCAAATCTCATAGATTGTGGCATTTAACACTTGGGAACTCATATAGGTTTGTTTCTTTTAAGAATGCTCTGTAGGACATCATCTTCGCTTATCAAAGTCAACAGAAACACATTAAGGCATACTGTCAATCTGCCTTATATCTTTTGAGAGTATTGTGTCTTCACTAGAAAGTGTTTCATATAAGAATTACTCTCCTCAGTTAACCAATAGCTTATTTTTCTCAGGTCCTAATTCATGGAATCTCCGATCACATAGGTTGGGTTACTACTACGATAACTCATGTGGGTCTCATACCAATCTCACTCGATGCACTTTTTATCACATTCCGTGATATCCCTATAAAAGAGTCTGTCAGTTTTTTGTCAGTTTGAATATAAGTCACACTTATAACTCCAGAGTTTCTCAATTTCTTGATAGACTTTAGTCGTCTTTTGACATGTCTTGATGACTTTGAATTATGCTTGGCATTGTTTACTTTGACAATAGACGTTTGATTGTCATAGTTTATACGGATAGCCGCCACTATGTTTTCAACCACCGGCAAGTCCATCAAGAGTTCACGCAACCACTCTGCCTCAAAAGTGGTTGTATGTAAAGCAGCAAGTTCTGCTTTCATGGTTGACCTCGTCAAAATGGTCTGTTTGCAAGACCTCCATGATGTCTTGCCACCTCCAAGGGTAAATACTTATTTCTTTTGTCCTATTCTAAATTCAGTTTTTATTAGTTCTATTTGTTATAGACTCTTTGATCAGCTATTTTTCTTCCTAGTCTGTATACAATCAATTACTACTTTGGGCATCATTTAGTTATATTTAACATGAGCTTTTTATTTTCAACTAATTTCTTTGTCAATTTTTCTTTTCAAATTTATCTAGTTGTTAATATTATCTGACATGAAGAAACTACTGCAAATCTTATGTGACATGAACTATTTGGCCAACTGATAATTTTTTATTTTTAAAATTCAGTTTTTATCTTTTATTAATCACATTTTATATAAACTTTTTAGTTAATTGCAACTTTTTTCGATTTTTTCTCTTTGTATTGCATAACATATATAAACTAGAGGAGAAAGTAATTTATGTGTTCCGCAATCTGGGATTATTGTTGTAGAGGAGATGTACGTGCCCTGGAACATGTTTTCAGAAAATATATATCTAATTGTGATGCAAAAGATGGAGAAAAATGAAAAGATGCTCATTATCATGTTTGGCTAGTGGACATGATATGTGGACCGCACACTTCAAGCAGCTAGTGAATATGACAGGTGAATCCTACACTGCAACGGACTAGTGTGCATAACAGGTGGGTCCTACTTGCAAATCAGGCAGAATAGCAGAAATAGAGGAAGGAAAGAAAAAAAGGCTAATCAAGAGACTAAATGGAAAAATCCTACAAAACTAAATCATCATACATACCGTTCACTTGATTAGTGAGCGAGACACCAGTAGAAAAAGGACTTTCCATCCCGTACGTCTAGTCTCGGTTACATTTTGGCCCGAGACCAATAACCTTTTATTCCCGGTTCGCGTTGTTTTAGGTCCATGGAGGACTTTTAGTCCCGGGTGGAAACACCAACCACCTCCACGGGATAATTTAAAAGGAATGCACCCACAAGTCTACCGTACATGTACTCTGTAGGTAAGATGGTAAGAGAGGCTATGCGCGAGGCAGAAGTCCCGATTCAAATCCCACGCAACGCATGCGTGTATTTGAACCCTGTTGGTTGAAAATCCGGGACTAAAGTCCCTGTTCGACCGAAACTAATATCACTTTTTCTACCAGTGAGAGCAGATCAGGAGGAGCCCGAAGTATGGAATGGGGAGGGAGATGTAGGGTACATTCATGTGGATGGGCACACGCAACTAATAGCACTTTTTCTACCAGATCGGGAGGAGCCGGGAGCATGGAATGGGTAGGGAGATGTAGGGTACATTCATGTGGATGGGCACACGCAATAGAACAGGGAAATAGTTAGATTGTGTTGTGCATACGCAAATGCCAGATGCTGGGCTGTTGTGGCTCGTTTTGGCTCTCGAGCAGTTCGCGAGCTTGAGCTGGCTTATTATACTAGAGCCACTTCCCTCGGTGTCATGAAAAAATTCATAAATTCCCTCGGTGCCACGAAAAAATTCATATATTCCCTCAATACCACAAATTTTTACGAAGTTCCTTGAGTGTTTTTTTGGTTTATCCTGTCAGTGCCATTCCGTTCATACTTCCATCCATATGATGTTAAGTCTCATGTGAAAAGACTACATATATACGCAACAGTAATGGTTAACTGTTAACAACCTACATGCATTTCATGCACATGAACTGTAACAAAACTACAACCTGTGAAACATATGGAACAACTCATTAGTGCATTCCAGTGGTACGATCATGATTGAAAAGGAAAAGAAACCGTAGAGACAAGACAACTCTTCAGAATGGTTGGCAAAGTACCAGCGACATTTGTTCTTCTGCCACTTTAAATTCTCTCGCGCTCTCTGGCCACTGGTCGCCAGTCCTCCCCATTCTCACCTCCACGACCTTTTTACTTCACATACACGATCCAGCATAAATCCATCACCAATTCACAAGTGGCTCGAATTGTCTACGAGAAGACTGTAGGCCAATTTCCTCCAACTAATCCCAATGCTGCTCACAACTGCAACTATCGTTCTGATGGCAAGAAGCGATCCTAATGATCTCACTGATCGAATTCAGGCCCACAGTCATTCATGCATCCTCTTGATTGGGTTGTTCTTGTTGGCCTGCGCAGTGACTCTGTACATCATGAAGAGTCCACGCATGGTGTACCTCATTGACTACGCTTGCTTCTGTGCCCCATCTAACTACCGTTCTCCCTCTGCCACTTTTATTGAGCATGCCCGCCATGTGAGCCATTTCAGCGAGCGTAGTATCCGTTTCTTGGCACGCCTTCTCGAGAGATCGGGCCTTGGTGAGGAGACAAGCCTGCCTCAAATGAGCAAGTACACCGAAGGTTACAAGAACTGCACACTGGTGGAGGCTCGCAAGGAGGCTCACCTTGTCATCTTCTCGGCCATTGATGATCTATTTGCCAAGACAAGCATCGATCCTCTCACTGTTGACATCATTATTGTAAACTGCAGCGGATTCAGTCCAACACCATCTTTACCAGATATGATTGTAAACAAGTACAAGATGCGTAGCGACATCCGCAGTGTCCATCTGTCTGGAATGGGTTGCAGCGCAGGGTTAATCTCAGCAGAGCTTGCAAAGAACCTACTGCAAGCCATGCCCCAAGGTGCACGGGCATTAGTCGTATCCACGGAAATACTGACACCCTTATACTATTTTGGGAACGAGAGAGCTATGCTACTTCCCTACTGTTTGTTCCGCATGGGTGGAGCAGCAGCGCTGCTATCGACATCACCAGCAAAGGCCCGATTTAGACTCAAGAGCATCATACGGACACTTACTGCAGCAGATGATAAATCTTACCAATGCATCTATCAAGAAGAGGATGGCAAGGGAAACACAGGGGTCAGTCTCTCCATGGACCTCATCCACGTTGCTGCTAACACACTCAAAGCCAACATCACCACTATTGCACCGCTCATCCTTCCGGCATCTGAGAAGCTGCTTTTTGCGTTATCCTTCGTATCACAAAAGTTTCTCAAAATGAGGACAGAGTTATACACGCCCAACTTGCTCACAGCGTTCGAGCACATTTGCATCCATGCAGGTGGACGTGCAGTGATTGATGGGATCCAACGCAGCCTATGCTTATCAGATGAGCATGTTGAGCCATCCAGGATGACGCTTCATCGGTTCGGTAACACTTCCAGCAGCTCCATTTGGTATGAGTTGGCATACATCGAGGCCAAGCGCTACATGCACAAGGGAAATCGGGTGTGGATGATTGGATTTGGGTCTGGGTTCAAGTGCAATAGTGCAGTATTGGAGTGCATCGTTCCTGCCCACGATGAAGATGGACCTTGGGCTGGGTGCATCCATCGCTACCCAGTACGTATTCCTTAATATTCATATATAAAGCACGCCATCGCAAATATATCTACTTCAAGATTACCAATAAGTGCTAGTGTTTATAATTTCCTGTTGGAAAGGACTGTTTCAGATCCTGTATAAAGAAGACCACTCTTGTCGTGTGCGCACAGAATATATGGATATGATAAAGAATTCATTTTGCCCTTGTGTGTCGATCTTTACATCGCTATGTAACAGGACCAGGGGTGGTAAAGGATCCTAGATTTTGTACTACAAATTTGAAGGATCAGGCTCAATTAGGGTCGGACCAAAATACTGCTAGTTTTTTTATCTAAAGTTAACTAGGGTCAAGTTGGATTACGGAAAAAAATATAAGGGTCATGACCCATTCCCACCCTTGACTGGGACTACCTAATGAATCTTATGTATGGATAGTGGAACTAACTGTCTCAAGGCAGCGGAGAAACGACTTCATTGACCTTGGGTGAAATCCGTGGATTTCATCTTATCTTCATATCTCAGTGGATAGCCGTTTTCGTTCTTAAACTATTGTCTGAGACACACTTCGGTCCCTAAACTACTAAAATGACAGTCCTTGAACTTTTTCAATCAACCTAATTTCATCCTTGTGCTGACATAGCTCGTACAAAAACCACACACCCAAAAGCTGCTGTGAGCCGATGCAAATTGCGCACCACCCCCATACATGCTTTTAGCGGCTATGGAGTAAAAAATTTTCATAAAATTACCCACTCATAATGGATACTGGTTCATTTCTTCTTCTTTTTTCCTCCCTGCATCAAACAGGCATGCGAGGTCGTAGTCCAGCTGCGCGAGGTTTGGCGTGAGTGCTGACTCCTCAAGCCCCAGCGGCCGGCACGGCCCGGTGGTGGGCAGGATCCAGCGGGCGGAGGAGGCGGCGGAGCATGAGAGGCGAGGGAGATGGAGCTTGATCTCCACCATTGGCGGACCCAGCCAGGTTTTGGATAGTCCAAGGACTACTCCAAATTTCTAGTGATCAATGCAATTATACACTGTAGCAGATACTGTAGTGCACTGTTTGTTACTGTAGTGCACTGTATGTCTACCCTAAACATCTATTCTGGGTCCGCCAATGATCTCCACGCAAGGGAGAGGACTGGGGGAGCTCGATAGTGGAGATGCCCGATTGCGGTCTTGCGGAGGCGCATACCTCATGGGAAGAGGGGCCACTCGGGTTCGTCCTCCTCGCTGGACGCTGGCTAAGGGTCTGCTTGGTGACCTCGAGGAGAGCCAGGCGTGAGCGGTCGGCGGCAAGCTATGCCAAAGCAGATCGATTCTGCGGTGCTCCAGAATACCACGTCACAAACGGTTCCAGGAGCTCATCATAAACGGTTTTGAGGCTGGTTTGTGATGGCTAGAGTCATCACAAACGGTTTTGAACCGTTTGAGATTTCTTGCGTCCGCAAAAAGCCCCAAAAAATAGGAAAACAATAGAAATTTTTTTTCCCAATGTGGGAAGTCTACCAGCCCATCACAAACGGTTCGTAATACGAACCCTTTGTGATGACATCACAAACGGTTTTGCTTCCCTCATCACAAACCATTTTGGTAAAACCCTTCGTGATGCCTCTCATCACAAATGGTTTTCCAAAACCGTTTGTGATCAGCCGTTTGTGATGTTGATACGTGTAGTAGTGGTGGGGGGCAAAGCTGTTGCTACTTGCCTCTCTCGGTATTGCAGCTCCATGGATTTGGTCGGGCTGCAGGCTAGTACCTGCAGCTTCATCTCGATTGGGAACGGAAGAGCAGGATCGGTGTCTGTGGGAGAAGCTTCGAGCTCAGTGGCGCTGTGCTTGGGGATATGAACGTGTGTTCCGTGCATAATTTACTTATTTCTTTCCCAATCCACAATCCACCTATTTAACCTTGGGGAACACTGGAACCCACTTTACCAAATCAAAACAACCTCATCAGTTAAAGAAAAACAAACCAGTTCATGACAGTATAGCGCATCGTGGTGTGAACTATGCTAATTAGATGTACAAACGTTACTTTTCAATAAACAATTTATCTTTGTTTATGGTGAATGCAAAATTGAAAAAAAACTAATTTTTTTCTTTCTAAATTGGTCATTTACAAGCGAATTTTTAAACACCACAATATTCTACGATCATTTTCCATATAAATTGTCTATCAAGATTTTAGGATATTACAATAATTTTTTACCAAATTCATACGGCCACAGCCAATTCAGGCAAACGGCTTTCAGCTTTTTAACTGCTCACAGCCCACAACAACAATTTTTCACAGCTCATAGCCCATAATAACTTTTTTTCACAGCCACAGCCCAATCGAACTGACCCTAGACCATATATATATCATCATCAGATCTAAAACGACAGCACCCATGCTACCAATGAGACTACTACCATCAGAAACACCTCTGGGCGTGGCGATCGTGCAAACGCCCTCTCGAAGATGAGCTGCGCACCGTCGATGTCGTAGGTCATGTTCGTGTCCGTCTGCATCAAGCTGCCCAAGAGCGAACCACCGCGGGATGGAAGTATGGTCAGGCACTCCAGACCAGTGGCGTTGTCCGCGAAGAAGTAGTTGTGCTTCTTGAGCTCCATCGCCGCGTTTGCTCCGTCGAACACCAGCGTCAGCTTCGGAACCTTAATCTCGTCTATGGACTGCATCATGTAGCACAGGTCAAGGCCTAGCGCCGAGCCGTTGACAGGTTCCGACGCGATCCCTCTGACGAAAGCCTGCCTCACGACCTTGTACGCGGCCTCCTCGAGGTACGTGACCGGCGAGGTCGTGATCAGGAAAACCCCGCCGGAACCGTCCGCCTGGAAGTCGAAGGTCCCGGCCGGGATGCCGGTGAGGTCCTGGCCGCCGACCTGTATGCCCGTGAGCTTGACGTAGTACAGGTCAGGGTACACGCTGTTTCTGAGAAGACGAGTCGAGCGGCTCCTCTTTGACCGCGGGACGGCGTCGTCGTCGCCGAACAGCAAGAGGTTGTCGCTGCCGGGGTCGTCGGATGCCAAGCGGTAGGAGAACCACGAGAGCTGGAGCTGCGAGACGAGAGATAGGGGCCCCCTTCCGAAGCCGAACGTGCCGGACGCGCCGGAGAAGGCGCCGTAGCTCGCGAGGCTGCAGCCGAACACCACGCCCGGGACAGGGCTCGCGCCGAACGTGAACGTGTCGTTGGCGAGGTAGCCGGTGGTGTTGGTGGTGCCGCCGTCTCCGTAGGTGACGGTGTACCCGCAGCCGGCCGTGTCGTCGTCGCCGGGGCATGTCTGGCTGAGCACGCTCTGGCACGTCTCGCTGGCGCAGGGAAGAGTGGAGAAGGTTGGCGACGCGGACCACTGGAAGGTCGGCGCCGGCGGTGGCAAGCAGGGGTTGCAGCGCTCGCACTGCGCCCAGATGAAACTAAGGGCGATGTCCAGCACACCTGTCAAGACCTGTGGGGGCGAAGTGCCGACGGGGATGTTGAAGATGTAGAGACCGGCGGTGCTGGCCGCGCTCTCCAGGTTGTCGCTCTTGTCTTTCGACGGCAGGATGTTCAGGATGATGTCGACTAGGTCCCCGGCGTGCTTTATCAAGAATTTGCGGATCTTCGTTGCCTGTTCAGGGCGAACGGAGTAGCGGCCAATCCTACCGCCGGGTGGCCGGACGGCGGCCGACAAGACAAGCGGCGGCGGCAGGAACACATGGAAGAAAACAACGAGTACTATGACTGTCATTGCCAGTGGGAGGCTCCGAGCCATTGTGGATGATGCACTGCACGGTTGCTCCTAGCAAAAGAGTGCCAAGGAATTTCGATGTAGTAATTTCAACTGCATGCTCAGTAGAATGTGCTAGGTATTTATAATCGTTCAAGCTGCAGCTACGTACACACATTGCACAAGAATTTTATTCTTTCGCAACAGTACGTTTTTGACAAGTGGCCAAGGGCAGTACTACACGTTAGTGTTTTTGATGGAGTTGATTTATGGAGTACTGTCGCAGTAGTTTTGATAAATTGTTGGCCATTTTTAAAACTGTGGGGAAAACTATTTGCTCTTATAGCGAGGTAACACAAAATTATTGTGCTCCACAATTTGCTGCAAACTTCCTTTTGACCGTTTACTTTTGAAGTCAGTTTTTTTTGCACAGTAGCTAGCGCCCACAGTATATATATAATATATATCTTTGTCAACGTACTAATTTCAATTTAACATAAAAACTTGGTTGTATGCGATTAGAGACGCTGGAACTTTGTTTTTCTACAAAAAAATGTGTTGATGCAAAAATATCAGGCAACGATAGTTCGCGTAATCAACACATGATCGGCCTCACATATTTACTTCACTCTAATGACAAGCCTGTAATCATGAGGTTCAAGATGTGCCAGTCAATTTGACTTGTAATTGACAAGGGATGAAATGCGTAAAATTCACAGCTATAATTCATAGATCGGCTATGATTCCGAAATGTATAAAATTCACAGATCGGTCGGATTTAAACGATGCATGGCTTAAAGTCCAAGTTTGAGTTTAGATCCGCAATATACTTAGAAGTTTCAGAGCCGATAAGAAACTCAAATATGGACTGGATAAATTGTAACAAAAACTAAAAACTTAACAGAACTAAACGAGCAACCTATTAAGACCTAGTCAATATCGATAAATTGAACGTAGAAACAAAGCAGAACAAATTAACCTAGATCGACTACTCTGAGCGGCTGAGAAAGAACGTTCAATAACTTGTATAAAGATTAGATCTAAGATGAACAATGTGTTACAACTTTCAATCTAATCAATTACAATAACTCTTAGGAGATCTAGATGAAACCACAGTGATACGTCGGTAGTTAAAGCCTAGAGAGCACCACATAAAAGCGGAACTTAGGCAAACCGAAGATTAAGATGGTGCAACCCTACTTAACTTGGAAGAACTCGTTGATGAACTACTAAAAACTAGGGTTTAAAAGTAAATGCGATGAAAAGTGAGAACTTGTTTGATTTGGTGTGTACAGTCTTTTACAAATTCATCAGGCTACTATTTATAGTCTAAGCTAACGACTCCTTGTTGATTACGACTTATAAAAACTTAAAGGAAAAGAAATAAAACTTTCCTAAAATGCAGACCCTCCTATATAAATCGAACTCTTTGTGGCCCCACCACCATAAGTTTTGATCAAATCTTTAGTCCATTGGCTTCGACTGCATCAGCTCCATCAGCCATGAGTCCATGACCACATCGGCTCCATCGGCCGTGACTACATCAGCCCCATTGGTCTTGACTACATCTGTCTGATCGGCTGTATACTGTATTTGCTTTTTCCATAAAATGGACTCCCATCGTCGGCTTCATCGGCTCAATCTATCTCTGACCAAATTTTGACCAACGGTGCAAAAAACATTGTCAACAAATTGCCTTGGGGTTGCAGCATATTACCCATATCCTCTCGATGACAGACATTCATTAGTTTTCTGTTGCCCTAGGCCCCATCTAGTATACTCCAAACAATCAGACATTAGGTTTGGTAGCTAAGTTTGTTGATATAGCATTTTTAGTCTTCAACACATCACAGTCGCAATATAAACCGATCAAGTTTCCATATCTCGTATAATTATAACCCAATTCACCAAAAAATAAAAAGATAAAAATAGATCAGGCTCCCACAAGGTGAGGGACTGAAGAACAATCACGCAGGTGCCATGCACACGCGCCCTTTACCCCGCCCAGTGTGGTGAAGAAGGGCGAGGGCGCGTGTGGTCTTTATTTCTCTCCCCACACCTTCACTTTGTGCAGTTAAAAGAACCTCCATATTTATGTTGGACATCCTAAACTTTCACTAGCAAGGTTGGACTAAAGATGTGCACCACTTACACCACTTTCTCATGTTCACGTTGGGCCTTTGAGATTTATTTGGAACTTCCTAATTCCCTTATGGGCCAAGCCAAATAATTCTACCAATCACCCACCATATCTCATATGCCTATTCAGAAATTTGCATGTTTCTCGCTACTGTTTAATATTTCAGTATTTCAGCAAGGACCATTAAGTTGAACTCTAGCCTAGAGTTTCAATCTACACTCATTAACAAGTTGACAATAGACTATGTCTTGAATTGTGTGTTTTTGTGTGAACAAGTTTCACTTAAAGTTGTACTAGTACCTGGTTATCAATAACCTACCCGGTGGCCGGAGCATATGGGTCATACTCCCTAGTCTCTTCATGAACTTTCCAGAGATCACCCAAGTCTTGTAGCCTACGACATTAAATAGACGGGCTCACATAGATGTACGTCTTTCAAGAATGCTTTGTAATCGGGAGTCTCCTCCGCTCGGTCGCCCTGCTCGGGCGACGCAAGCGGCGACGCCTCCTCCGCCGAGCCACCCCTCTCCCTCCCCTCTCCTCTCCTGCCGCCGCCGGAGAGGCCGGCCGGAAGTCCGTGCAGACCTCCAGGACGGCGGCGGCAGGGCCACGTCGGCTGGTGGGCGGCGTCTTCGGAGCGGCGGAGTGTCGTGCCGCGGCCCCGCCGGCAATGGCGACGGCGGGCTTGGGCGGCGGGCGGAGCTGTGGCGGCTTGGGGCGGCGGCATGGGCGTGCATCGACGACGGGGAGGTGGCTCCGGGACCAAAGACGTAGCACTGCTGGTGGGACAGCGGCGGAGGTGTTGCTCGGTTGGGGTGGTCGCAGCGGTGGTGCTAATCTTGCTGTGCCGCGTACGTGCAGTAGGGTTGAACGCTCTGGGAGAAAGCCTTTGCTAGCATGCTGGCGGATGGCGGCGACGTTCCCGGACGTCACTTTCCCTCTTGGGGGCGTCATTGTGGAGCTACAACCCTGTTGCACGCGATCTCTGGGTGAAAACCCTGTCCAGCTTCTGGACAAGCGATGGTGGCGCCATTGGCGTCATTCCCTCCTTGAAGGCGTCGTCTCTAGAGATCTGCGTGGCTGGCAGTATGAGCGGTCCACCGTCGATGACGGCATCAACCGTGTTGACAATCCCATCGTGAGGCGCTCAGAGGGGTGTTGCACCTGAAACCTAACTCGGTGGAGTGAGAACAACATCCAAATTTATGTTGGCCATTCTCCGTTTCCACTAGCAAGGTGGGACTAAAGATGTACACCACTTTCTCATGTCCACATGGGTCTTCAAGATTTATTTGGAATTTCTTAGTTTCTTCATGGGTGAAGCCCATTAATTCCAAGCATCTTGTTAATATGTTCTAAAATTTCTATAGTAACTTGTTTTTGAATAAATGGAGTATATTTCAGGCTCAGCGGGTTTTGTTTTAAAGGACCATAAGATTTGACATAGTCCTCGGTAGCTGTCACATACCAGCAGCGCATAATAGGTGGTCCTATATGATTAAACTGGTGCTCATGATGTCTTCTTTGGATCATATTCCAGTTTGCAGTGAAGTTGATAGGTACTTTGCAACTACATAGACAAAGCCAAAACCTAATAATAAATCCAAAACACAGATCGCATCGAAAAAGTCAAGACAGTTCAGTTAATTCATGGCAATAACCTGACTGAGAAATGTCAAGCTCATCTTATATTTCTTAATTTCAGTTCTTCCAACTAGGCTTCCGACTTGCTATGCTCTACTGTTTTAAAGCGTTAACAGTGGTTGACCTACTGTTGCAGCCTCTTTTTTAGATAAAGTTATAGCAAGTGGCTGAAGTTTATCGAGCGACGACAAACTGCATTGAGCCATCGCGTAGCTTGTTTGTGCTTGACCCTTCCATTTTTGAACTATTATTTAACTGCATGAGATACCATTGGAATCTCTAAGGATTTAGCTATGGATAGGAGCGCTTGGAGACTAGTAATTAATGTGCCTGAGCCGTGATCTTTGCTTTCTTTTCTGCTTTCCTCTAACTCTTTTTCTGTTTTTTTTTGACCTTTTGGGTTTCACCTCTAGCCTACCCCAACTAGCTTGGGACAAAAGGCTATGTTGTTGTTGTTGTTGTTGTTGTTGGATAATTATTACCCGGCCTTGACCAGAATGGCTACGGCCAAACAAAATAAGGAAATTACATCTCATCACGGGGTCCAGTAGTCCTACACGACCACCAAGATCACTATAACACGTTTACCAGACCTTATAAAGAACTGAAAACGCTGGACACCAACCACCATTGATGTTTCTTCGAAGGCAACAGCATGAAGACTTGGTGCAGTAATGCTAACCAACCTCCGAGCTGTTACGCCATCCAATACCTCCTTCGTCCAGCGCTGGATACCAAACATAGTGTCCACACGGCCTTGGCAACCAAGAACTTCAACGACGCGCCTGCACTGCCGCCGCCGGCCTGGAGAAACCAGGCTAGGTTTTCACCCAGTTATTGATCAACCACGGGCGCAACAGGGGACAGTCTGACCAACGACTTCAGCAGCACCTTCAACAAGGTGTGTGTCACAAATACAACACAGCCACCGGTCTGACACAACATGCCAGACAAGGATTTCTCCTAGATCGCCGCCACCACCGTCACCACAGTCGCCCACCCTGAAGGACACCAGTATCTTCGCACGGCCACAGGAAGCCGCCATCGCAAGAAAAGATGCACTCCCGCCACCGTCGACGAACACCGCCACCCGGAGCAAGGTTCCGCCGGTAAAGGGACGGCACCAAACCGTGAGAAGGTAGCTGCACGACAGCTAGCGAAATCCGTCCAGATTGCCCCCGTGGGGAGCGACGCGAAGCGATGAAGGCTTTGGATCAGATCACGAAGGGACCGACACCCGGCCACCTACCAGGACACGGATCCAGAGGCGCCCCCCCCCCACAGATCCGCCCGCCCTAGGCATCCCCGACGACCACCGCACCGCGGCCAGCCACAGGAGCCGCCGGATCCGGGGCCGGCACCACAGATCCGGCCGCACGCGGCGAAGCCGGTGCCACCGCACAGGCGGTGAACGCCCCACAGCCGCGTCGGGCCGCGCACAAGAAGCACGCCGCCCGGCGGCCGGAGCGACGCCGCACAGGTCCCCTCGCGAGCGCGCGGCCAACGCGCCGCCCCGAGCGCTGGCGGCCCGGATCCGGCTGAGGGAGCCTCGGATCCGGGGGCCGCTGCCCTCGCCGCCGCCGTGGAGACCCGCGCCGGCGAGGTCCCTCATCCGGACATGGCGGCCGCGCCCGCCGAGATTTACCCGAGGGGAGGCTTGGAGCCCCGCCGGCGGCGTCATGGCGTGCCGCACGGACTTCCTGCGGCCCGCTCGGGTGGCGGCGCGGCGGAGGAAGGTCGAGGAGGGAGGGGGCGGCGCCGGCAGCCCAGTCGTCCGAGTCGCCCAGCGCGGGGGCAACGCGGGCGCGTCTCGTATCGGCCGCCGTGATTAATTGACCCTTCTTGGTTCAATGGTTCGGACATATATAGTTATTACTTTATGATACCACCTATTTTGGTAATGCAACAAAACAGAGTATTCCCTCTGCAAATTGTTATATTGTCAGTTTGTTATTACAAGCTTTAGCTAGTGCTAGCACACAAGCCACAATCACTACAATATCCACGGGTGAGACAGTATTCATGCTAGTTGCTCAATATGTGGCTTGCTTAAAAAAGTGAGATCCAGAGGAAGAAGATAGGTGGAAAATGTTGTTGTAATATTGTACTAAGGCCAGTCTTAATGGGGTTTCGTGGCATTAAATTTGTTGATGTGGCGTAGGAGAAAGAGAATGGAGAGTTTCATGATATGTGAAAGGAGTTTGGTCACCATAAAACTGTTTTGGCTCAGTTATCTAGTTTCTGGTCTATGCAACTGTGTAGCGAAACTGTGCACATAGACCGGCCCAAACAATTGATTTATTTGGACAGTCTCAGTGGAGTTTCATGGATGGTTTCATGGCATTAAATTTACTGATGTAGTATAGGAGAGAGAAGCCAGAGTTTCATGGGATGTGAGGGAAGTTTTATCATCATGAAACTTGTTGACACAGAAGCGCGCCAACAAACTCGAGATCTCGCAGAACAAGCAGCAGGGCCGTCACCACACCCGAAGCCCCTGGACCAAACCGGTCAGACCGGTTCCTGAAACCGGTCAGATCGCTTTCAGGCAGGAACTCATGAAGACCTAGAGACTCGAGCTCGGGAGGGACCCCGTCGGAGCTCGAGCAATCTAGGGTTGCTCTAGGGTCGGCAGGCCACCTAGAACGTCCTTGAACACCGTAGAGACGAGCAAAGAATAGCAAATATGGGGTTGGAAAAGACTAGGGTTTGAGAGGTAAAAATAAGAGACAATTGTGTTTCATTCGATTGGAATACCTCAATCAGCCTTCTAGCCTTTATATTTATAGGCTGGGGAAGTCTTACCCCTCATGAGTCGGTTACAATATGGGATTAAACTCGGAATCCTAAACCTACTCGAATTACAGATTAAAACCGGTCTGACCGGTTTGGCAAACCGGTCAGACGGTTTGTCCGGGCGCCTGCCAATTTTGGCTGTCAACACATGCCCCCCTGCGTTTTTAGTGAACTTGAGAACTAAAAAGCAATATGTAAATAATTACAACTCAGGAGCTAAAATTTATGCTAAGGGCGATATCAAAAACCTATCGGCCATTAATCTTCATGCGTCTTGCCAAACACTTGGATAGAATTTCTTCAAATATCTTCCGTTGATGGCTCTAGGCAAATGATCTCCTTGCAATGTCTCCAGCATATAAGAATTCCCAAAAATAACTTTGATAACCCTATATGGTCCTTCCCAACTTGGTGACCACTTACCGAACTTGTTGCTTTTTGTTCCAATAGGCAAGATAGTCTTCCAAACAAGCTCACCAATCTGAAAATATTTCCCTCGCACCTTCTTATTGTAAGCTTTAGCAACCCGAAGCTTGTCTTTTTCAATTTCCTTCAAAGCCTTCAATCGCTTATCAGTTACTTCGTCGATGTTGTCCATCATTAAATTGTGATAATCAACGGCAT
The DNA here is from genome assembly GCA_900205405.1 of Echinochloa crus-galli. Lineage (NCBI taxonomy): Eukaryota > Viridiplantae > Streptophyta > Magnoliopsida > Poales > Poaceae > Echinochloa > Echinochloa crus-galli. The sequence goes on along the minus strand of OAMR01000175.1, from coordinate 1,758,933 downwards.
TGAGGTCATTTTGTTTAGCCAACCTATAAGCGTCCAGATTCACCTCAACAGGTAAAATGGCCTCTTGACCATACACAAGCTCAAAAGGAGTAACTTTAGTAGCACCATATCTAGATATACAATGAGCCCATAATGCTTCGGATAATACTTCATGCCATCTCTTAGGATTTTCTTCTATCTTTTTCTTGATTAATTTGATCAAATTTTTATTACTTGACTCGGCTTGACCATTAGCCTCAGCATAATATGGAGATGAATTGAGCAATTTAATTTTATAGGATTCGGCAAATTCACGTACCTCTTTAGACATAAACAAAGTACCTTAATCCGTTGTTAAAGTTTGAGGGATACAGAATCTATGAATAATATTTTGTGTAATAAACTCAATTACCTCTCTATGTGTCATATTCTTCAAAGGAATTGCCTCGGTCCATTTAGTAAAATAATCCGTAGCAACCAACACGAAACGATGTCCCTTTGATGATGGAGGATTAATTTGTCCAATAAAATCCAATCCCCAACCTTGGAATGGCCATGGCTTGATAATAGGATGCATCAATTCAGCAGGTACTAATTGCAAATCTCCAAATTTCTGACATTCTTCACACCCTTTATAATATTTAAAACAATCCGCCATCATAGAAGGCCAATAAAAACCGGCTCGTCTAAATAACCGCTTCATCTTGGGAGCCGATTGATGTGTACCACAAATGCCTTCATGAACTTCTCCCATGGCAACTTTGGCATGATCCGAGTTCAAACACTTCAAAAGTAAATCTTCGGCGGTTCGACGATAAAGCTCATCATCAAGCAACATATATTTAAACGATAATCGCCGAATTTTTCTTGTTGCACCACGACCAGGATCTTTCAAATAAGTAATAATAGGCACTCTCCAGTCATGATCTTCATCCTTGGAATTATTAGCATCATCCAAAGAATTTTTGCCGCTGTCAGGAGACGAAGCGGTCAGACCGGTTTCCAAACCGGTCAGACCGGTTCTGGCGGTCAGACCGGTTTGAGAAACCGGTTGGACCAGTTCGTCCGGAACCTGAACCTCGGCTTTCGATTGCATCGGCTTTTGGAGATAGAAATATTTCTTTGCCACCATATAACCAGATGCTTTCTGAGCCAGAGTATTAGCCTTGCCATTTTCCTCTCTTGGAATATGTTTGATAGTAAATTCATCGAAATAAGCAATGATATCAAGGCATCTATCAAGATATGCGTTTAGTAAACCATTATAACATTGGCATACCTTAGATACTTGATGTACCACCAGGAGTGAATCACCAAAAGCTTCAACATGCTTTATTCCTCCAATCGGTTTGAGAACTCAAAAACGGCACCACTTGGTGATATAAAAACTGCACCGATTCCTTGTCCATCATTGCAAACCGATCCATCAAAGTATAATTTCCATGGTGTACAAGCAACATAGCCGACGTTGAAATCACAAGTATCATCAATCCGATGTTCAACAATAAAATCAGCTACAATTTGGCCTTTCATAGATTTTAGAGGTTTACAAGCCAAATCATACTCAACTAATGCATAAGCCCATTTACCGATTCTTCCACTTGAAATTGGTTTTTGCAACATATGTTTAATCACATCGGTTTGACATAACACGATGCAAGTACTAGACAATAAATAATGCCTCAATTGAGTACAAGCATTATATAATGACAAACATAATTTTTCAATGAAAGTATACCTTGTTTCTGCATCAATGAGCCGTCGGCTTATATAAGCAATCACATATTCCTTAGCATCGATTTCTTGAGTCAAAACAGCTCCGATAACTCTTTCTTCAGCCGCCACATAAAGTCTGAATGGAAACCCTCTCTTAGGCGCCCTAAGCACCGGTGGTGAAGATAAATATTCTTTGATCTTCTCAAAAGCTTCTTGCTGTTTTGTCCCCCAAGTGAAATCGGCTTCATTTTTTAACCGAAGCAAAGGAGTAAAAGCATCAACATTTCCATACAAGTTAATTATAAACCTTCTCAAGAAATTTACCTTGCCTAGAAATTTCTGTAAATCATGCTTGCAAGTAGGAGCTTCGACTTTTTTCATAGCTTCAATTCTCTTGGGATCAACCTCTATGCCGTTTTAATGAAAAACGAACCCAAGAAACTTCCCAGCCGAAACACCAAAAGCACATTTGAGTGGATTCATCTTCAAACCATACCGTCGCATCCTCTCAAGAGCAAGTTTTAAATCGGCTAAGTGATGATCCAATCCATCCGATTTAGCTACAATATTGTCAATATACACTTCCACAATCACACCAAGTAAATCATGAAAGATTAAATTCATAGCCCTTTGATAAGTTGCGCCGGCATTCTTTAATCCAAAAGTCATAACCACCCACTCAAATAGACCAATAAATCCCGGACATTGAAAGGCCGTTTTGTGCATATCCTCTTCAGCCATAAATATTTGATTATATCCGACATTACCATCTAGAAAGCTAAAAACACGATGTCCAGATGCTTCATTAATCAAAACATCGACTGTAGGCATAGGATATGAATCTTTCGGAGTGGCTTTATTAAGATCTAAGATCTCTAAAATCAATGCACACTCTAAGTTTTCCCGAATCTTTCTTTTCAACGGGAACAATATTAGAAATCCACTCCGCATAACGACAATTCCGAATAAAACCAGCATCTAATAAACGATTAATTTCTTCTTTTATTCGGTCATAAATAGCAGGATTAAAACGCCTAGATGATTGCTTGAAAGGTCTAAAACCGTCTTTTATCGGTAAACGATGCTCAACTAAATCATGACTTAAACCGGGCATCTCACGATATTCCCAAGCAAAACAATCAACATATTCTTTCAACAACTTTATTAATTCGACTTTATGTTCAACCGATAATTTTTTGTTCACAAAAGTTGGTCTAGGAATAGTACCATCGCCAATATCAACTTTTTCTAAGGGGTCGGCTGATGTAAAACCCTGACCCAATTTAGCCATATCACCCAGATCTTCAACAGCTTCAAACATACCACTTGTATTCGACCGATGATGATCAATTCGGCCTTGAAGCCACTGTTTCGCCTTAAACCGGTCTGACCGGTTTCCAGAAGCGGTCTGACCGGTTTGCCTTGTCGAGCACTATTCAGATCCAAACCGGTCTGACCGGTTCTTAAAAGCGGTCTGACCGGTTTCGCCCGGCTGGTTCGTTTGCTCCATCAATTACAGCAAGTAATTCAACCGATTTTCCATCGGTTTTAATGTAGCGGGAACAAAACCATCCTTGGTGCAGCTAATAAGCTCGTAGTCGGTCAAATCCATGCCCGACAAACACTTGATGTTGTCATTTGCACTAATGGAATCGGAATCGGCCATTGCGACAAAGGAAGAAGTGTCACCATTCACAACTTCAACTTCATCGCCGATCCACTGAATAAGGCATTGATGCAAGGTAGACGGTACGCATTGATTTGCATGAATCCAGTCACGACCAAGAATTAAACTAAAGTTACCTTGCACCTCTAAGACGAAGAAGGCTGTAGCAATAGTCTTGCTCCCGACGGTCAACTCCATAGAAGCCACCCCCTTGGCTCCAATGGGATCACCTCCACCGACTCCACTGACCATCATGTTCGTCTTGATGAGATCTTCGTCTTTACCATCAATCTTCTTGTAGAGAGCTTATGACATAAGATTCACAATAGCTCCACCATCAACCAACATACGTGAAATTGGCTTCCCGTTGATGTGCCCTCTCATATATAAGGCCTTGAGATGATTCTCTGATTCTTTAGGCTTCTGAAATATAGCGTCTCGAGGTCCGAGCTGAAGATGAGCAATTTCCTCCTCTGGCACCACAAAGTAATCCGAAGACAAATAAACAACGTTGACCTCCATATTGTCACGCTCTGGAGAAGGCTCAAGTCAACTAATTCTTCATCTTCAACCACTAGAAGAATTGGAGGAATTGTATCTTCATTGGTGGTCAAAGCAACTTCAGCACCTGCCTCTGTCTCCAAACCGGTCTGACCGGTTCCAGAAACCGGTCTGACCGCTTCTGCGGCACTCAAACCGGTCTGACTGGATTCTGAAACCGGTCTGACCGGTTGTGCTGCTGGCTGCACAACAGATTTAACTTGCCACGTCTTGGTCTGAGGAATCATAGGCCTGTATCTGTTGAATTGTTCATCCCTCAGCTTCTCAGCCTCCTGTTCTCTTTTTTCTTTATTTCGCAAGCGCTGTAATTTTCTCTTCTGTGTGTGAGTCAAACCAGAAGGACACCATCTTGGTTGGAATACCTTCTTTACAGCCTTGCTACTACTAGCCTCATGATCATTAACCATGATCGGCCTTTTAATTGCCACAGGAGCCGAATCTCCAATAACTATCGGCTTTTTACTCAAATCTTGCATAGCCATTGGAACCTCACCGATTTTCACAAATCTACTGTCCTTGGTTCCTTTTGGATCAATCATAGGTTGCACATCCTCCTTCTTCTCCTTGACACGGTATATTTGCTTGGGAGGAGCAAATTGTTTTTGTTCAGACCGAAACCGGTCTGACCGCTTTGTGAACTGGCGCTGGACCTGATTGATGCGAGCCCAATCGGTCATCCACTGGAATTCTAGGACCATTGCCCATGTAATCTTGAGGTGGTTGTGGCATGGGAAAGCATTGCATCCACATCCCTTGATCCCATGTTGGATATGGAGAATTTGACGCGGGAGGTACCCATAGCATGGTAGCATACATCTTCTGTGGTGGATAAACAGTAATAACATCATGACGGTGCCTATTGCTCTTTGAATAACCATCTCCACGCATTGTTGACCTTGGTCTCTTTTTTACCGGCCGATCGCCTTGAACGGCCTTTGTGTACTTGTTCAGGAGCTGAGAAAAAGTAGGCCCTTGCTTCAGAACCATACCTTGCACTTTAGGTTCATTCACCTTCCAAGTACCCACTTCCGGACGCTTGGGCTTGAAAGTCCTAGGTCGGTCCAGGGGCAAACCGGTCTGACCGGTTCGGGAAACCGGTCTGACCGGTTCGGGAAACCGGTCTGACCGATTTCGCCTGATCAGCGGACCGATTTTCTTCTGAGGAACTTTCTTGCCCCCCGGGCCTTGATGTGTTAATAGTAATTTTCAGAGACTCTTTTCCATCCAGAGTCTTTCCAAGCATCAATTTTCTAACCGGAGATTGATTATCAACTTTTTCCGGCCTTGGATCTCCAATCACCACATTCTTACCCTTAGCTCCATCGGCTTGTTCCGGCCGAATCAGAACCTTGGTATTTAAATTTAGAGTATGAACAGGGAAAGGAGCCTTATCAACTTGCATCTCAGCTAGTACTAATCGACCTTCATTAATAGCCGATTGTACCTGTCGTCAAAAAACATTGCAATCATTAGTCGCATGTGAAAAAGAGTTATGCCACTTACAATATGCATAATTTTTCAATTGATCAGCTGACGGGATTGCATGAGAAAGTTTAATGAAACCATTCTTAAGCAATTCATCGAAAACACGATCACATTTGGCAACATCAAAAGTAAATTTAATTTCTTCTCGCCGATTTTTCTGAACTGGCTTCAACGAAGGACAAGAACAAGACTTAGCTTTTGATGGCCAAACAAACTCAGCAGCATAAATCTCTTTACTTTCATCATCCGAACTATCAGAATCATTATCAACAATATGCACATTGGAACGATGAGGTTTAGCAGATTCTCTTGAATTTTTTAACTTAAGTTCTAAGCTCATGACCTTCATTTGCAAGTGATTAATAGAAAGAAAATCAAACCCTTCTAATTTTTCCTTCAAATGAGATCGCAAGCCGGCAAAAGCTAAATCCGCTAAATCTTTTTCAGAGATTGACAAATTAAAACATCTACTTTTTATATCCTTAAATCTTCTGAAATAATCTATAGTCGATTCCTCTCGGCCTTGTCTAATAGATGTTAAATCAGTCAATTTAGTTTCATTTTCTCCGCTAAAGAAGTGATCAAGAAATTTACGCTCCAATTGAGTCCAGGTTTGAATAGAATTAGGAGTAAGGTGAATAAAACCAGGAGAAAGCAGTTCCCGTCAAAGTTAATGAGAATAAATGAATGCGCAATGGTTCATAGAAACTTGCTTCTCCTAACTGCAAAATATATTGACTAACATGCTCCCAAGTAGTACGATTATCTTCACCATTAAATTTAACAAACTCAGGAACACGCCAACCATTAGGATAGGGAACTAAATCAAACTCAGGAGGATATGGTTTTGATATAAACGTGAACTATCTCAAATCAATCCCAAGTTTAGTTTTAATTGTATTAGCCAGATCCTCTTTGAATTTAGAGAAATCGGCTTGATAGCTTGCACTAGATGTATAACGAGATGTATTAAGTGTTGAACCTTGAGAAGCGTTTGGAATCGGCCTAGACGAAGTGCCAGATCCATTGGGTGAGCTTCCCACAACAGTAGTAATAGGAGGTGTAAAAACAGAACCAGAAGCAGCTGAATTAGCTAAAACCATCGCATTTGTTGCACCAACACCCATGGAACCGGTCTGACCAACTGAAGTGGCCAAACCGGTCTGACCGGTTGTGTAAACCGGTCTGACCAGTTCGTGGACCGAACTAGGATGAGGTGGCTATCCTGAATAATAATTCGCCGGCATGCCCAAATTTGGATCTATAATGTTTTCTGGTATTTCTGACGTATTAGGATCTGTTTCTACAGCACTTTAATTTTTATCAAGATTACTAACCATACTAACAAGTAACTCACTAGTAGCGGCTTGTGCAGCATTTAATTTTTTATCCATCATACGAGTCACTTGTTGCATGAAATCAGAGGATGAGGATTCACCGGTTACCTTAGGAAGTTCTTCAACCTTGTCGTCTGATAACTTGAAAGCCAGCATGACGAACTCCTCAACTCTCTTGACGAAACCACCGCGATCCTTCTTGAAGCCCTTCAAGAATTGTGCCTTGAAGTGCTCCTCAGCAATCAGGTACCGCTTCCGCTCCTCCTCCGTGAGCTCTTCCATCGTCCCGGTGATGATATTGTTCTTGTCAAGATCACTGATTGATCCCGTCATCTTTGGAGTAGATTAGATCGGTTTTACAACCAGATTAATCGTTCCCCAGCGGAGTCGCCAAAAAGTATGTTGACACAGAAGCGCGCCAACAAACTCGAGATCTCGCAGAACAAGTAGCAGGGCCGTCACCACGGCCAACACCCGGCCTCCCTCGGGAAACCGGTTTGACCGGTTTCCTAGAACCGGTCAGACCGCTTTCTGGCAGGAGGTCGTGAAGACCTAGAAACTCGAGCTCGGGAGGGACCCCGTCGGAGCTCGAGCTAATCTAGGGTTGCTCTAGGGTCGGCAGGCCACCTAGAACGTCCTTGAACGCCGTAGAGACGAGCAAAGAACAGCAAATATGGGGTTGGAAAAGGGCTAGTGTTTGAGAGGTAAAAATAAGAGACAATTGTATTTGATTCGATTGGAATACCTCAATCGGCCTTCTGGCCTTTATATTTATAGGCCGGGGAAGTCTTACCCCTCATGAGTCGGTTACAATATGGGATTAAACTCGGAATCCTAAACCTACTCGAATTACAGATTAAAACCGGTCTGACCGGTTTGGCAAACCGGTCAGACCGGTTTGGCAAACCGGTCAGACCGGTTTGTCCAGGCGCCTGCCAATTTTGGCTGTCAACAAAACTCCTTTGATACAGTTACCTAATTTCTAGTCTAGGTGACTGTATAGTAAAACTATGCACTGAGACTGGCCTAATAAACCAATTGTTTGGGTGTTCTATGTGCCGCTCATGTTCAACGCCCTGAAAGCCATGCATTGGATGGATGCTCACACAATAAAGGAAGATGTTTTATTGCTTTTAGAGTCGAAGAGGTATTGGGGGAGAGTGCATCCATGATCCATAGATCTCCAATCGGTAAACTGAATCCAAGCTCGGTAACTGATCTGTGTTCTTTAAACTTTTTCAAACAAGGTGAACTGAATCCTATTGTTCGTGACACCCTGTATTTTGCCTCATGTTATATATCACTAAAAATTTGATCTTTTAATAATTTTCCAACAAAAAGAACGCATGGAGACATGGACTACGATGTGATCGTACAAGGATGAAGAGGAATGGAATACGCATGAAGGCGACGACTGTGTAAGGTAGTACGAATGAAGACCAAGGTTACGAGCATGAGTATGTATGAAGATAAGGGTTATATCTACACCCCAAGAATGCATGTAGGAATAGAGCCACGACACCGTAGAACAGCGCTGCAGTGTAAGGCTGACTCCAACAATGAGATGTATTTTTGGAAGGCAAATCCAGGATTGCCTCGCGTGTACAGTATTTTTTCCTTTCCTTTCAAAAGCACGGCTCCACCAGGTAAGTCAATCGCGTCGCATTTTTCCGTCTCGTCCTCGCCTCACCCACGCTCGGGCCGCCGCCTCCTCCGCCGGCGAAGAGCAGCCCTCTCCCACGGCGCGAGCAGGGAAGGCCGGCGAGGCGCCGCCGGGGCGCGCGGCCTCTTCCCTGCTCCTCCGCCGTCGAGTCGTGGGGATGTGCGACCTCTTCCCTGCTCCTCCCCCGGCCGGCGAGCCGTGGGGATGCGCGGCCCCTCCTATCCCCTGCACCTTTTCCAGCGAGCCAGAGGGGAGGGAGGAGGTGGGCAGCGCGGAGGACATGGCGGCTCGGAGGCGGTGGTCGGTGGAGGGACCTCGCGGCAGCGGCGCATCGAGGCGGTGGAGGAGTTCATGCGGCGACGCGGGCCTGCTTCGTCTTCCAGCGAGGCGCCTCGCCCACGGCCATCTCCGCCGTCACCCCTTCCCTGCTCCGGATCTGAAGATAGGACGGGAGGGAGACGCGACCGCCGGCTCCTCGCCCGGCCTCGGTGCCGGTGGGTCGCGGTGGGCGGCGCTGGTGGGTCGCGGGGAGCGGCGCAGGGCCTGGCCATTCCGCCATCCTGAGTCATCCCCTTCTCCGCCGATGAGCGCGCCGGGTCTGCTCCGCCTTCTTCCCGCGCGTCCTCCACCTCCTCCCCACCGGCTACGGCGGGCGCGCGGCCTCCTCCCCAGCTGGCCCTCTCCCGCGCGCGCGGCGGATGCCTTCGAGGAGAGAGGCGATGCGATTTTGCATCCTCTCTCTCCTCCGTAGGCAGTTTGCCTCGCCCTTTGCCTCTTCTGTTGGAGGGCTTCCTGAGCATTCACAGTGGCCGAGCAGAGGTAAAAATGCATTTGCCCTCCTCTGTTGGAGTCAGCCTAAGCTCCGACGTGTGTCTAGTTTGTCTTGTATGTTTGCTTGTCTTGTTTTCCATGTTAGCATTAGACCGCCCTTGTAAAGTCACAGGCCGTGTGACCCTATTTTTAATATCAATAAAGGTGAAAGCTCTATTTTTAGCATTAATAAAGGTGAAAGTATGTTGGGAAATTGGTTAACAGGCATAGATAACAAGACAAGAAAATTGATCCTTGTGAGGTTGCTGCTATTTTGTGGGCAATTTGGTATACTCGTAATGATATAGTGTTTCAGCAAAAACATTTCACCATCTTTATGCAGGCAGTCTTCAGTGGAGTTTATTGGTTGTGATTTTGGTCCCTATTGGCTATTGCAGCATGAGGAGATAAGGGAAACCATCCAATTAGTAAGCAATAGGGGTGCACGCCGAGCCTCGGCTCGTTCGAGCTCGTTAGCCAAACGAGTCAGCTCGGCTCGACTCGTTAAGGAAACGAGCAAAAATCATGGCTCGGCTCGACTCATTAAGCTCGCGAGCTAGATTTAAATTTAAAATTATCATAATAATATATATAGTGTAAAAAATTATAATATTAGATGGTATTCATACTTTCAAAATCTATTCTATCATACTATCAATGATAGAATATAACAATAACATCATCTAGAATTACGCATATAGTATACTTATATTATTATTTATTAATAATTTGCTCATTAGTCTATTAGATCTTCTAGCTCGTTTGGCTCGCGAGCTGGCTCGAGCCAGCTCGTCAAAAATTACATCGAGCCGAGCCGAGCTGAGTCGAGCTAAGACTGAGTCGAGCCAGCTCGCGAGTTTCGAGCTTTTGGTCGTGCCCTAGTAAGCAAGGCGTTGGAGGTTGTTGCCTTGGATATCTTCGCCTAGAATGGATGGAAAAGTTATAATAGGCTGTGCTTATAATCTCTCTTTTTTATTAGTGAATTTTGTTTTGTTTTTAATGATCAGCTCTGAGACTGAATATGACGTAAGAATTTGGCTGTGTGTGGTTGCAGAGGCCGGAATATTTCTGTTTTAAAAAAAATGGTTTTTGATATCAATCTGTTTTTTTGGGACATTTTGATATCAATCTGTTGTGTCCGCGTATCAGCTACTGATTCGGTGCGCATATAGTCCAGCCTCCAGCGTGTCCGACATTATTTGACTTCCATCCCTCGTCATAGTCATTTCCACAAACTGCAAGCCAACTCAATGAAAGCCCAAAATCTGACCCAGTGTGTTGGAGAGCCTAGCATAGATTAGATAAGCATGGGCCATATCCAATGCTGAGAAGAGATCTGGGAGGTGGAGCTTGGGCCCACTTGGCAAAGTAAGCCGCAGCTCACTATTAGCAAATGCAAAAATTTTCATAGAGAGAGTGGCAAAGGAAGACGCTGCATGCTAAACTGGATAGGCCGGCGTAGACGTGAATTAAAGAATTCATAGAACTTTTTTTTGAGCAAAAAGAATTCATAGACCTTGTTTCGTGCTAGCCAAGTGCAAAAAGTCGGACCGGTCATTGAACCGGTGAGGCCATCGATTCGATGGTTCAATGGTCCAACCAGTGAGCCGGCCGGTTGGACCGCGGTTCGATTATATGATATATACCGTGTATAACTCCATTATTTCGCACATGAAACGTTGCTGAGATGGTCAGTGGAAGGCACCCAGGTTCGAACCCAGCTCTTCCTCCATTTTCCTTTCTTTTTCTTAAAGTTTAAATGGACCCTTTCCACCTGTTACTTTAGGCCGACTTTCAGCCCAATACACCGAAGATACAGCCCATCAGACGAGGAATATGCTCTTGATGTCGGTTTTTTATCAAAACCGATCTTTTAACCGGACGGAACCGGTGGAGTCGCCGGTTCCCAGTTTTTCCGGTTGAACCGGCAGTCCGTCCGGTTTTTTGGGTACTAGGCGTGTTGGGCTGGCATGGTTTGACACGGCCCCTTTCAGTCCTCGAGTGACACGGCCCCTTTAGTGATCTTTCACTGAAATTAAAAAATCGTTGGGTCAGTTGGCCCCGACAAACACCCATAGCTTCGTCCCTGCCTCCACTCTAGCAACTGAGTGGATTCAAACCCGGACACTTGATTTTTTATATACTAACTCGAAGGTTGCACGGGTTCTTCTCCAATTCCTTCCTGATTGAAATATTGAATTACCTCATTCATTTTGAATGAAACAAACAAATATCCGGCTTTGCAGATAAACCACATCGCACGGAATGTTGTCTCACTAATTTTCTTTTTGCGAAAGACTCACTAATGAACACCAAAATATATTATGTGTTGCCGGTGGTGCTCATCCGAACAGAATTTTCTTGCTCTTTTGAACTTGCAGCAGTAGTCCAGCGAAGGCGCAGCCAGACGGGGATTCGGACACAGAGACCAATTCCTTTGCAGGGAAAGAAAAAAACAATTATCCAGCTTTCCAAATAGAGCTTTTTTACGGTGCTTCGTACTTAGTACCAAACCACGAAACAAAGTCAATATTCAATAATGTCATTCCAGGTAAATCAGCTGTCCATCTTACCTTCATCACTTACTAGTGCATGATTCACTGAATAGCAAATATAAAGTGTTGCGCTGGTGCTCATTGGAACAGAATTTTCTTCCTCCTTTTGAGCTCGCAGCAAGAGTCCATATCACGCACTATCCTCCCTTCGGTGACTGCTCATAAGCAATGACTTAACAGTTAACATGCAGCTCACTTACCCGAAATTTACCCCATAGGTCTAACTCAATTCCGACGCTTTTTGAAAGCGTCAAGGCCCTTTACCAGCGTGCCGTGCTGCCCTTTTTGAAGAATTGGAGACCTTCCACTGCTGCTTTTAATCTTCTATAGACTATAGTCACATTGCCCCTACTTGCCTAATGTTTTGACCCCACCATACTCGTTTGGACTCGATTAAAAGACACAATCTCGTCGCGAAAAGGAAGCATAAGAGTGCTGTCTTTGTGCTAATTGCTCTTTATTTGCCGGTAAAGGATCCTCCAAATCTTCTGAAAACGAGTGCGCCGGCGCGTGCTAATACCTGAAGATAACTACCAAATGGAAGAGACTACTATTTTGTGCAAGGGATGTTGTGACGAATAAAAAATATCGGTCGGGATTCGTGCGTGTTTGTTATTCATTGACGAAATCTGTTCTAACAGTTTGACTGCTTCGCTCATGCGTTCATACATCTTATCACAGCCTCCTTCTTGTATATGACTCGTTAGCTGACGAAACCATGAGATGAGCTGATGGAGAGTGAGACAGAAAAAAAAAAGAGCTTGTCAGGTTTCTTGATGGGTCAAACTGCACAGCGTTCCCGGAAGAAAAACGACGCTGCATTCCACCCGCCATTTCTCCACCGGTGAGAGTGAGACCGAGACGTGGCTCGCGAGATGCCAAAACAGTGGCACCTGGATTGTCAAAGCGTGATGCCTACATATACATGGAGGTCTTTTACGGTACCCTATATCACTGGTTAAAAAGGACTAGTATAGGTTGGTCAATTACTGAATTACCCATGTCTATACCATATACCACCCAAGAGTGGTATTGGGTACAGTAAAAGAGCTCGAGTGGGAGCGATGAGTGATAAGGAGCTCAGGGTTAGGTTTGGGCATGGAAATTTTTTCACCTTTCCAGCTCTGCTCGTGCTAGCTATTAGTCTTACTTCCGTTTACGCCGTTCAAAAATTCAGACTGGTGTAATAGCAATCTGAATTTTGGGTCCTCAAGTCCTCAACTACATCTATTGGCCGGTACTGTCAGTTTCAAAAAATGGCTGCACGCAGTATTCCTGAATCCTGATGCAGTGATGCACCGAGTTGGTGTAGTCAAAGAATTGCCGGAGGAATTGAAATCGCACGTACAAGTGTGAAGAAATTCACTCCCACGTTAATGGCGCGTACGTAGTGCTCCGGTTTGAAGCGTGTGTAAACTGGTAAGACTATGACTAGACTAGACGAAGGCGAACCAGAAGCTGCAGCCCAAGAACACTGCCACTTTCAGCACTGTCTTTAGTCTTGTGAATTTTTGTGGCCCAAAAGGCTCCCTCGCTGCCAATCACCTATCCTCTCATCTCTCTTGCAACTTCCCAATCGCTTCCGGCTCTTGCCACTCCAATCAGGAACCCTGCCTCGCGGATTGGTGGCGCCTCGGGCCCATCTCGCCTTTCCGGCGCTCTCAATCATAGGTCGCCGTCGTCATCATATCACTCGTGGCCCAGCAATTCCCCGTCTCGTTCTGCACCCAACTTCTGATCCAGTAATGACGTGATCGTGATGCCATGGCCATGCATGCAACATGAGACTGAGAGCAGTAAGCAGCGTCGTCTCTGCGCTCGTGCTCCTGCAACCCGACACAGCTTGGTTAGGTTACATTACGACCGGCCGTCGTGCTCGTTGAGTTGAATTGATCTCGCACGGTTGCTGGTAGACTTCGGTAACTGAAGACCAGAATACATAAGCACGAGGTTCATGTCAGCTTCTGGTCCGTTTCTGTCGTCTCCTTTCCATGGTTGAACTCAGTGCAAACTGACGACGAATTTTACTCGGCACGTCGTGTCACTGGTCGTATCGTTGTGAAAATGTTCAGGAAAGGTCAGACGACGCATACCACCCTTCCTGCTGTATTTTCTACAGACGCGATGGCACCACAGACACTGCCACTGCGCCGGACAAAAGAAGCCGAAGAAAATGTATGGAAGGCGGCAGTTTTGATATTGTTGGAGCTCGAAAGGGAACAAAGCTGGCGGCAGATCTTCCATGTCCCGTTGTGCAGAGTGAAGACAGAGTAGGAAGAGAGCTAACCGGTTGCTGGTCCCTCGTTCGACGACTCGTGTGAGTTGGGAAGTGTTGAAGAGGTTGCGACAGGGTAGTTAAGCTGTTTAAAATCCCGGTTGGTGAAGCATCTACCGCTGAGCCTGTCACAGCCCGGCCTATTGATTGGTGTCCAGTAGGACTGAACAGCTAGCTGATCGATCGGGTCCTGCAGATTTGCCCCACTTCTAGAATCCACAAATGCATACTCCATATGACTCGATCATAAGTTCAGAAGAGCTGCACAATAGTGAAGTTTTCAGAGTCCACAGCAGTTCTCATCAGTTGAGATCTACTATGGCTGAAAACAAAGGTGCACGGTGTGCCTTTTCATTGCGTCGAAGATCAAACAGTTGAGATCTGTAAATGCAAGACAGCCCTAACATAATGTACTGAACTTTTTACCGTCATGCTTACATGCAACACTTAGGCCTTGTTTACATGCCGAATCCGGGGTGCAGATTTGGGCCTGCGCGCTGGCCGGTCTACACCCCGGATACTGTAGCGTTTTGTTTTCTTGTAAAAAAAATTGTCCAAAAATTTATTAATTAGGCTCAAAATATTCGTCTCGCAGAGTACAATAAAACTGTGCAATTAGTTTTTGATTTATCTACATTTAATACTCCATTATGACATTTTGATGGGACGGGGAATCTTCTTTTTGCATAGTGTATTTAGGAGTTGCTTTTTGGAGATATTTGGCATCTAAACAAGGCCTTATCTCAATCCTGCTTACGCACAGCGAAATTTGAGGTCCATGTATCTCGAAAAGAAAAGACACGTACGGAGTATGAGTCCCCCCAGCTGGTCCCCATCCCTGACAGTGACTCGGAGTTAAAATAACATCACAGAAACGGGGTTGTCCGTGCTGCGTAGAACAGTGCGGCAATCGTACAAACCCCGAAAAGATCGATGCCTAATGCTAGGTGTCTAATGAAAGCAACCGTTTGCAATTTGCATGCAGTTTGTATGTGCTAGCTAGCTGACAAACCGCCGAGTCACTGAAATTCCTCAGCATGTTGAGTACTGTTTGCCTTTGCCCAGCCAGATCACCATCAGCACATCACTACAGCAGCATTTGAGGTCAGAGGCAGGGGACATTGAAATTAAGGCCGATCTCATTACACCCACCGTACTACTAACCCCGTCCTTGAAGCTCATACTATCACCACTAACCTCTTAAAAAAATCGAGTAGAAAACTCTCAAGAAATTGACCTGTGACCATTTCTGAATCAGAGAGCCAGCGTTTGACCCTGTACATGTTCACCTCGTTCTTTTCAAGGAAATCTGCCTCACCTTGAGCACAACCAACGACCTAAAACCGTAGGCTGGAGCTCAACATGTGCTTGTTGCTGCGCCGCAAGGATCCCAGGCCAGTACACACTTGCTGCGGCATGCACTGCCACAATTTATCAGAAACCCTCAGGTTAGGCCAAGCCCCGGTTTATTTTAAGCTAAGCTGTCCAAGCATCGACCCCACAAATGTTAGCTATTCGTAACAATGATTGTTGAAAGCATATTGTACGGGCCCCAATCCAAGTAGGCCAAAATTCGCTCCACGGATTCCGTTCTCTTTACCCGCTTCCCGCGTGCTCCTTGGACTCCTTGGAGACTTTACACACCCCTAACTACTTTTCAAAGAAATTGTCCAGGATATCAAATAAGGGGTAGAATATGCATTAAAACGTCACTGGTAATTTGCTATGATTTTATTTCAAAAAGGAAATTTGCTATGTGAATGCACCGACAGAATTGTAGCTGAGTATGCTCAGAGAAGGAGGTAAAGTGGTTTTCATACAGGTTTTTTTTTTCAAAAGATCCGGACGTTTACGGGATGTATTAATAAGAAGAAAGTTAACGTACATGCATTAGATGTGCATTAGAGAGCGCTGCTTAGAACAATCTAAGCAGGTGGAGCTAGAGGGTGCTCCCAATAGACATAATAAAAAGTGTGTGATATCTACTCTCCAATTTAAGCAGCAACTACAGCGGCTAGGTGCTTTGCACCTGCGGAGCTCCAAAGGTTTGCTTCCTCCTTGATCTGTCAGTAGTCTTTCCATAGTCTTCTCCTTATTGCTGAAAATTCGGGCATTCTCTCGCACCAGATGGTCCAGGTGACCAAAATCGCTAGTGAACGCAACCCTTTTGCGAGATCAGAGTTTGTACTACCAGTGAGGTCATGGAACCAATCCACTATGTTACGAGAGCTTGTCCAATTTAATTTGCTGTTGAAACCTGGAGAGCCGATCCAGGAACTGACTCCTTTCCAGAGCCACAATACCTCAGGGCAGGATGCTACCAAGTGTTGTGTGGCCTCCAAATTGCGATAGCACATGGGGCAAAAATAAGAGTTTGGCCATTCGCACAGCTGAAGTCAATCGGCTGTCGTCCTTACACGATTTTGGAGCGGCAGCCACAGGATACTCTCCAGAGAATTATTCACTCAAATTCCTTTGTAAAATATGGATTCCTTTATTTGATTACACATTAAAATGTGTGCAAAAAAGCCAAGCATTTATTTCGGGTGAAATTTGCCATCTATTATTGACAAAACATGACTAAATTTCTTGTGAATGTGCACGATAAAACTTATTGATTATGCTAGATATGCCCTGAATATATTTTAGAGAATAAAATAATTGACTTCATTGCACTAGAGAACAACCGCACATGAAGATGGTCTCACAACATATTAGTACGATGAAACCTTTTGAGTCTTGTCCTTCGAGACCAAACATTATTGCATTCGACCTTCTCTGAGCTTGAGTTAGATTAAGCATGAAAAACATGCACCATTGATTCACTGACATGTTTATTTGCTGAAATTTGGTTATCTAGTATAAAAAACGTGACTAAAGATTGTCCCAACCTAGCAACTTGTATATATATCTCATGAACAAAATGTTCAACTTCTTACAAACTAATGGTAGGACAGTTCTCAATATTTATTGGGTGGAACTTACCCTAGGCGACGTGCTCGTCGAATATCTATCGGTCCGGACTCTCGGATGTGCTTATAGAGTTAGAGTTTGCGTAGGTATATTTATAAGGGTAAGTGTGTGCGCGTGTGAGTATCTACATCTTCACGTATCTTTCGGAAAAATAAAAAAATTGTTCAACTTCTTCATTTTGTTTCCTATTGCCATTGCAGAAGAAAATTATTATAAAAAAGTTTCTCCGTATGCTTCTTCTCACGCCACTGGAGTTGATTAGCTCCGCCCACCAATTGGGGCAAATAGAGTACTGAAATCTACACTCGTCATTCCAAACCATAACCTCTTTTGTGTGCCCCCTCACCACCCCAAAGACTAAGGACTCCGGCCCCTAGTTTGAAAGAAATTGCCCAAGATCTCAAAGGATCGTCCATATAATAATTAATAATATATACTAAGTCATCTTGTCATGCCTATGTTAACGAACCAAAGGAGCAGTACTGACTACTGAGGAGGTCTTGGTCTTGCTGAGAAAGGGTAAGGAGGTCTTATTATGTAAGGTACAATAGTGAAACTCCTTAAGTTGTTCACAGCTTATTTATGCTCCAGCTCTCTTTTTTTATGTGAAAGAATCTAGCTCCTAATTAGTTTGCTCTATTATTTTGCTTTTGAAACCTAATAATTCACTGTACTTTCTTTGTGTAATTGTAAGATTTTAGTAAGACCACAGCCTCTGAAGCAGTGCATAAAATGTTTCCAAAATGAATAGAAACGTGATACGTGAATAGAAATGTTTACAAGCAGTGGATATCTTCACACCTTATCATGATGGAATTTCTTGATTGTGCTACGTGTGCCTCAAATAATTAATTAATTCAACTTCAAAACAATTGACTTTGTTATACTAGAAAAATGATAAGACGTTAGCAAGTAAGATGATCTGACAACTTAATTAGCATGATGAAACAACACAAGTTGTTTGTAATTAATAGCTATGCACTGGAATAATTGGTTTGGGTTTCTTGTGACCAAAAAACACGTTCAGCATTCTTTGCGCAATTTTGACTCCATTGTGCTTGGCTTAGATAGTTAGATTACGCATGAAAAGTATGCAAAATCACCATGTTTATCTGCTAAAAGTTGCTGTTCTACTACACAAAAGTTGACTAGTATACCCATATGATTAGATTTCGGTGGTTGCAATTTGCCAAAAGAAAAAGGGGGTTACAGGGGATCCTAGCAAGTTAGCAGGATGAAACTAATTCAAAATTATTCAACCCACATGTTTATATGCGAAAATAATTCAAAATTGATATAATCCACATGACATTCTAACATACAAATAGGATGAAACTAATTGAAAATTGACTGAAGATTCCTGCAGCCTTTGTTGATTATACTCCATCCCAATCGGTTCGGTGCACGTGAAGTGTGTTTAAATCCTTTTGATCTACGTTTCTCACGATAGGAAAGGACGGTCAGAACACTAATTGCCGTTGCAGTGTGAACAATCACCATAATACTGGTAAGGAGGTTTCAGTTGTGCCAAACAGAATCCAATGATGGACCTAGCAAATTTGCTGCTTGATGAAACTTCTTGGTTTGTTCTCTGCATATATATAGTCTGCAAATGATTACCTCAACCTATTCCCCTATTTACATTTTGTTAATTTGACTTCACACTACCAGAAACGTCAACATCCGCCCGCCCCCTCCGCCTCGGCCATTTTTGGACCCGGTGCTGATGGGGCTTCAGCACCGGGTCCAACGGCTAGGAGCGGGGGCGGCGCACGGGGGCGGCGGGGGCAGCACATTAGCACCGGGTCGTGGCAAGACCCGGTGCTAAAGGGTGCGCATTAGCACCGGGTCTTGCCACGACCCGGTGCTAATGTGTCCGCCCAGACACCCCGCAGCGCCGCCCCCGCTCCTAGCCGTTGGACCCGGTGCTGAAGCCCCATCAACACCGGGTCCAAAAATGGCCGAGGCGGAGGAGGCGGACGGATGTGAAGGATTCTGGTAGTGTATAGTCAATTCCACCAATGGGTGTGATCCTTTGAGTGTTTTGAATCCTTATTCTGGTTATCATCAGATTAAAATGGCTAGGGCCGATGAGGAAATGTCTTCATTTACAACCGCCACGGGGAATTTCTTCATATTTCTATGCCTTTCTGTTAAAAGATTTTAGTCCCAGCGTGCCATGCAGATCACTTTGAAAACGCGGATAGCGCGGACAGACCCTGAGCAGGCTCTCCACGGTTTGAAGCAGTACTACATGAGCACACGTTTCATGGTGAACCAAAACACGCTTGTTTGCTAAACGTGACCCCGCTGAACGCGCTGATTTCTGCTGGTCTGTTACAGTCACCCGGCCTTGGCGACTGGTCCTGTCGTCGCCGGAGGCGGCGAAGGAGGCCCTCAATTAAGACGCAGGACCTCGCCAATATTAATTGTTACATTCTACAATTAATATTCATATTTCTTTTGACACGGATAATATATGTATTCGAGGAAGTAAACCAGATAATAGTGCAATTCCCAAACATATAAGGGTTTCAGACAAAAGAAATACAGGAAAAGTAATATTATGCAAATATAAAATGCTAGAAAATCAATATAAAATGCTAGAAAATCTTATAAATTACTAGAAAATCTTATAAATTACTAGAAAATCTTATAAATTACTAGAAAATCTTATAAATTACTAGAAAATCTTATAAATTACTAGAAAATCTTATAAATTACTAGAAAATCTTATAAATTACTAGAAAATCTTATAAATTACTAGAAAATCTTATAAATTACTAGAAAATCTTATAAATTACTAGAAAATCTTATAAATTACTAGAAAATCTTATAAATTACTAGAAAATCTTATAAATTACTAGAAAATCTTATAAATTACTAGAAAATCTTATAAATTACTAGAAAATCTTATAAATTACTAGAAAATCTTATAAATTACTAGAAAATCTTATAAATTACTAGAAAATCTTATAAATTACTAGAAAATCTTATAAATTACTAGAAAATCTTATAAATTACTAGAAAATCTTATAAATTACTAGAAAATCTTATAAATTACTAGAAAATCTTATAAATTACTAGAAAATCTTATAAATTACTAGAAAATCTTATAAATTACTAGAAAATCTTATAAATTACTAGAAAATCTTATAAATTACTAGAAAATCTTATAAATTACTAGAAAATCTTATAAATTACTAGAAAATCTTATAAATTACTAGAAAATCTTATAAATTACTAGAAAATCTTATAAATTACTAGAAAATCTTATAAATTACTAGAAAATCTTATAAATTACTAGAAAATCTTATAAATTACTAGAAAATCTTATAAATTACTAGAAAATCTTATAAATTACTAGAAAATCTTATAAATTACTAGAAAATCTTATAAATTACTAGAAAATCTTATAAATTACTAGAAAATCTTATAAATTACTAGAAAATCTTATAAATTACTAGAAAATCTTATAAATTACTAGAAAATCTTATAAATTACTAGAAAATCTTATAAATTACTAGAAAATCTTATAAATTACTAGAAAATCTTATAAATTACTAGAAAATCTTATAAATTACTAGAAAATCTTATAAATTACTAGAAAATCTTATAAATTACTAGAAAATCTTATAAATTACTAGAAAATCTTATAAATTACTAGAAAATCTTATAAATTACTAGAAAATCTTATAAATTACTAGAAAATCTTATAAATTACTAGAAAATCTTATAAATTACTAGAAAATCTTATAAATTACTAGAAAATCTTATAAATTACTAGAAAATCTTATAAATTACTAGAAAATCTTATAAATTACTAGAAAATCTTATAAATTACTAGAAAATCTTATAAATTACTAGAAAATCTTATAAATTACTAGAAAATCTTATAAATTACTAGAAAATCTTATAAATTACTAGAAAATCTTATAAATTACTAGAAAATCTTATAAATTACTAGAAAATCTTATAAATTACTAGAAAATCTTATAAATTACTAGAAAATCTTATAAATTACTAGAAAATCTTATAAATTACTAGAAAATCTTATAAATTACTAGAAAATCTTATAAATTACTAGAAAATCTTATAAATTACTAGAAAATCTTATAAATTACTAGAAAATCTTATAAATTACTAGAAAATCTTATAAATTACTAGAAAATCTTATAAATTACTAGAAAATCTTATAAATTACTAGAAAATCTTATAAATTACTAGAAAATCTTATAAATTACTAGAAAATCTTATAAATTACTAGAAAATCTTATAAATTACTAGAAAATCTTATAAATTACTAGAAAATCTTATAAATTACTAGAAAATCTTATAAATTACTAGAAAATCTTATAAATTACTAGAAAATCTTATAAATTACTAGAAAATCTTATAAATTACTAGAAAATCTTATAAATTACTAGAAAATCTTATAAATTACTAGAAAATCTTATAAATTACTAGAAAATCTTATAAATTACTAGAAAATCTTATAAATTACTAGAAAATCTTATAAATTACTAGAAAATCTTATAAATTACTAGAAAATCTTATAAATTACTAGAAAATCTTATAAATTACTAGAAAATCTTATAAATTACTAGAAAATCTTATAAATTACTAGAAAATCTTATAAATTACTAGAAAATCTTATAAATTACTAGAAAATCTTATAAATTACTAGAAAATCTTATAAATTACTAGAAAATCTTATAAATTACTAGAAAATCTTATAAATTACTAGAAAATCTTATAAATTACTAGAAAATCTTATAAATTACTAGAAAATCTTATAAATTACTAGAAAATCTTATAAATTACTAGAAAATCTTATAAATTACTAGAAAATCTTATAAATTACTAGAAAATCTTATAAATTACTAGAAAATCTTATAAATTACTAGAAAATCTTATAAATTACTAGAAAATCTTATAAATTACTAGAAAATCTTATAAATTACTAGAAAATCTTATAAATTACTAGAAAATCTTATAAATTACTAGAAAATCTTATAAATTACTAGAAAATCTTATAAATTACTAGAAAATCTTATAAATTACTAGAAAATCTTATAAATTACTAGAAAATCTTATAAATTACTAGAAAATCTTATAAATTACTAGAAAATCTTATAAATTACTAGAAAATCTTATAAATTACTAGAAAATCTTATAAATTACTAGAAAATCTTATAAATTACTAGAAAATCTTATAAATTACTAGAAAATCTTATAAATTACTAGAAAATCTTATAAATTACTAGAAAATCTTATAAATTACTAGAAAATCTTATAAATTACTAGAAAATCTTATAAATTACTAGAAAATCTTATAAATTACTAGAAAATCTTATAAATTACTAGAAAATCTTATAAATTACTAGAAAATCTTATAAATTACTAGAAAATCTTATAAATTACTAGAAAATCTTATAAATTACTAGAAAATCTTATAAATTACTAGAAAATCTTATAAATTACTAGAAAATCTTATAAATTACTAGAAAATCTTATAAATTACTAGAAAATCTTATAAATTACTAGAAAATCTTATAAATTACTAGAAAATCTTATAAATTACTAGAAAATCTTATAAATTACTAGAAAATCTTATAAATTACTAGAAAATCTTATAAATTACTAGAAAATCTTATAAATTACTAGAAAATCTTATAAATTACTAGAAAATCTTATAAATTACTAGAAAATCTTATAAATTACTAGAAAATCTTATAAATTACTAGAAAATCTTATAAATTACTAGAAAATCTTATAAATTACTAGAAAATCTTATAAATTACTAGAAAATCTTATAAATTACTAGAAAATCTTATAAATTACTAGAAAATCTTATAAATTACTAGAAAATCTTATAAATTACTAGAAAATCTTATAAATTACTAGAAAATCTTATAAATTACTAGAAAATCTTATAAATTACTAGAAAATCTTATAAATTACTAGAAAATCTTATAAATTACTAGAAAATCTTATAAATTACTAGAAAATCTTATAAATTACTAGAAAATCTTATAAATTACTAGAAAATCTTATAAATTACTAGAAAATCTTATAAATTACTAGAAAATCTTATAAATTACTAGAAAATCTTATAAATTACTAGAAAATCTTATAAATTACTAGAAAATCTTATAAATTACTAGAAAATCTTATAAATTACTAGAAAATCTTATAAATTACTAGAAAATCTTATAAATTACTAGAAAATCTTATAAATTACTAGAAAATCTTATAAATTACTAGAAAATCTTATAAATTACTAGAAAATCTTATAAATTACTAGAAAATCTTATAAATTACTAGAAAATCTTATAAATTACTAGAAAATCTTATAAATTACTAGAAAATCTTATAAATTACTAGAAAATCTTATAAATTACTAGAAAATCTTATAAATTACTAGAAAATCTTATAAATTACTAGAAAATCTTATAAATTACTAGAAAATCTTATAAATTACTAGAAAATCTTATAAATTACTAGAAAATCTTATAAATTACTAGAAAATCTTATAAATTACTAGAAAATCTTATAAATTACTAGAAAATCTTATAAATTACTAGAAAATCTTATAAATTACTAGAAAATCTTATAAATTACTAGAAAATCTTATAAATTACTAGAAAATCTTATAAATTACTAGAAAATCTTATAAATTACTAGAAAATCTTATAAATTACTAGAAAATCTTATAAATTACTAGAAAATCTTATAAATTACTAGAAAATCTTATAAATTACTAGAAAATCTTATAAATTACTAGAAAATCTTATAAATTACTAGAAAATCTTATAAATTACTAGAAAATCTTATAAATTACTAGAAAATCTTATAAATTACTAGAAAAATATGATCCTAAATTATATATGATATAATGTTGAAAATTGTTGGAAATCTATATTGGAATTTTTTTTATTGGTTATATTGGAGATGTACCCGAACCCTTCGCAAACCCCTTAGCGAATCCGAACCCGAACCCCAAACAATCGAAACCCAAAAAAATATCTATTCTTTGTATATATTGCTTATCAATTATTTTTAATGCTATAGATGGCGGACAACAACAAGCC
>OAMR01000175.1:1714548-1732045 GCA_900205405.1 Echinochloa crus-galli | reverse complement strand
CTTAAGTTGTAAATACAGTTTAAATATACAACTCGAGTCCGATATATATTTTGTAATATATATGTCTTCTATTTGATTACAGTGCCTAGCCAATATGAATATAGAGTCGGCCGAACACGCATTAGAATACATGTATTAGAATATATATATACGTATATAAACGTGCATGGCTACTGAAAAAAGGCAAAAAAAAATCCCAGGCCCTTTAGCACCGGTTATGCCACCCGGTGCTAAAGGGCGTACCCTTTAGCCTCGGAACAGTGGCACTGGGTGGGAAACCCGGTGCTAAAGGGCTTTCCCACCCGGTGCAGATGTCACTCGTTCTGGTAGTGTCAAAAGTGTTCCGAAGAAGATTACAAAAGAAAAGAAATATGCAAGTGTTGCATGTTACTTGCTGAAATGTACCTTTTGTAATATAAAATGTACGTTAGCGCGTGATTGAACATAGTACAAGTGTAACTAAAGAGTCTAACATAAAAATGTACTTTTGCTGGGGTTGATTTTGCTCCAGCCCAATTTTGGGGGCGATGGCCGGTGGACATACTCGTGTCCAATGTGCAATTCTTATAAACTTTATTAATTTTTCAATTAATAGAAAGACAACCACAGGATATAAAATGTGAAAAAAGACCACGAGACTAGTAGACTTCAATTACAGTAGGAGGTCTGAGTCGCTAAAGGAATCTAATGAGGATCCTAGTAAAGTAAATTAGCCTTAATTTGTTTATTATGATATAATCATATGCCCTCCAATAATGCATTCACATTTTTCTTTTTATGTTTCATTTATGTGTTTGACTTTATTTGGCCAAATAAATGCTTCATTCTAGTACACGTACAAACATTTATTTATTTTTTCAATTCCTGTCCTATCTTTTTGCGTTGTTGCGGAGTTCCAATCTGCAAACCTGATCGAAGATTCCCACAATATGAGTTAATTAAGGTCCTGCCCAATCCAGAAATGGAGTGTGTGTTTTAGGCTGTACATCTCACGAAGTTTTCTCATGACAGGAAACATAGTGAGACAAACTAAAATTACCAATTGGCATGTGAACGAACCACAAGACTGTGCCCGAAAAAAACTAATGCGGTCTAGCAAATTAGCACGATGGAACTTACGGTGCAAATGAATTCCTCCGGTGAAGTAATTCATTCAACTTCATTTTTCATTTCGTTTGTGCGCATTTGATCGACTTCACTGTGCTGGACTAAGTATATTATTACGGCAATACGCACGAATGAGTCTGCCAAATCCACACGTTTATCTGCCGTAACATATGTTCCATTCGCGCATACAAACATTTGTTTTCTTGCGGAGTTCCGGTCTCCAAACCTGACCAAATATTCCTGCAACTCGAGTTGATCAAGCACCGGCACAAACGGGGCACGTGCGGGGTGTGCTGAATCCTCACTCCATCATGCAAGCAAAGACGAACGGACAAACGTGCGTGCAAGATAAACAGGTCTTGTTGCATAATCCATTCATTTTGTTTTTTTAATTGTTTGTGAATTTGATTTCACTATTCTACACATGTGTGCAAAATCAACATGTTTAGCCGTAAATGTACCATTCTGAAACAGAAATGTCTTCTCATGATATTCTAACATACAGATGAGACTGAAGGTTCCTGCACCCTGAATTGATTATAACCCTGCCCAATTGGTGCACATGAAGTGTGTTTAAATCTCTTTAGATGAGATCTGCTTTTCTCATAATAGCAAACACGGTTAGAACACTAATTGTAATTGCAATGTGAATAATCGCCATAGGGGCGGGAGGTTTCAGTTATTGTGCCAAACAGAATCTAATGAGGATCCTAGCAAATTTGCTTGATGAAACTTCTTCTTAACGTTTGTTTACACTCTTCCTCAACTGCTTGTAGAAGAAATTCATTGCATGTTTTACTGTTTCTTGACTTGACTTCAATGTTCTAGAAGAAGATTACAAAAAGAAATACGGAGTATGCAACAAGTACTGCATGTTTATTTGCCGAAATGTACCTTTACAGTATAAAAATGTACTTTCGCACGCTATCAATTTTTTCGCTCCAGCCCAATTGTGGGGCACATAGAGCGTGTTCAATCTGCAGGTTCTCATGAACCTTTTCTTTGAACGATCGGAAAGACAATGAGGATATAAGTATCATTGTAAAATGTGAATAGACCACAAGACGGCGTTGTGAGTCTAGGTAAAAGAATCTAGCGAGCTATACCAGGAGTCCTAGCAAATATTAGCACGATGGAGCGTGTTAATTTGTCTATGGTGCTAATAGCTTCCTCTAATCATTCATTCAAGTAGTTCTTTTTTCTTTAATTAATTTTCATTTGTGCACTTGGCTTTCCTATGCTGAAAAGATACGCCGTATATATCAAAAAAAAACTATACACCATTTGTCTTTTGCAGAGGTCCTATCTTTTTTTCTTCTACTATTACTTCTTTTTGCGAATGTTTCGGAACCCCAATATACAAATGAGGCTGATGAAGATTCCTGCAACAGGAGTTGATTAAGCTCCGGCTCAATCCGGACACAAAGGGGTGTGTTCGAATCCATACTTCTCGTGAAGTATTCTCACTTAAGGAAAGAGAGAGTGATCAGACTACTAAATCACCATTATTGCCATGTGAACGAGCAATAAGACTACGAGGGAGAGGTACAGTACTGCTAGGTCTAGCGGATTAGGACGATGGAGCTTACTAATTTATATACGGTACAAACAGATTCCGTCCTCGAATAAAATTATCCATATTGACCTTTCTTTTTAATTTCATTCAATTTTCGTGAGCTTGACTTTGCTGTGCATGCAGGACTGAGATCACGGCATTACCCGCCAAAACCCGCACGTTTATCCGCCAAAGTGTGCCATTATCACACACAACACTTGTATTTTTTTGCCCGCGCGGAATTCAAGTCTTGAAACGTGACCACGCATGTGTTCCTGCAACCGGAGTTGATCAGACACCGCCTGCACGAACGAACCGGGCAAATGCAGCGTGCGCCGTGCGGAGTCCTCCGCGCGCGCTCATCCGCGAGACCACGACCTCTGCTGTGTTCTCTTCTCACGCAAGCGAGCGAGCGAGGAGACGAATAAACGTAGCCACGGGCACACGTGCGTGGAAGAATGCACAATTCGCCCCGTACACGCAGTCACGTACGTACTGACAAGCCAAGCAGGCGGCCGGGGTTTCTCAATCCGTGGAGCCATTCGCTCCGCGCGTCACGGGGTCGCGCCCGCGCCGCGCCGCGGCTTTGGAAATGACGATGCGCGGTGGGTACGGGGACCTGGAGCTGGAGGGGTTTGTTTCGTTTGCTCGCGGTCCCGGCTCCCGCAGCTGGTTTCCAGCAGCGGGGCACTTGTGCCCGGGGACACGTCGTCCTGGGTTAGGTGCGCGGTCGCGTTCCCCGTTCCGGCCGGGGGGTGGGCGGCGTCGCGGCCGCCGAGAATCCCCGTCCCCGTCGCGAGCACGCAGGGACACACGGGGCGGTCGAGGCCGACGCGTCCGGGACGGGGCAGGTAGCCGAGCCGGGCGGGCCAGGTGTCGTGTGCCTCGCTCACGTGTGTGTGGGCGCGGGCGCGCGCCCCGTACGACGTGGGAAGAAGCTGTTCCGCGGGCGTCAGCATTTAAGCGCCGGATCGTTAGGCGGTTACGCCGCTACGTCATGGTACGTGTACGTCCTCGCCGGCGCCGGACAGGACCGGACGGCACGCCGCCCGATGGTCTCTAGGATCACACGTCAGGGGGGGAGCTGTGAATAGGTAGGGATGGTAATGGAGTCGACCACGCACGCAACGCACACCCGGTGAAAGCAGCTCTCCGGCCTGTAGCGCAGTTGCTGTGTCGCGTCGGCGTCGTCCTGGCACTGTGAGACCGACCCCCCGGCGATCGAGTCTCACGTTTCGCGAAACTGGCATAATCAATAATCCGTCTCTGGCAACAAAATTAAACCTCTTTCGCTTTGACCGGGCCCGTCCACACTAGCTAATAGCTAGCCAGAACCCGAAACGGGGTGCGTCATACGTGGACTGGCGCCGCTTGACCCATCCCCAACAACCACGCCAAGCGCGCCGGCTCATGGTCACGGTGCGTTCAGGTGTTTCAACTCTGCCGTGCAGAAACGGCCGGCGCCGCCGCGCGACGTGGTATTCGGCGAGGAGCCCCGCCGGCCGGCACGGCGTTGATGATATGACTCGCCGGCGAAATCAATGCGCGCGGCTAATGAGCCTCGGCACGCCGACCAGGGCGCCCCGCCGTGAGTGTTGCTGCTGCCGCCCGGCGTGCCACGCGCGCCACGTTAATTACGGTGGCCGGTGGCTGTGCCTGCCGCGCGAGGGCGCCGGGGCCTCCGCCAGGCTCCTCCACCAACCGTGAGTCGTTAGCCCACAGGTTGGTCAGGCAGTCGCCACGGCCGCCGCCGCCGCCATCCGCCTGTGCAGAGTGCTGACCGGCAACGGATGGAGGCCGTCCCGATCATGAGTACTACGGAGTACCGCGCAACGCCCTGGACGTTTGTTCACACTCCTGCCTAGCTCCAAAGTCCCTTTCATGATGCCGACGACGAGGAGCGCCCCTCGAGCTTACAAGCCAGCGCGTACGTACTTGATGACTGACCACAGACAAGAGCAGCAGCAACAACAACAGCACGGGCATCAAACATGTCCGCAGCCGCATACACACGAACACCCACCATTTATATCTATCAAAATCGGTAACACGGGGTGGGGCCTGCTGGGAATGGAGACATGGCATCAGGGAGGGAGGCGGGGAAGCGGACAACGGCGTGGCGCCCCTGCCGCCACGACAGGAGCCGTCTCCGCGAGCGCAACCGGCGAAAACGACGAGGCCGGCCGGCCGGGCGACGGCTTCGCACGCACTTCCCAGACGGCTGCGTTGTGAATGGTTGCAGATTCCCTGGCAAAACAAAGAAACGGCCGGGTCGAGAGCGGATAAGACGCAACGACCGTACCACCGGCCGGCGCGCGCGAGCACTGCGTTCTTCGTGCGTCACCGGCCATGTGTTGGTTGCGCTCTCGCCGGGAGGCGTGCCTTGACGACGGAACGCATGCAGCAGATATCATGCATGCAGCTAGGGAGGGAGAGGGAGCTGGGATCCTGCAACGAAAAGTCACCTCGTGTCCGGTAGGTCGTGACAATTGCGGCAGGTTTGGTGGAGGAATGTGCGGCGGTTACTGCTGGAAACGGGAGATTCCGTTTACAACTAGTGAGAAGATCGAGTAGCTACGCCTACGAGTGCAGGTGAATTATATTGAGGTGAACAGTTCAAGTGGTAATAAGCAATGTAGTAAATTCAGGTATAGGGAAGCAACTAGACAGCCTCGATAGCTCGTCGTTATTCAAATCGTGCTGCCATGAAATCATTGGAATTGGACTTTTACGTGGTATACCACCGAGTTGTACGAGCTTCGTACCAGATCGAGTACTATAGCATTGCAATGGTCAAAACTGCTGCATGCAATGTATCAAAACTTCGTCTCTCTGGTACCTTTCGTGCGTTTACGAAAACCAAAATTTGTAACAACGATCGTGTCCTTTCACGTGTGCACACCATCAAGGCTCAAGTTGTTAAAGAATACCGAAAGAAAACGACCATAAGCCACGCAGACCTCGATCAAGATTCAAAGGTGTTACGCACGCAAGGACACATGCATATAGCCCCCGAATTCTACGAGGAACATGTGCGTCCCGGCCCGTACGTTCTACCACCACACTTGCTTGCAGAGACGACCACGGCCGAGTCCGTCGTGTACGCCCGCGCGGGCCTGATCGAAGCGGCACGTACGGCGGCCAGCAAGTCGGTCGGTCGGCCGAGACCTAGCTAGCCGCCAGCCTTCGTTCTCCGGCGCCGACCGATGCCACGAAGAACTGACAGCGTCGCGTCGCGGGCGCCGCATCAGCGATCAAATCCGGCGTCGCCGTACCAGCGGGGCAGGCACGAGTTAATTACCCACACGTTAATTGCTCATCACAGAGATAACCACGGCGGAGAGTCCGTCGCGTACGTGCGCGCGCGTGCCCGGGACGCGACGCGACGCGACACGGCAGCGGCAACTCGGTCGATCTCGCCCGGCCCCGACGATCTCGATGCCACGCATTGTATTGATCGACAGCATCGCGTCATGCCGCGCGCGCGCGGGCTGCATCAACCAACGATCGACTAGAGCGAGCAGCCGAGCAAACCCCCGGCCGTACGTCCCGGCGTGATTGACCTTGCCGCTAGGCGACGCTCGTCGTCACTGCCGTGACATGCGGGAGATGGACGGACTCTTGGCGGGACAGGACAAGGGATACGCTAGCTGCAAAGCCACCTGCATGCTGCTGCCGTCCGTCCGCCGTGGCAGAACGGGTGGCCTCCAAGTCTGAAACTTTGAATGTCAGATTCTGAGAGCAGAGACGATGTTCGTAGGTTATACAGTAGTCGTCATTGGCACGGGCCCAGCCAGGAGAAACTGCAAGGGTCAAATTTGAATAGATATATTATCAGGGAATGACTTCGGAATTTCTATTCTTTTGTACTGTAGGCAAAACCTTGTGTGCATGTGCACCAATGCCATTCATTCAGCTAGCATAGGAGGGGCTTGACCGCCCTGGCCCCCGCCTCAGGGGTGCCCATTGCCCAATACCAAAGTTTAAGCACAGATTTTTTTCCCTTCTTCCAGTGATTAAAGTGTATCCAAAAGACCTAAAAGATGGTGATCAGCACTTTTGGGATGTAATAAAGCCTGACCTTTTGGCGCTGTTTAATGAGTTCCAAATCAAGGATCTTTACCTCTACAATGTCTCAATTTTGGAGTAATCACACTGCTGCCTAAAAAACGGAGGCGACTATGATTCAACAATATAGATCTCTTTGTTTGTTGAATGTAAGTTTTATAATTTTTACGAAGGTTCTTATGAATAGAATTAATCTGGTAGCGTAAAAGGTTATTAGATCCTCCCAAACGGCCTTCTTACCTGGTTGATATATTATGGAAGGGGTTGTTGTTCTTCATGAAACAATCCATGAGTTGCATAGGAAAAAGAATGATGGGATTATTCTAAAGCTTGACTTCGAAAAAGCCTATGACAAGGTAAAGTGGCCCTTTCTGCAACAAGTGTTGCGTATGAAGGGCTTCTCACCTAAATGGGCGTCTTGATTCAGCAAGTTACATTGAAAGGTTCTGTAGGAGTTAAGGTCAATGATAGTGTAGGACACTACTTTCAGATAAAGAAAGGGGTTAGGCAAGGGGATCCGCTATCACCTATTCTCTTTAATATTGTTGTAGATGTCCTCGCTATTTTGATAGCTCACGCGAAAGATAGTGGAATGTTTAGAGGTCTAGTCCCAAACCTAGTAGACGATGGTTTATCTATCTTGCAGTACGCGGATGATACAATCCTCTTTATGGAAAATGATGAGGCCAAGAATATGAAGCTCTTGCTTTATGCTTTTGAGCAACTACCCGGGCCTCAAGATTAATTTTCATAAAAGCGAAATGTTCTGCTATGGTAACGCTAGGGACCTCGGGAGGGAGTACTCAGAAATATTTGGATGTGATATGGGGACTCTCCCGTTTAGATACCTTGGCATCCCTATGCTTCACAGAAAACTCCTGAACTCTGATTGGAAAGAAGTTGAGGAGAGGTTTCAGAAACGATTAAGTGGTTGGAAAAGAAAAATCCTGTCTGTTGGGGGTCGGTTGGTCCTTATCAACTCGGTTCTTAGCAATTTGAATATATTTATGCTGTCTTTCTTTGAAGTTTCTCGTGGCGTCCTAAAAAGACTAGACTACTATAGATCGAGATTCTTCTGGCAGAATGATGGACACAAGAAAGAGTATAGACTGACAAAATGGGGTGTACTATGTACACCCAAAGACCAGGGTGGGTTAGGAATCTTAGACATAAGCCTTCAGAACAAGTGCCTGCTTAGTAAATGGGTATTTAGACTTATTAATGAGGATGACATATGGCAGAGACTCCTTAGAAATAAATATTTGAGACATAAAACAATCACCCAAGTGGAATATATGCCTGGCGATTCTCATTTTTGGTCTGGTCCTATGAATACTAAAAATGACTTATTGAGAATGGGCAAATTCAACGTGGGAGATGGGTCACAAACTCGTCTTTGGGAGGATGCCTGGCTGGAAGACACTCCTTTCAAAATTCAATACCCAGCTTTGTATAATATTATGCGAAAGAAAAGTGTGACTGTAGCAACGGTTCTTTGATCGAATCCTTTGAATGTGGCCTTTAGGAGATCTTTAGTTGGCAATAATTTACAGGCTTGGCACCAGTTGATTACTAAACTTGTGAATGTTCAATTATCAGATCAGAGAGATAATTTTATTTGGTCTCTAAAACAAAATGGTCAATTTATTGTTCGATCCATGTACGAAATGCTCATCAGTCAGTTGCCTGCACCAAGGAAAAATGTAATATGGAAATTAAAGTTGCCCTTGAAAGTAAAAAATATTTATCTGGTACTTGCAAAAAGGAATAGTTCTAACCAAAGATAATCTAGCCCGTAGATGTTGGAAGGGAAGTTTAAAGTGTCGTTCCTGTAATCTAGAGGAAACCATACAACACCTTTTCTTTGACTGTCAACTAGCTAGAACTATATGGAGGATTGTACAAGTTTCTTTTAATCTAATAACGCCTGTAAGCATTACTCACATGTTTACTGATTGGCTTAATGGGATTAATAACAAACTTAAGCATAAAATCCTGGTTGGAGCATCCGCTTTGTGCTGGGCAATTTGGTTAAGTAGAAATGATATGGTTTTTAACAATACTCGAGCTGTTACTCCTATGCAGGTTATTTTCCGCGGGACTCACTGGATCCGTTTTTGGACATTGCTGCAGAAGGAGGACGAGTGACCGCACATTATTCGTGGGTGTCGTGCGCTTAAGACTACGGTGATGTGGAGATATTTGCCTATAATGGATGGTCTTTTATTAATAGAATTGCTTTCAGTTAGTTTGTTTTGGTTCCTGAGACAAACTAGTTTTTTCTCGAGTCCTTTTGCGTTCTCGGTTGTAATAAGAAACAGCTATATGCATAGGTCTATGCAGAGTCTGGAATATTAAAATATATTCCCTTTTTTAAAAAAACAATCATTTATTTCAATAAAAAACACCTCGTGAAAATTTTGTTGCTTTGACTACCAATAATACTACTCTCGATATGTTTTGATAGACAAACTTATGTCATACTAGCATGAACGCACGTGCGGCACGTACGTTTATTGATGACACACATGTACTAAAACAATATCAGTTGAGTGGATCATGGTAAACAGACCAGTCGTGCGAAGCGTTTTTAAAAATACTTTATATTCGCTCTCTTATGTATAGAGAGCTTTAGATATTCTCAAATGCAGATGCACATCATCTTTGAGATAGTTGGTCTTTATTTATATGGAAAAGACTCTCCAATCTATTGTTTATTAGCAATACGGGATAATTGTCTATAGACGTGGTTACAAATGTGGGTATATCATGAGCAGGCGGGTCCGCGTGGGTATGGGTAGAGTCTTAGGTGAAAAAAGTTTCACATTTTGCACTGTTTTTCCACATTTTCCAACGTCTTACCACGTCCTACAACCCGACAGGTGGGTCCTCTGTGAGGGGCGGGTGTGGGTATATTGGGTGAGAAATGTTTTCAATTCTCTAGGATCCTTTTTCCTTTTAGTATTAGTATTAGTATTAGTATATAGATAGATGAGGAAATTACCGGTACACGTGAAAAACCGAAGGTTACGGTAAATCTTCTATTATGTGAATCTATATACTCCCTCCGGTGTCGTAAAGGAAGTCCTTTTAGACATGGTTTCGGTCAAACATTGGGAATATAAATCATGAATAATATTTAAGTCGTTGAGTTTGAAAATGTGAAATGTGAAAATTATATAAATAGATTGGTCTTGAAAATTACTTTCATAAAAATATACATATATAACTTTTCAAAAAAATATTTTTATAGAAAAGAGAAGTCAAAGTTGTGCTTTGGTGACCGTGTCGCTGTCCTAAAGGACTTTCTTTAGGATACCGGAGGGAGTATTAATTATTATAAATTCTATTTCACCAAATACACAACTTGTTTTACTATAGTATATATAGTTTGACTCTGAAAGGTAATACATGCTTGTGGAGTTGCTCCATAGAGTTTCATTCTTGCAAGGTGCCACGTATTCGTGGTGCCTAGAATTTCCCCTCCTTTTTAACTGACGATGATGAGGTGAAAAATTGTTGGATCTGCTTTCTTCTCCATTCAGCTGCAGCTCCTTTGTCTTTCTCCGCATCGGACTCTGCCATCTTTTGGTGCCATAAGATTAAGTGGCGGAGCTACAAAGGCTGGACAAGAGGTGCTACATCAAAGAAGTGGTGCTAAATCAATTGAAAATAAAATGAATCTTGTTTTTGAGGCTATTTTTCTAGCTAAAAGCCTAAAATATATATGGATCAATGAGCAAGGCCGGTGCCGGTCCTGGCTCCGCCCCTGTAAAATTTGTGCTCACCACCTCCACCACAGTAACCTTGGCTCCACCGTGACCATCTCCTTTCATATCTTTTGCCATAGCATCACGCCCGCCCAATGATTTCACGCCACTTGCAATACCGGCCAGCAGTCTCACGCGCCCCTGCCTCTGTGCTCGTTGCAGGAGTCACGGCACGTTCCCACACATCGACCGAAGAAATTAGCAATTCCGGTCATATACGATCAGAACGGTAAACATTTGTTCGTCTGTTGCAAATAAAGAAAGAAAATCAACTTACTCACAATACAAAAGGATTTATACATACATCTTTCCTTGTCCTTGAGCCGAACACCACCATCGCCTTGACTCCCAAAGCCCCCCCCTACCTCTCTTTGCCTTTCGCCCTCCCCCTTTTAAATTCCTTGTCACCCCCTACGCGGCTGCGCTCAAACACCGCACACAACAAAGCCAGCCAAACTCAGCGCGAGCCCCGCGAGAGAAGAGGAAGAGGAGGCCAAACCCAAGCGAAACACAGCCGCGCCGCGCCGCGCCACCGCCACCCACCCACCCGGAGCTTATCAGGGTAGCCGAGCAGCAGCAGCAGCCGCGGCGCGGCAATGGGCAACACCATCGGCGGCCGGCGCAAGGGCGCCAAGGTCATGCAGCTGGACGGCACGGCGTTCCGCGTCAAGCCGCCGGCGCTCGCCGGCGCGGTGCTGCGCGACCACCCGGGGATGCAGCTCCTCGAGTCCGAGGAGGTCAAGCTCCTGGGCGTCCGCGCCCGCCCGCTGGCGCACGACGCGCTGCTCCGCCCCGGCCGGCTCTACTTCCTCGTCGCGCTGCCCCGGCCCGCCGCGCCGCCGCGCCGCGCGTGGTCCGGCGCGCTCCACGTCGGCGCGCGGGAGCGGCTCGAGTCGCTCATGCTCACGCGCCGCTCCACCTCCGACCTCTCCCTCCCGGCGTCCGCCGCCACGGCCCCCGCGTCGCCGCTCTCCACGGCCTCCGAGGGCGGGCCCGTCCGGCTCCGGATGCGCCTGCCCAAGGCGCAGGTCGAGAAGCTCATGGCCGAGAGCCGGGACAACGCCGAGGCCGCCAGGATCATGCAGCTGTGCGTGGCCAATGCCGGCAGCGGCGCGGCCATGCCGGAGAGGGGGGAAAGGGAGGCGGCGGCGTTTGGGTGGGAAGGAAGACGGCGCAGGAGAGGAGAAGGTGTGTGGCCGCGAAGGGGAGATGGCACGACCGGAGGCCGAGCGAGGCAATGCCGCGCCGTGCCGTCGCCGTCGCCGTAGGGAGATGAGCGGCGGGAGC
The DNA here is from genome assembly GCA_900205405.1 of Echinochloa crus-galli. Lineage (NCBI taxonomy): Eukaryota > Viridiplantae > Streptophyta > Magnoliopsida > Poales > Poaceae > Echinochloa > Echinochloa crus-galli. The sequence continues at coordinate 1,720,258 of OAMR01000175.1, read as the reverse complement.
AGAGGAGAGGATGAGAGGGAAGACGAGGTAGGGGAGAGGATAAGGTTGCTCATTTTACACATTGGACCCTGGAAAAAATAATTCCTCGTAGATTAGTCCTAGAGTGAAACATATGTATCCAATTTTACCAACACTGCTGGAGAGAGCACCTTCGTGGTATCTAAATTTTTCATTTTTAGGATCTAAAACCATTTTTAGGTCTCCGAATTTAGCAACACTGTTGGAGATGCTCTAACAAGGGCGCGAAAGGTATAACCATCAAACTTTTAATATTAGTAGGAGTTTGCATAAAACAAGCAACAATTGCCACGTTATCAAAGTGGTGTACCATTTAAGTGCCCCTTTCAAAATTAGAGCGCTAATGCGTGGGTGTTCCTATCAAGCTACTATCGAATCTAGTACAATTGGCATTTTCTTGTAGATATCGCGCATACGAGCCCACGACACACAGCATGCACGCGTACCACACACACACACCGCCCCGTGATGTGAGAGTGTGCATCCACTAATATCTGGTTATAAACAGCCTACGTCACCGGTGGTTCATAGAATTGAAACGTTTATATTATGTTGCTGCACGTGTCCTGCTCCGCAAAATTAGCAGTGATTGCTCCTCCTCGTCTTCTCGTTAACGCCGTATAATCCTTTTTTTTGAAATATAGATGCTTATATGCGTCGCCGCTCTCCACGGCCTCCGAGGGCGGGCCCGTCCGGCTCCGGATGCGCCTGCCCAAGGCGCAGGTCGAGAAGCTCATGGCCGAGAGCCGGGACGGCGCCGAGGCCGCCGCCAGGATCATGCAGCTGTGCGCCGCCAACGCCGGCAGCGGCGCCGCCACGCCGGAGAGGGGGATACTGCGGACGCCCGAGCGGAGCCCGCGGTTCGTGCCCACGCCGGACTGGGGCGGCGCCGCGTTCGCGCAGACGCCGGAGCGGAGCCCGAGGTTCGCGGCGACGCCCGACTGGGGCACCGGGTTCATGATGCCGGCGGGCGGCGCGACGGCGCCGAGGACGCCGGAGAGGTGGCCCGCGCTGCCCCGCACGCCGGAGTACGCGTCGCCGGACGTCAAGGCCAGCCGGAAAGAGGTAATGCACGGCATCGATCTCCCCCAGATTATTTATCCCAGAATGATTCCTGTCTTCCAAGCTTCTCGCCATGCGCCCTTGTTGTTTGAAGGATGCACTCAAAAATTCGTTGCAAATATCTGGATTGATTCTCTCTGCACAAAACTGAAAACGAAATCAACTGATTTTTCCCACGTACCATCCTTCATCCTTGTGAGAAGCACGTGGTAAAGTTGTTCTGCTTTTGACCAGCAACCTTGGAGTATATAAAAACTAGCAGGCCACACCCAAAGTGCATATTTATTGTTAAAAAATACTTTCAAAATTTCATTTTGCGAAAATAATTAAAAAACAAAAGTGAGATCAATAGCCGAAGGTATATTGAAAATTTAGGGAACTCGAGAACACCATTATTTTTTATAGCATATACTTATGTAGGAGGGATACATGAAAATAGAGTACTGTAGTAGTTGAAAACTATTTTTGGATTACTCGGTAGCAGTCAAATGGTACAGTTTGTCCTGCTCCTGCACACTGCGTGTAAAATCTCCAACTGAGATGAAAGCGAGCGAGTGAGATCTGGGAGCAGTGGTAACTTTGTCTGAAACCACTCGGATCCCTTACGTGTCCTCTCGGGCACTAATCTGGAGCCGAATGTTCTCAGGGGTGTGTCCAATACGCTAGGTTAACCTAAGTACTATTAAGCGAGGGCCCCATTCAAGTCACTGCCCGGGCCTACTACCGGATGACAAAGGCTCCAGATCATGCTTACACAAGAAATGGCAAACAATTTCTCACAAGAAAACCCAAAAGAACATCGAACACCATTTTAACCCCCTTTTATGCTGAAACCCAAATGCGGTCTGCCTCACCTTTCACCAAGTTTGGTTCAGAGTTTAAATAATCAGGCAAGCTAGTTAATCCTTATCCACATCAATCAAACAAACTCAAAACCCAGCTTCTTGTGCCGGTAGATAACATTAGACAATTACTAGAATTCAGAAAAGCGGTCACTGTTGATGGGTTAGCTTTCCAACCCTTTTCCATTGTGTTCCGGCCAATACAAGCTGTATGCATCAAAGCATATCCCACGAGGGGAAGGAGGGGTGGTCACCACTCACCACACTGGCAAAAGCTTTCCGGCCGGGGAAACCTCACGGAAAAAAGTGGAAAAGGCGCGGCCGGCCACCATGGATGTTGCCATCGTCGCGTGAAGGTAAAAAAAGGGTCAGGGGCGGCGCCGAGCACTCAAGCAATGTCTGAAGACAAATACAGTTTGATGCCGTTCATGGCACGCCGCACGCCAGTGATTCATATGCCGTCAGATCCGGCGCCGCATTGTTCGTTGTGGGTGTGGCAGGCGGCGGCGGTTGGGGACGGGTATGATGCGAGAATTTTTCCAAGACTTTGACTGCTCGAGTGAGTAGGCAAAATACAGTTGCTCGTCGCTCTCGTACTTGAGTACGTACTTTAGGAAAAATACGGGTAGCTGAATTATCTGCTTTGGTTTGTCTCTGCGGGTCCGGGGTCGTAGTCGTGGAATTGATTTTACAGTAGAATAGGATTTGGTCTTGCTGCTGAAGTTTCAAAACTGGTTTCTTTAGGTTTATCGATGCGGTCAGGAGATAGAGATATTTCGCAGGATAAGTTTCATCCTGGGTCTAGCCTGCTTAAGGTTTTACAATGGCTTTTCTGCAGTCATCTCATCTCCCTCTACGTTTTTTTCGTTCCAAAATTTGCATTTCATATAGTGAAACTCCTAGCTAATTGTTGTGAACTGGCTATATATCAGTTCAAGTTTGGGAGATGTCCTTTCCGTCTCGTCGCTGCAGCAAGTCTACTCTAGAGATGATATAGTCATATAGAAGTATAGAACCATCTAAATTAAATGGTAGTATAATATAAGCATCTCAAAGCGGCAAAATCAGATCGGTAGGATGTCAATGGGTGTTACGTAATCAAAAATATTCGGAAGGTCCTATTTCAATAGAAAGGAATTTCCTGCAGTTGTTCTGTGGTGGCAGCACAAAGCACGCCACGAGAGTAGTCACCGCCTTCATCGATTAGAAACCGAACCGGTCTGAGAAAGCTTCACGGATCACAGTATTACAAGTTGCTCATCTTACACCCATCAGTTCATCCCCCGGCCGATCTTTTCAGTCGCCGTCAGCGTTTGCGATTCACTCATACAGCTATCCGATTTGCTCTTGGCAGCTAAAAAGTCAAATTGATAAGAACTTACGCAATTAAACTAGGAAGCGGCACGGTCGACGGTTGCATGCCACTATCTAATGATCTCACGCAATTAGCCTTATCGCTGTCGCCCCGTTCCTTTTATTTTCTTTTTATTTTCCATGTCAAGCTAGATAAAAAGACGTGTCCTCGATTATCCGAGACATCCAATTCATTCCCCCGGCCTCCGTCATTTTGAAACCGCATTATTGGCGTACGTGGCTGCTTCTGTCACGCGTTTTACTTTGCTTGTTTTCCCAGCATAATTTGAGGGCCGCGCATCATTATCTATCCCTTGATGTATGGTTGATACGTGTGCGGATAGGCAAGCGCACGCTTTGGAATTCAATTGTTCGTCCTCGCTTTGCTGACGGCTTGTGGTTTTACCTCTGTGTGGTGCTGCAGAAGAGAACGCGGTTCGTGGCGATGCCAGACGAGATCATCGCGTGACCTGGTCTGTGGTCTCCCAAGAGCTCGTCCGTGGCTGCTTGCAACATGCATGGCGAGCATGGTGGCGACGGTGAGAGAGCCAGAAGATGTAGACTGATAGATACCCGCAGGGCCCGCGACGCTCGGTCCCGTGGTCGCGGCGGGCCGGAGCCCGGAGATGAGCAGCCGCTGCCGGCTGCCGGCGGCCGAGGTCAACGGCGGCGGCTTCCGGCCTCGCTTCCGACGACATGGACCGGAGTGTCTGCCATTTTTTTTTCCTGTATCTCTCTTGTCTTCTTTTTGTGGTCTGTGGTGTATGTACGTGCTGCATCTGTAAGGCTCTCTCGCTCGTGGTCTCTAGATGTAGGTAGCTGAAGAAGCGTAGAGTATGGATATAGTTCTACATGTATATGAACATGCTTTTGTGGAGATGACAGTTATACCTATATATGTAGCCAACAGGTTGGCGTGTCATCGACCCGATCGTGACTCTGTTTGTGTAAAATATTCCGTCAAAGAGGAATAAGGAACTGCATGTGCAACCGTTGCTCGTGCTGTAGTAGGCATTTGCATTCCAGACGTAGGATAAAGATGCTGGCCGGATAACGGTGAACTGAAAGAGTGAAACGCATCATATCCAACTAATGAACTGACGATGATTTAGGGAATATATATTGAGACAAAATTGGTGTTTTCTCCCAACTACAGTTTTTCAGAAACTCGCGTTTCGCAAAAAAGAAAAACAGAAGCTCCGCACTGAACAGAGAGGGAGGAGGTCAGGAGGACTCGTGAAAGTACAAGGACTCTGACGTTGGAGCCGGCCCGTGATCCGCATGGTGGACTGTGTGTGTGGACACTGGACAGCCCGGTCGATGTAGTACATGTGTGTGGCCCCTGATGATGAGCGGTCCAGTCCAGGACTCCAGGTCTCTCGCACACAAATGCAACTCGTGGGCCGCCGAATCCGCCATCCGCGAGGGTCCTTTTTTTGAGGGAAATCTTGCTCATCCGGCCGCGTCAAGGGCCCGTTCGCCAGGCCATAGAGAGAACCCGAGGTCGGGTGGGCCTTCCTGGTCCCCGTCCGCGCGCGCCGGCCCGAGATCTCCCCGCCCTGCGTGCGGCCGCGCCGCCGCCGAGCAGCCGGGCCCACGCCCGCCCGCGTCCCTGTTACCTGTGGGCCGCTGCGCGCACGGAGGCGGAGCCCGAACCGACGACGGCGAAAGCCACGGCGGAACGGCAATTTTCTCGCCATCTCCGTGACGTCTCTCCGTCCATAAATCCACAATCCGTATACAAATCCGTGCGTCCGTGATGAGATAGTACGGATCCTCAGGTAATTAAACACACACACGCTTCTCTAAACAGTGAACCTTCAGAGTGAACTGATGATGATCGAGGGAATATACCGGACAAGATTGGTATGTCCTCTTTTTTTCTCCCAGAGTCGCACACTTCAGAAACTTCGGTTCGAACAGACAGACAATCGTGAAAGTACAAAACTCCCAAGTTGGATCCCGGCCCGTGTCTAGGTCCAGTCCAGGCCTCTCACACAGCGGCCTCGGCCGTATGGCCCCTAGAAATCCAACTCGTGGGCCGCGGAGCCCGCCATCCGCAGGCCTTCCTGCTCAGCAGTTGCGCGCCAGCCGCGCCCAGGCGACAGACAGAGAGAATCCCGGGACCCCGAGATCATCAGGTGGGCTTTCCATTCCTAGTCGCCCGTCCCGTCCGCGCGCGCCGCCCACCTGCGCGCGAGCGAGGCGGAGCCCGAAACCGACTACGAAAGCCACGGCGGAGCTGCAAATTTTCTCGACATTTCCGTGACGTCTCTCCGTCCATAAATGATAAATCCACAACCCGTGACGTGACGATCGGTAGCACGGATCAGGTAATAATCAAACACACGCACGCTTCTTCTCTACAATACTAAACGAAGAAGGGAGGAGAAAAAAAAGGGTGATGGCACGCGCGCCCGCCCGGCTTTGGTTTT
>OAMR01000175.1:1666864-1714409 GCA_900205405.1 Echinochloa crus-galli | reverse complement strand
AAATCTCCATTGTTTAGGTTTGTTTCATTCATTGTTTGATGTATGGTTGATACGTGTGCGGATAGGCAAGCGCACGCTTTGGAATTCAATTGTTCGTCCTCGCTTTGCTGACGGCTTGTGGTTTTACCTCTGTGTGGTGCTGCAGAAGAGAACGCGGTTCGTGGCGATGCCAGACGAGATCATCGCGTGACCTGGTCTGTGGTCTCCCAAGAGCTCGTCCGTGGCTGCTTGCAACATGCATGGCGAGCATGGTGGCGACGGTGAGAGAGCCAGAAGATGTAGACTGATAGATACCCGCAGGGCCCGCGACGCTCGGTCCCGTGGTCGCGGCGGGCCGGAGCCCGGAGATGAGCAGCCGCTGCCGGCTGCCGGCGGCCGAGGTCAACGGCGGCGGCTTCCGGCCTCGCTTCCGACGACATGGACCGGAGTGTCTGCCATTTTTTTTTCCTGTATCTCTCTTGTCTTCTTTTTGTGGTCTGTGGTGTATGTACGTGCTGCATCTGTAAGGCTCTCTCGCTCGTGGTCTCTAGATGTAGGTAGCTGAAGAAGCGTAGAGTATGGATATAGTTCTACATGTATATGAACATGCTTTTGTGGAGATGACAGTTATACCTATATATGTAGCCAACAGGTTGGCGTGTCATCGACCCGATCGTGACTCTGTTTGTGTAAAATATTCCGTCAAAGAGGAATAAGGAACTGCATGTGCAACCGTTGCTCGTGCTGTAGTAGGCATTTGCATTCCAGACGTAGGATAAAGATGCTGGCCGGATAACGGTGAACTGAAAGAGTGAAACGCATCATATCCAACTAATGAACTGACGATGATTTAGGGAATATATATTGAGACAAAATTGGTGTTTTCTCCCAACTACAGTTTTTCAGAAACTCGCGTTTCGCAAAAAAGAAAAACAGAAGCTCCGCACTGAACAGAGAGGGAGGAGGTCAGGAGGACTCGTGAAAGTACAAGGACTCTGACGTTGGAGCCGGCCCGTGATCCGCATGGTGGACTGTGTGTGTGGACACTGGACAGCCCGGTCGATGTAGTACATGTGTGTGGCCCCTGATGATGAGCGGTCCAGTCCAGGACTCCAGGTCTCTCGCACACAAATGCAACTCGTGGGCCGCCGAATCCGCCATCCGCGAGGGTCCTTTTTTTGAGGGAAATCTTGCTCATCCGGCCGCGTCAAGGGCCCGTTCGCCAGGCCATAGAGAGAACCCGAGGTCGGGTGGGCCTTCCTGGTCCCCGTCCGCGCGCGCCGGCCCGAGATCTCCCCGCCCTGCGTGCGGCCGCGCCGCCGCCGAGCAGCCGGGCCCACGCCCGCCCGCGTCCCTGTTACCTGTGGGCCGCTGCGCGCACGGAGGCGGAGCCCGAACCGACGACGGCGAAAGCCACGGCGGAACGGCAATTTTCTCGCCATCTCCGTGACGTCTCTCCGTCCATAAATCCACAATCCGTATACAAATCCGTGCGTCCGTGATGAGATAGTACGGATCCTCAGGTAATTAAACACACACACGCTTCTCTAAACAGTGAACCTTCAGAGTGAACTGATGATGATCGAGGGAATATACCGGACAAGATTGGTATGTCCTCTTTTTTTCTCCCAGAGTCGCACACTTCAGAAACTTCGGTTCGAACAGACAGACAATCGTGAAAGTACAAAACTCCCAAGTTGGATCCCGGCCCGTGTCTAGGTCCAGTCCAGGCCTCTCACACAGCGGCCTCGGCCGTATGGCCCCTAGAAATCCAACTCGTGGGCCGCGGAGCCCGCCATCCGCAGGCCTTCTTGCTCAGCAGTTGCGCGCCCGCCGCGCCCTGGCGACAGAGACAATCCGGGACCCGGAGATCATCTGGTGGGCTTTCCATTCCTGGTCCCCCGTCCCGTCCGCGCGCGAGGCGGAGCCCGAAACCGACGACGAAAGCCACGGCGGAGCTGCAATTTTCTCGCCATTTCCGTGACGTCTCTCCGTCCATAATATAAATGATAAATCCACAACCCGTGACGTGACGATCGGTAGCACGGATCAGGGTAATCAAACCTACACACACGCTTCTTCTTCCCTACAATACAATACTAAACGAAGAAGGGAGAAGAAAAAAAGAGGAGATGGCACGCGGGCGCGCCCATCTTTGGTTTTCCACGGTTGGTCATAAAACTGGACCTGGACAGCCATGGTACAGTACATGAGCTCTATCCAGTATCCATCCATTCCATTCCCTCACGAGGCGGCGGCGGCGCTTCGCCTCGCTTCGTCAACGCCGCCCACCGTCCATCACCCCGATCCGGGGACCAGGCCAGCAACCCCCAACCCTATCCGACGGAATCTTCATGGAACCCAACTCCTGTGCACAGCTAGCTAGTCGTGGATGGTGACGCGCGACGGCTCGCTCGCTTTACATGTAGGACCGACGGGGAACCGGCCGGCGGCGGCGGTTCGGAGGTTAGGCACGCGTGGGCGCGCATGCGCGAGCAGCGAGTTGACCACTTAACTATACAATCAGTGGCGGCGGCGAAAAGGATTGGATCGGGATTGAACAGTGGGGGAGCGGAGGTACGCGCGCCTCGCTGGCTGTGGCCCGGTTGGTGATGCATGCTCGGCTTGGCTTGGCTGGGCTGATCTATGGAAAGCTGCTGCTCAAGGCGGAGAGGCTCGATCGGTGCTTTTCCGCACACCGATCGACGTGCTGTCCCGATCGAGAACCCGGAACTCTGAGCAGCGTGCCAATTCCGTGGAATTCTCCGATCATGTACAGTATTAAGCTTTAATGTGGGTTCGTACAACAAGCCAACGGGTAGTGTAGTTTTTTTTTCTAAATGCCTTTGCTTTGTAAATACATGTAGTACATTGTACACATGCACAATCATCTTAATTATGTAAATATATACATAAAACACTTGTGTTGTGTCGAGTGTTCGAATTTCATTTAGTCGGCTACCTAGCAGAACTCATGGCTATTCGTATAATTAGTTTCGTTCTGCATTATCCAAATTATCTAGGCAATTCCTTTAATTATCGGAAACTGGTTTGTTCTGCTCTAATATTTATGTGCAACATGCTGTCGTCAATCCTACATTAAAGTCTGCATTGTCCCGTCCATACTTTTCTATCTATATTTTTTTTAATCAAAAGAACTGATAATGTAGGGGGAAACAAGGACAGAGAGGACCTCAATAATCATGAGTGGGATTAAATAGTATAGAGCTGAGCAATATCCCACACGAAATCTGGCCGACAATAGTAGTTCACCGTCCATCATCATGACTATAGTGCCCCTCAGTAGTGGATTATGAGGCCGCCACTTAAGAGCAAGTATTATAACAGGCTTCAAGCAGACTAAATCCTACATGGAGGAAAGCGAAGAGAGAGAAGAGAAGAGAGAGAAGAAAGTGGGCTGTAAACTTACAGCCAGCTGAGGCACAGGTTCCTAGAAATTTTGTGAGAGTGATTGGTGGGCCAAGTAGTATGTTTTTTAGCCAACCTATTATATGAGTGGGCTTTTAGTTGGCTATGAGTGATGTGGCAACAACATACAGACCACGTGCTGGCTGTATTATTAACCTTGCTCTAACAAACAACCTTGCGGTAGGTGTACTAGGTAAATGAAGCACAACGTCTAAGTCTAACTGCTTGGTTCTCATCCCAGGACATTAAAACAGCCATTGCTGGTTTACTCATGACGAGCTTTCGGTGGGCATTTGAAATATCGTTGTTAGTTGTAGCTAGGCTTGTAGCAGTAAAAAAAACAGCATCCCTATTTTACTCAAACTTTTTGTTTCCATTTCACTCAAATATGTTGTTTCTAGGATTTGTGCCGGCCAATTCTTTTAACTTAAACCACCAGTATGTAAATAATTACATAGGTTGTCAACGCGTAAGATAGAAGTTGCTAGATTCATCGCGTGAAAGGTACTTTTACACTATTTAATCATCATGATTTGAAGAGTTATATTTACATAGAAACAACGGGCGGGGTACACTTTATAACAAGTCTCTGTAATAATAAGGCGGTGTTTAGATCCAGAAAATGGACTGCCGATTCGGGTCTGACTGCTACAGTGCGTAATAAATGCGCACAGTAGCAGTTTCGTTTGTATGTGCGAAAAATTGTCTAAAATTTAATTAATTAGGATCAAAATATTCGTCTCGTAGAGTACAATAAAACTGTGCGATCAGTTTTTGATTTTATCCACATTCAGTACTCCATACATGCTATGACATTTTGATGTGATGGAAATCTTATTTTTACATAGTGAATTTGGGAGTATGAATTTGGGATCTAAACAGGGCCTAAGACTCCCTCCATTCAATACAAGAGGCTTAAGAATTTAATATTTATACTCACATACACGGTATTGTTCATTGAAATATTCGTAGAAGTTAGTATATTTAGTTTGCTGATTGGATAAATCGCTTATCTGCAATTGTCATTAAAACAACTGAAAATACAACTTCATTCATCATTTGATAGCCTCTCTAATATGTCCTAAAATGTCTTGAATGTCTTGTATTTGAGGATAGAGAGAGTAAGTAATAGGCTTTTAGAATCTTTGAAAATACTACATAAATAAAACAACACATCACTGAAAGTACATTCATTTTGGCATACGCATAAAAAAATAAAAATTGTGCCAGCTCATAAAACTTTCTTAGGCTTTTAGAATCTTTGAAAATACTACATAAATAAAACAACACATCATTGAAAGTACATTCATTTTGGCATACGCATAAAAAAATAAAAATTGTGCCATCTCATAAAACTTTCTTAGGCTTTTAGAATCTTTGAAAATACTACATAAATAAAACAACACATCATTGAAAGTACATTCATTTTGGCATACGCATAAAAAAATAAAAATTGTGCCAGCTCATAAAACTTTCTTAGGCTTTTAGAATCTTTGAAAATACTACATAAATAAGAAACCATGCCGGGGTTACCATTCCGCTCGACCCGCTGGTCGTCCCGCAATGATTGCACACTGATCTGAAAACCTGAAACACGCTAAGGCCAGTCTCAATGGCCATTTCACAGGTGTGTCATGTACATTAATGAGGTGACACATCAGCCAAAAAAAAACTTTTGTATGAAATGGGGAGGAGAGAGAAGAAAATCGTTTCACCATGGTGAAACGACACAGCGTTGTTACCTAGGCCTCGGTAACGCGGTGAAACGGCCATTGAGGGGGATTTCGTTTCACCATAGTGATAACATCCTAATGCAATTAATTGCTTTATTTTGTTTTGAAAACCGTATGAATGAAATTCTCCATTGTGAAGGTTTGTTTCATTCATTGTTTCATCTCACTATACATGATGTGCAGTATGAGAAATAGTGTAGCGAAACGCCTCATTGAAACTGGCCTAATGCTAGAATACAACCGCAAGCGCCATGGGAGAAAGAAACTACCAAGTGGCGACGAATCAACGATGCCATGCAGGAGCAGGATCGTTTTCGCAGGAGGTTTTCGCTCGATCGAGTTCCTTTGGGTATCCGAAGCGCGCGCCATCCCGGCCTGACCGAGGCGTCGCGCATCGGGAGACAGACAGGTCACAGGCCTTGCGGGCGTGCACGTCTCTGACGGATGACCTGGCTGCCGCCGCCGAAAGGCGAGGCCGGGACAGGGACCGAGTTGGCCGCACGCGTCCGCGTCGGACGGAGGCGACCCGACGCCTAATTTTAGCCGCCGACCACAGTGCCGTGCGCCCGTGCCCATGCCCATGATGCCAATGCGCCATGCGCGGTCGAGCGGCTAGCTGCAGGGTGCCGAGTCCATCCATCTATCGCTCGAATGAACGTTGCAGAGATGACTGCACTGTAGCGGGTACGTACATACGAAGTATTTAGCTAGGAATATGATGTGATTGCGAAAAGGTCTTGGCGTGTGCTCACTGCTCAGCCCCAATGCAAAGCAAAACATGTCTCTATGCGACAAATAATAAAGTAACTTACACTCATCATTCAACAACTATCTAACAACTTGTGAAATTACTTAAGTTAAGACAATTACTAAGTAAATTGGTGCATCTACAATCCAAAATTGCTAACGCAATGTATTTGGCCATGCTAGTTGAAAAATGTCAAGGAAAAATGTATTTGGCCATGCTAACTCAATTTTATAGAATGAAAATTTCTATACTCTACTCGTTCTCTGTAACAGTAACCAACCTTGTCTTGTGGCAACATTGACGGTGCTAAGTGTGGGCACAAACACAAAGGTGTAGATAGAATTGGGTCGAGGTGTCCAAACTTCAATGATAGAGTGGAAGAATAGGGCCGTGTAACACTTGAAACATCACAAGAGATTTCATTCAAAGTGTTATAGGACAAGCGAGCAGAGCAGTAGCTACGCGCATAGTAGTTCAATAACTATAAGATAAAGTTAAGAGCTTACTGAAAAGTACATAACTTATCTTTCATGTGTAATATAAAAAATTAATTTAGTGTATTTTTTTAAAAAAAATCATCTTAAATGATGATATAACATAATTTTTGATATTATTGAACCTTAGGTGAATCTATATCCAAATAACTAAGCAAGTATTTTGCCATGATGGCTATATTTAGACCATAGATGTACCAATTTGCTAAGTTATTGCACTAAGATTTGACACTTTACAAGTTGTTAGACCATGACAGCTAGTATAATAGTGCCAAAATACATAATCACAACACGCATCTCAGATACTATTGTACTCCTTTCATTTTTTACATGTCACGTTAGGCTTGTCATAAGTTAAGTTTTCCAACTTTGACCAAGTTTATAGAGAAATACGACAACATCTATAATGCCAAACATATACCCTATCAAAATATAGTTCATGGTGGATTGAATGAAAAACAATTTTGTATTGTAAACTAGGAAGGTGATCCATGCTAATGGCGCGGTTAGTTCTACTTTGCACCAGTGTATTGTTTAAGAATTGTAATATTTGAATTGCTTTCACAAAGAGTTACTTGATGATTGAAAGTCAATTATTCAATTATTACTATAAATTAAGGTTCTTCATTTTGTCATGTGTATTTTTTTTTGTTTCAAGTAAAGCATATTTCTTCATATGTCATGTGCAATTGTGACATATTGAACAACATCAATGCCCTATATTTTGTAGTATTCTTTATAAAATGCTTTTTGAAAGATTATCCTTATTCAAACACATATATTGCTGTCTTTCTTTATAATGTAGCCTTTGAGATCAAGGTATGTCAGTGTACCATCACGTCATCCACACATGACCCCTAGCTTCACATTTGACCCAATTAAGTCTGTGTGATGGAGTTTCTTATGCACCTAGAGAACCTATAATTTGCACATGCCTTGGAACTTTAATTTCTATATGTTGAGCGAGGAGACCATGGCCGATCAAGGTGATCCTTCTCTTGCTTTTTCATCACTTTCTCACTGATGTTGCAGATCAAATAAAACTACTTCACTGTTTAGTTTTGATATCCCTTGGTCATCCTTGCGTAGTCATGCTTGCATTCACGTTGTGGTCTAATCAATCATTGACCACATACGTAGCTATATTCAGCAGTGAGAAGCATGATCTAATAACAATTGTCTAGTCATGTTGTTGTCTTCATTTTTCTTAATCTTTTTCTTGACTCAAGTAGACATGACAATGACACATCAAATTTGTGTGTAAGATTAGAATTGTATGGAGGTTTCTTTCTTTTATCTTTATATAATTATATAGCTAATGTAGACCATTATATCATCATAAAATTCAAAAATGTGTATATTCTTTTCTTTTTTAATTAATGTGGGAATTTTTAGGTCCTCTATTTTTTGTATAGATAAGTACACATGAGTTACTTCTTTCATATTCAATATGGATTTTAATTCCATCCAAAATCTAAGTTGCAATAATTCACATATGATTCCAAACTAATCTTCTCTCATCTTTTATTCATTATATATTCTTCTAATACATCTAACAGGTATAACTTGGATATTCAATTATTAACAACGTAGACTTTATCTCTTTTAACCTACTATAATGTGACAACTTTACAATACAACTAATTTCCCTATTATTTTAATCTTAAATTTACTATTTATTAAAATACTTGGTATGTATTCTCAGGATTAATCTTAAATTTAGCTATTTGTTAACAATACTTAGTATGCATTCTCATGATTAACAATACTTTGGTCCAATGATGTTTCCTTGCGTGCTGCACACGAAGGCTTGGGAGATTTTCTTTAGTCCGATGCATGCCCTTAGCTTCTTAAGGTACATGCATGCTAGTCAGTTTGACTATTCAACTGACAAGGTGAAGATAATCCTTTTGAAATTTGAACAAATTGGCCGAATATACTAATTTTATCTTGGCACTGGTTGCATATCGCCCGAAGATGAGAGATTAGCCGAAGATAGTGCTATAGGCTAGAGTCTAATAGCAGCCATAGTGCAGCAAAAAAAGACATGATAAATAAGGAGTAAATTTCACCAGCGGCCCTTAAACTTGTCCCGAGTTCTCATCCCGGTTCTGATACTCTCAAAATGCATATAACAGTTCTTAAACTTGTTTCATTCTCTCATCCCAGTCCTTAAACTTGTCTCAATCTCTCATCTAGGTCCATATACTTTAAAAATGTATTGAGTTATTGTTATTTAGGGAAAAAAACTTTAATGAGCTATATGCACTTTTAAGATTTCAAACCAACTTCAAAATTAAAGGGGCGGTCATCATCACAAATTGAGTGTGAAATATCAAAATCTCTAAAATATCCATTCAAAATAAGCAAAAACTAACAGTATTCACATCTCTTTGTAATCTCAAAAAATAAAATCAAAGGTTCTTGGACAGCCATATATTTGCGATTATTTTTCTATGAATTTTGGACCAACTTTGGGTGAATCCAAATTTAGTTTGAAACCCTCAAAGTTTGAAACAATCGTAAAATAATATTTCTTAAACAAATCAATGCATTTTGGTGGTACATGGACTTGGATGAGAGCGTGGGACAACTTCAAGGGCCAGGATGAGAGCATGAGATAAGTTTAACGACCCTTACGCATTTGGGGAGTACCAAGACCTGAATGAGCACAGAAGACAAATTAAGGACCGATATGAGAGTGCGAGACAAGTCTAAGGACCATTATGTGCATTTTGAGAGTATCGGAACCGGGTGAGAATTCGGGATAAGTTTAAGGACCGCCGATGAAATTTACTCATAAATAAGCTATGAACCACAAGGTCGATTCGAGCATCGTGATGAGCGTGAGCAGGTCATTGGTTATTCGTACTGAACCAACACAGAAGATGATAATGAAGCTCAAGCCATCGGCTAGTAGTCTAATGTGGATTGAGCAATTACCGAACAATTATCTTATCGGCTTATCGCAAACAACCAACAACCTGATAGGAATCAATCTACTATCACCACCAATGGTATCCGACCTAACCGAGACAACAATGGCAACAGGGCAATAAATTAAAGGCTACAAGCTAACCTAATGAATCTAGTTATGATAAGATGTGTTATACCATAGGCCGCAAGAATTTAGGCCCGGTTTAGATCATAAATTCACCTCCTAAATTTACTATGCAAAAAGAAGATTTCCCATCATATCAAAATGTCATAACATGCATGGAGTACTAAATGTAGATGAAATTAAAAACTAATTGCACAGTTTTGTTGTGCTTTGCGAGACAAACATTTTGAGCCTCGTTAATCAATTTTTGGACAATTTTTCACAAATACAAACGTAATGCTACAGTGACGCAATGATTACAAAGTGACATCAAACTCCCAAATTCAACCACCCAATTTCAACATCTAAATAAGGCCGTTGAATGAGAACATCGTGCTGCTCAGTCTAGTCTTAGATGGACTTTTGAGAAACATCGATGAATGACTTTGCTTCGCGCAAGGTTAATTTCAAAACATATCGCAAGCAATGATGTATGTTTCCTATATAGACATATGCTGTGTGTCGCAGGGTGATTCGTTGTTGACTTATTGCGAAGCGAACAAATTGAGGCAGGGGGATGTCTGCTACAGTAACAGCGCAAGTGTGTGCATAGGCGGCTAGAGACTAATCACCACTTGTGCGATTAGCTTATCGCCAATACGCATGCGATTGGACTGCAGGAGACAGTTTCGATGGGGGTGATGCGCTTCGGAGCTGCGTGTCAGCGAGCGATTTGCTGCTGAACGCCTGAACCCCCGCCGGTAGCAGGTGCACTTTTGCGCAGTTCAGCGTGTAGTGCGGTCATGCATCCGTGCGTGGTGCTATATAATCCGCGAGAGCTTAACTGCTCGATCTCGACGTAGAGTACGTACGCGCAGGCGCCAAAGTAAACGTAGGCAAGTGGGAAAGTAAACCATGTACTCTGTTCTAAATTACTATCTATTGTGATTTTTTGTGACGTTTAATCTTTATCTTATTCAAAAAATTATGTAATTGCGATTTACTTTGTTATCTTTTGAGTATTACTTATTTTTCATATATTTAGACTATATTATTTAATAAGAAGAATAGTTAAAACTTATGCAAAAATCAACAGCAAATATTAATTTGAAACATAAAGAATAGATACTAAGTATTGCCATTGGTAGGATGCTGTTCTTGTCTAGCTCAACCTAACTGAAAGTCAAGTGCTCAAGTGGGACTAAGGAGTAGCTTTCAACCAAGACAGTGTAAAGCTTTCTGTTTTCAAACCGGCTACAATGTCAAGCCAAACGAGCAATTTGAATTGTGGTTCCGCTTGGTCGATTACAAGCGTTCACATATATTGGTCAGGTATTGTTATCGAGTTATGGAAGGAGGGTTGCTCACGTCCATCAGTAAATAATCGAATATTGAGAGACACAACCATTAACAGCGACACCTCAGCCTGATTATAAAGAGGAGAAAAGAGGGCGGCCCGATGCCGCCGGCCAGGAGATGGGATTTTTTTTTATTTTAGCCCTATTTAATTAATTTTTTTAAAAAAACCCATCATAAACTAAAATTTTAATAATTAGCTTGTTTGGTCACGCCCACGTCACTCCTTGTTGGTGTGACTCCTTATTGAGTCGCGCCACCGTACCACCACGAGGATACGATTGTTTGACCACGAGTTACGTGGCTGCGAACATGTCATGTTGAGGCGCGGCTTAATCTAACACGTCCACGGCCACGTAACCCACGGTTAAAAAATTGTGCCGATGTACAGGTACAGTGGTGCCACTGTTGCGCGACTTGACATGGAGTCACGCCAGACTTACTAAAATTTTAGTTTAAGATAGGTTATTTTTAAAATTTTAGATTAAATAAGGCTAAAAAGATCCCATTGGAGATGGACAAAAGGCACTACGAAATCAATGAGAACCATTCTATACTATTTTTATATCAAAATATTTATTACTATTAACTTTTAATTGACGATACATCTTATTGAAAACAATATGGGAATTTTATTTGTGGCTTCATAAAGAGATTTGAAATATAACTTATCTTTTCATATTATTATAATAATTTTTTAAAAAACAAAAATGGTTTATTGATCCGGAAATAGAAAAATCTGCTAGTAGTACTATACTGTATATCTCATCGAGCTATATATAGCATCGTTTTAATAATGTTTAATAATTCATTAATTTGTGGAATCACCGGTAAGTAGGCGCACTGGAATGCTGTGCCAGCATCCAATTGACGAGCAGGGCACGTGGGGCCCGCTCCTGACGCTGCCGATGGGAAATAAGAAAAAAGTAACAATTCAGGTGGGAATTGCTACGCTACATTATTGCTGAGATGATGATAACATAATGCGATGTGGATAAGATAAACAAGGAATGCTTGATGAATGATGATTGCCTCCTTTTATCTTTGCTCCAGACTTTCCCGGTCGCACGCCTTCATGCGCGATGATCGTGTCCGTGCGAATTCGGGCGCAGAAGGCGAGTCGAGCACAGTGCGGTGACTCGATCGTTTGTGAGCTTGTATATCAGCGCACGTATGCCGGTATGCAGCGCCTTAGAGCAACTCCAGATAGATTCTATATATATATAGTGATCGACAATGTATTGTAAGAAAATAAAATAATTAAAATGTTGAGATAATTTTTTGAAGTCATCTATCTCCCGCATAAAAATATGTGGCAGAGGAAGTACGATTTTTCAATTTTCAATGTGCACAACATGAGCTCTGCCACTGCGCGTGAGACCATTCCGCTCTAGTTTAAGAGCAACTCCAGTGGAGCCCTTTAAATTGAGGCCTTCAAAACTTATTTACAGGCCTATCTCTAAAAAATAGAGACTCAAAGTAAACACTCAACTCCAGTGGGCATATGAACTCGGGCCTCTATTTCTCCGTGGGCCCACCTGTCAGCCAAATGGATGGGAAATATCTAGTGAAATCCATGGTTGGAGGGGAATTAGAGGCCTCTAGAAATGGAGGCTTGGTGGGGAGATTTAGAGGCCTATGTAAAATGCAGGTCCATTTGAAGGCCCTGCTGGAGTTGTATTTTTGCTCCAAGCCTCTAAATTTTAGAGTAGAGCCCCATATAGAGGCCCCTGCTGGAGTTGCCCTTAGGCATTTGGCCCAATACGAAAAGCGCGTCCACTGGTTGTTCGGGCGACAGGGGTTGGGGCGTCACCCGCGTGCAAGCTAGACGCGCCCCATTCATCGGGAGTCAAAGCGAGGAGCACCAGACAGCGTCGGCCTTTGGGTGATTGGGCCTATTGGCTCATGCAGTCAAAGCCTTGCGCTGCCCGCTATCAATTGGGCTTGGGCCAGGCCGTTCCATAAGCACCCGCACGACAACACCCGACACATCGGGAAGGTTTGGAACCTCGATTGTTCCAAACCTTCTGTCGTCCCCTCAACGGAACGGCACCGTGCCTCACAGAGTGGGAAAGAAAACATGAACCCAGCGGCGAGGACTTGACGGAGCCCGGGACGCGCCACCGCCGCCCGCCCCTAACCTCCCGCCGACGAGGGCTAGGGGGCCGCCGTCCCTTGACTGGGGAGGAAGGCGCAGCCCTCCCCAGATCCGACCACAGCCGGCGTCGGGACAGCCACCACGGCGGCCCACCGAGCCGCGGTTGGCCTGGTCCACCGCGAGGAGGCCGGACGGCCGCCACATGGGGCGGGACCAGATCTGGGGCCGCCCCCCGGATCCGGCCAGCCCCAGCGGAGCGAGCGCCTCCGGCGCCGCGACCGGCCGGCTATGGGCCCTGGCGACCGCCGACATGGTCGCGCCGGCGTGGAACCGCCCGGCCACAAGGAGCCGATGGGGAGGAGCGAAGGAAGAAGAAAGGGGAGGGGAGGACCCCGCCACCACCATCCTCCCGGCCGCGCAGCGGTGACCGGCTCCGGCGGCAGCGGGGACGGGCGCGGGGAGCGGGGGGACTGGAGCGCGGCGGCGGCGGCGGGTTCCGCCCGCGTCGCTCTCGGGGAGAGAGCGACCGGGCTCCCCCGGTGTTATTTTCTTTTTGACAACAGAAGCAATTTGAATTGTGGTTCCGCTTGGTCGATTACAAGCGTTCACATATATTGGTCAGGTATTGTTATCGAGTTATGGAAGGAGGGTTGCTCACGTCCATCAGTAAATAATCGAATATTGAGAGACACAACCATTAACAGCGACACCTCAGCCTGATTATAAAGAGGAGAAAAGAGGGCGGCCCGATGCCGCCGGCCAGGAGATGGGATTTTTTTTTATTTTAGCCCTATTTAATTAATTTTTTTAAAAAAACCCATCATAAACTAAAATTTTAATAATTAGCTTGTTTGGTCACGCCCACGTCACTCCTTGTTGGTGTGACTCCTTATTGAGTCGCGCCACCGTACCACCACGAGGATACGATTGTTTGACCACGAGTTACGTGGCTGCGAACATGTCATGTTGAGGCGCGGCTTAATCTAACACGTCCACGGCCACGTAACCCACGGTTAAAAAATTGTGCCGATGTACAGGTACAGTGGTGCCACTGTTGCGCGACTCAACATGGAGTCACGCCAGACTTACTAAAATTTTAGTTTAAGATAGGTTATTTTTAAAATTTTAGATTAAATAAGGCTAAAAAGATCCCATTGGAGATGGACAAAAGGCACTACGAAATCAATGAGAACCATTCTATACTATTTTTATATCAAAATATTTATTACTATTAACTTTTAATTGACGATACATCTTATTGAAAACAATATGGGAATTTTATTTGTGGCTTCATAAAGAGATTTGAAATATAACTTATCTTTTCATATTATTATAATAATTTTTTAAAAAACAAAAATGGTTTATTGATCCGGAAATAGAAAAATCTGCTAGTAGTACTATACTGTATATCTCATCGAGCTATATATAGCATCGTTTTAATAATGTTTAATAATTCATTAATTTGTGGAATCACCGGTAAGTAGGCGCACTGGAATGCTGTGCCAGCATCCAATTGACGAGCAGGGCACGTGGGGCCCGCTCCTGACGCTGCCGATGGGAAATAAGAAAAAAGTAACAATTCAGGTGGGAATTGCTACGCTACATTATTGCTGAGATGATGATAACATAATGCGATGTGGATAAGATAAACAAGGAATGCTTGATGAATGATGATTGCCTCCTTTTATCTTTGCTCCAGACTTTCCCGGTCGCACGCCTTCATGCGCGATGATCGTGTCCGTGCGAATTCGGGCGCAGAAGGCGAGTCGAGCACAGTGCGGTGACTCGATCGTTTGTGAGCTTGTATATCAGCGCACGTATGCCGGTATGCAGCGCCTTAGAGCAACTCCAGCAGGGGCCTCTATATGGGGCTCTACTCTAAAATTTAGAGGCTTGGAGCAAAAATACAACTCCAGCAGGGCCTTCAAATGGACCTGCATTTTACATAGGCCTCTAAATCTCCCCACCAAGCCTCCATTTCTAGAGGCCTCTAATTCCCCCTCCAACCATGGATTTCACTAGATATTTCCCATCCATTTGGCTGACAGGTGGGCCCACGGAGAAATAGAGGCCCGAGTTCATATGCCCACTGGAGTTGAGTGTTTACTTTGAGTCTCTATTTTTTAGAGATAGGCCTGTAAATAAGTTTTGAAGGCCTCAATTTAAAGGGCTCCACTGGAGTTGCTCTTAAACTAGAGCGGAATGGTCTCACGCGCAGTGGCAGAGCTCATGTTGTGCACATTGAAAATTGAAAAATCGTACTTCCTCTGCCCACATATTTTTATGCGGGAGGATAGATGACTTCAAAAAATTATCTCAACATTTTAATTATTTTATTTTCTTACAATACATTGTCGATCACTATATATATATAGAATCTATAAAACTTTTGAACATGCATACTGACTACATGTTGACAAACGTTACAAAGTTTGGTTCTATTTTTGCAAACAAAAGCACGAATTTTACAAAAAAAAAGGACGAAGGGGAAACCACAAGCGGATGCATGCAAATATGACAGATGAAAAAAAATTCTCGAAAGCGTTTTTTTCCTCCTAATAAGTCTAGTCATTTTCTGCCTTCCGTTTGCGAGTGGAGAGCGTGAACTGTGACCGAGACAGAGCTTTGCATAAGAATAATCATGTCTTCCAATACGCCAAGTACTTGCGGCTGCAGCAACTTCCCCTGTCAATTCGCATAGCAAAATCTCCAAAATCATCCAGTACTCTATTGCCCATGGTGTTTTGTCTCATGTTGATCCCCTGCTGGATTTAGGCGTCAAAGGAGTTTGGACGGATATGGATTTTAATCCTAAAATTTGGATTTAGAGATAAGAGAATGAACTAATTTCTCAGCCGCGAACGTGTCTCTTTAATTGGATAGTTAGATGGTCTTAGTAGCACTTCTCAAACTCCTCAGTAGCACTCCTCTAATGCCACGCTAGGTCGTTTGTCATCTTATATGGGCAACGGTGCCACTGTGTAAGGATAGTGCAAATGTTGGGGTTTTATCAACCTACATGAGAAGATCTTATTAAAAAAAAATATCCAGGGGATGTCTTATCCCCACAGGTCGGTTTAATACTATAAGTTTAGGCTAGATCTAATGCTTAGTATCATGTCATTATATGTTATCACTAGTAGAATATTAATTCGATGCGTAGATCAACTCATACAGTGACTTGTATCATTGTTTTCTAAGGCAAACACAATTACATGTTCATAACCGATGGCGGGTAGGTAAATTTGAGGGAAAGCTACGATTCGCAGTCGGGGAAAGTAAGGCCTCAGATGCTGTGAAAATACAACTACGAGAAAGTTGCTTTCACCGATAGTGATGGTGGGTGAGTACCACAAGAAGGGATTCGTGGGAACCCCCGTTCAGAGATTCGGTCAGGGGTGTAACATGTAGTAGGATTTCGACCGTGTGACGAGTGGAAGACATAGAGATTTAGACATGTTTGCGCCGTTGTGAGCATAACACCCTACGTTATGTATGGAGTTGATGGTGGTATTCTCTTCTGCTTTGCTTGTCTAGAATCTAGAGCATCCAGTCCTCTTAGATGTTGCCCATCTATATTATTTATAGCTTTTTCCGTGGGCCCAGGAAACTGCCTTAACTGTGAATGCGGCACCCCATGGGGGGAGGGGGGGAGGGCGCACTGCAAGTGGCGCCCGCTCGCCAGACGGGGTCTTACGCCATGGGCCAAGGCTGTCGTTTCCCGGGGTCCTCCCTAAGGGACCCCGGGGTGCCCCAAGGTCCTTCCCGGGCTCCATGCGTTGTCCGGTCTGATCAGTTTACCACTGACATAACAGCTAGTTTTTAGATAGTTGGGTATTTATACCCCTTGGTCCTCTCCTTTGAGGGTTGCTGGTTCCCTTGCCATTCTTGTGTGTCCAGAGCTTCATTAAGCACCAGCAAGCTCTCCCCAAATATCTCTTAGTGATATTGGTTGATATATTTGATATCTTTAGATTTGGGTTAAGAGAGTGATTGTGTGTGAGATATTGAGAGCTAGAGAGAGAGCTAACTCAGTGAAGAGCAAGTCCATAGCTTGAGCACTCGCGATTGAAGTCTTGCAACTCTTTGTAGCATTTGTTACTCTTGTAGGTGAAGCCTCATAGACAGCTAGGTGTCATCGGTGAGCTACTGAGTTTGTGGTGAGCCACGGACAGTTTGTGAAGGCTGCGATCGTGCCTCCTTCGTGGGAAAATGTCACAAGTTAGTGGAACCGAGGAAAGAGGCTTGGAGTGAATAAGTCCGCATTTTGTAGGACGACAACGGAGATGTAGGATTCATTGTGCCTTAATGTCAGCTTATGTAGCAATCAGTGAATCTGAACTTCGGGAAACAAATCATCGCATCTCTCATTTGGTTTGCCTCACTTGTTCGATTCTAGCATTTATATGTGCTTCCGCTTCAATCTACTTGGTTGTGCTTTTCTTGTGTGCAGGTACTTGGCGAACCTGCTAGATATCATCTAGAGAAGCTCCCCACCAAGTTTGGTTTGTTCTAAAACTCAGGTTAATTTACATTGTTGGTTCTATCTGTGTGAAACCGGTCTAATCGGTTTGAAAACCGGTTTGATCGGTTTTTGGTACTGACAGTGCGAAAAAGTTGTAAAATTTACAGATTCACCTACTCACCCCCCTCTAGGCGACATCAAGGTCCTTTCAGAATGCCGCGAATCTCCAGGAGAAACTCAACCTAATCAGGGATGAGGGGGTGGCCACCGCTCTCAGCGACAATAAGGTGGATGACAGTGGTAGTAGGGCAAGGTGGGTGGTGATTGGAAAATTTTTGTCACTGTCTACTCTTAATGTGCCAACGACCAAGAATGTGATGCGGTCGACATGGGGTAACCCTTGCGGCCTTATGATGAAATCGATGGGAGAGAAATCAAAGAACTTATTCATCGTAGAATTTGGGTACTCTGATGATAAGAAGTGTGCTCTACAGGGTTCACCATGGATGATGGGTCACCATGTGATGATCCTATAGGAATCGATTGTGAGCTAAGAGAGGATGTAAATCTGGGTTTGTATCCTCAACCTACTGTTCGAGTGGACGAATAAGAATTGGGATCACAGGCTGTAACTTTTGATCAGAGAGGTGACCTAGGCTGATGTTGATGCTGATGGTGAAGTGAGTGATGAGCCTCTCTGATGTGGCCATTGGTATTGATAAGCCTCTCTAACGTGGTGTGATGCTAAAGACAGATCATCTTGGAAATTGAGACTAGTTCGAGGTGCAGTTCGAGAAGCTTCTCTTTTACGGCTACTCTTGTGGAGTGATGGGACATTTGGCTATATGTCCTTTTGGATGTGTACTTTTCTTTGTTACGGCGGTATCCATTTTAGAATCATGGTCGGCTGAAGATGGTTGTAGTCGGAAATTAACTTTCCATTATCTAAAAAGTTGTAGCCACTAACTGATTGAGTAGCAGATGTGAATCACTGATCTAGATTGAAAATATAGAGAATTCCTACTGACAGGGAAAACTTTAAATTCGGTGTCAGTAAGCAAAGCAAACCATAAACTATTATTTATCGCACGAGTTCCTCTGGTGAATGCATAAAATGCCTTTCTTTTAATTGTTGATATTCATTTTCTTTATTATGTATGACGAAATAGCAAGTAAAAGCGAATTGATTGTATGTCAGTTGTAAGGTTTCTTGTGGTGGTATTTATTTACCTAGGTTTGAATTCTCAATTCAGCATAGGTATCATAATTTTAAGGATTTATTTCAGAATTTAACAGTGCTTTTCTTTTAGTGGTGGACGACGTGCCCTTCCACGACGAGGTGACTGAGGTGACTTCATCAATCTCAATATCCGCCGGTTCAATCTCTCAAAGATGCTCATAGGCAGGGTTTGTGTGTATATAAATAATAACCTAGGGTACTAACAATGACAAGAAAAAACATGCAAAACCATGCGCCGAAGTGCCCGACCAACTCGAGCCACATGGCGTGCTCCCGACCGCCGAAATGCCCGACCGGTGGGCCACAAGGCGCGCACCTGACCGACCGAGCGCCCGTCCAACTCAGGCCACATGGCGTGCCCCCGACTAACCTTAGGACCCAGGGCATCAACTTAGGTTTCTCGACCAATCTAGAGAGAACATAGGCGGGTCGGACTGTACCCCAAAGAAGGGCACAACGACACCAATGCGACATACATGCCATTGCTGACTACCCCATGACCACCACACAGGGTAGGCAACTAAGTGACCTTCCACCATTCCCGCAAAAGGCTCGAGCCCATGATTAAGGCCCACCCAGAAAGCCATGAGGCCTCTCTCTGACCCCGCAATAAAGGTCAGGAAGGGGGGCCATGGGCAATAGGGGACCTCAACCCCAAACAAGGACAAAGCCCCACACACGACGCCAGGACAAACCCCTCCACTGACGAGGTATGGCATGACCAACCGCTACTCAATAGTGCACACAACAGAAGGATTGGCCACAGGGACATCCTCACAGTACAAAACGATGCCCACAACGAGCGCCATAAATAAGCATGGCCTGAACAGGCTCTCCACAAGCTTACTACACAGGCTCGAAGGCCCTGACCATAGCTAGTGAGCGGCGAGGTCAAGGAATGGCAGACCACATCAGTACAGATCAAGATCACGGCCCACGAGGCCTATTCTTCTTCTTCTTCTTCTTCTTCTTCATCTTCCTTTTCCCCGCGTCGTGGCCTACCCTCAAAACCTATATAAGGAGAATAGGCACCCCTGGGAAGGGCAAGCAAGCTCAAATCGAGTTCACACCACGTCGCCTCACACACGCTTACGAGCACCCTTGTTGTAAGCTTGAAACAGTCCTTGCAAGGAACACGACCGACCGACACTGGACGTAGGGTGATTGCCTGAACCAGTATAAACCTATGTGGTTGAGTGTTTACCATCGAGACCGAAAGCAACACAGCCTAAGTAAACTACTGGTGCCCGAAAGCACCGAGAAATAAAGATGAGTGTACGTATATATATTGCGAGGGTCGCTTCTTGTCTCTATAAAAAATAGGGGTTTGGTCTCTATAAAAAGTAGGGGTTAAAATGCCTTCCTTTTTTTTACTATATTAGCAAATATGACATGCCTTGCTACACAGACTTTATGAGCGAATGTGCTCGGGAGCCATGGATGCTGCGCCCGGGAACGAAAGCAGGTCAATGACGAGGATACAAGCAATGTAAGTAAAATATGTCACACAACGGTCAAGGTGTTTTAAAATAAATAGTGAAATATGTAAGTCAAATAAAAGAATGACAAAAAAATCAATTTCGAACTTGGCAGCCCAGCGGCCCAGCCCACTATCTAGCATATACGATTTTCTACCATAGTCTCACGCGGGAATAGTATTCCTACCTTATCCTCATTCCGGGCTAGAGGTTCAAGATAGAAGAACAACATGCCACTTAATTTAAATCCGAATAAGAAGTCGAGAAGTCTTGTCATCAGCTCGCACTTCCCATTGAGCTTTTGAGAACTTTCTTGACTGGACTGATATGTATGAATGAATGAATCGCTGAAGGCACCGGGCTTTTCTCCAGATCAACAGTGACATAAAACTCGCACTGGATAGTGATGTTTTTTGGACAAAACTAACCAATGATACCTAGTTTCTATGCAGTAATATTACCGGTTAATTTACAAGGTTGTATAGTTTTTTGCTGGGTCCAGCAACAGGAGGCATGACATGAAAGATGTCTTGGACTTTGCTTTATACTAGTTCTTTTCCACATGAACTCAATTTTCTACCAAAATAATTTAGAAACTGCCCAGCTTAGATATATTAATCTTTTGTCAATTCCCCGTGATACAACAATTGACTACGAATTTCATAACTGCTATACCAACAACAGCGTGTAAAGGCACACAGGTTCTCCTTAAGCACACAGCGATGATTTGGTTTCCTCCACCTCTTTTCTAGTTTTTGTTTACGGGTCAAAATTCAGATGCAATGAATAAGAACATAAGAGGAGACCCATACATGCATAAAATCATTCATGATTATAGTTCAAGAGAAAAATGTATAAAATTATTAAGAATCAGTCTTTAGCATTGAAAATGGGCCAATCTATAGCTGTTCTTGCTCCCTTTTTCTATGGCAATCAGTGTGTACTGTTGAAGTTGATAAACCAAACGACGGCCAAAACACGTTTTGTAGCTTACAGCATGCTGAGCTGGAAAAAACTAGTATACGTAGTATGTTTTTTTATGAAACAAAATAAAAACAATTATGTTCATATACAGATAGCATTACCTCACGTAGCGGTGTAAATACAAATTAACTTCAAATAATATAGTAAGATTGTATATCATCTTTCCGCCTAGACGCTTCCTAAATTAAGACGTCGTCAATATGCAAATCAAAATCACTTCAACGAATGGATATAATTGAGTAATATCTCCATTTGTAAACGTATGGCATTATTCTACACTACCAGAAAATTCATCATTCGCCCCGTCTATATGCCTCGGCACACTTAAAAACCGGTGCTAATACAATATTAGCACCGGGCGTAAAATTAGGGTGCCCCCGGAGACCCTTTAGCACCGGTTGGTAACACCACCCGGTGCTAAAAGTCGCCTTTAGCACCGGTTGGTGTTACGATCCGGTGCTAAAGGGTCCCCCTCCTTTAGCACCGGTTGGTGTTATGATCCGGTGCAAAAGGGTGACCCTTTAGCACCGGGTGGTGTTACGACCCGGTGCTAAAGGCCCTTTAGCACCGGTTCGTAAATAGGACCCGGTGCTAAAGGGGGAGTCACGTGCTACTTTAAAAGAAGTGCATATTCTATACTATCACATGTGCTGTGTAGGTGAGATGGTTAGGTGGGTACGCGCGAGCCAAGAGGTCGCGAGTTCGAATCCCACCCGGTGCTAAAGGTGGCACCCTTTAGCCTCGGTGGAGTAGCACCGGTGCTAAAGGGAGTTTCCAACCGGTGCTAATATCTACTTCTCCGGTAGTGCTAATTAACAATGTCCAACCAAAACCAATTAATACATACAATTTATTATATGCACATATCTATATAGGGAATCACTTTAGTCAACTCTTCAATCCGCCAGTAATCAAGGACTCAAAAAAAATTTATGTCGTGTTCGAAGTTCAAAATTTTATGTCACTCTTGAGGCTGCAGGTGCACAAAATTATTATTTAAAAAAACTTTTTTTTTTGTCTAACAACCCTGGTTGCTCCGTGCCTGGCAGTCTGGCACTGCTGCCATCACGAGGTTACACTGTTTTTTTCCTGTGAAGAGAATGATTTGTGATACGGAATGGACTAATCCCCTTGATCTAATATGTGCAGTCCTCATCCACCCGTCACCTTTACTGCCGCCCCGTTGCTGTCCAAGGTCACCTCACCCAATGACCCAAACATCTGACCTAAATACACTGTCATGTGCCGCAAAACATATGGGTCCCAACGACTGAATGGAGATGAGACCCTAGAGACCTCGTTCCATCGTGTAGAGCAGTCTCAGCGGAGATGTTTACAGGAAATTGCTGTACTTGGTAAGGTATTTACGAATGGAGAGAATATGAGTGTTTTATGGCCATGGCACTCCTCCGGTCTAATTACCAAGGCCTATGGGCCTTTGATGAAACTCCCACGGAGACCCTTTTATTTTATCGTTGGATCCCATATATAGCTATTAATTTTATTATGCTTCTTAATCTATGAAGACTATATAATTCACATAAGGTTAGTCTCAATGCACAGTTTTACTACTAGACCAGAAACTACTGAGCCAAAGAAGTTTCATAGTGATGAAACTCCTCTCACATACCATGGAACTTTTGCTTCTCTCTCCTATACCACATCAGCACATCTAATGATATGAAACTTTTCTTGAAACCCCCACTGAGACTGGCCTAACACACTCGATCACAACAGTGTACGTGCTATATTGTGTCTTAAAATTGTACAATGAAACAGTTTCATTTCATTGAAAAGTTAACATGGCAATTTTGTAACAGCGCAAGCCTAAACTACATTTTCAAGAATTTTATTCAAGCACGATGGGCGGTCCTACTAATCAGCCTCTCGAGCAAAGGTGATAATGGAGTTATTGTTTTTTCTTGAAAGTTTAGATCTTCAAGTGTTATTCTGCATAAAGAATCTGTGGTTTTTATTTATGTATAACTTATCAGATGCGGTATGGTTTTGAGAAATACCTTTAATTATTTCTACGCATTGTGCACATCTACCATGACGTGAATGCTCTATCTTCAGTACCAACACTTTTTCATCACAAAAAGGAAAAGAAAAAAACCTACATCGGCTCACTACAAATTCTCGCTACAAGTCGCGAAATGGGCAAGACATATTCTAAATTATTAGTTTCTTATATGTTCTCTAATCCTCTCCTTTTTCAACCTAGCTAGCATAGTAGCATGTACATTTCTTACCAATTACTTCTAGGTTTTTGTTTCCATGATTTTGCTTTCCAACCTCCTTAAAGGGCCCAATGGATTAAAAGACCTCAGCAGGACAGCAGGTGCACTGCAACCAATTAGAGCTCTGCTGCGGCGCTAAGCTCCCCTGATGACCCTATTGTTTAAGAGCTAGATAGCACATCCTTCATCAAGGCCTGTTCGTTTGGATTATCAGCCACCAGCCAGCAGTATTTTTCTTTCAGTAAAAATCAGCATCAGCCATCAGCCACCAACCAGCCAGTAGTATTTTTCTCTCAGGAAAAACCAGCACCAGCCACCAGCCAACAACCAACAGCCAACCGAACATAGCCAAATATGATCTGACTAATCCTCTCCTTTTTCAACCTAGCTAGCATAGTAGCATGTACATTTCTTACCAATTATTTCTAGGTTTTTGTTTCCATGATTTTTCTTTCCAACCTCCTTAAAGGGCCCAATGGATTAAAAGACCTCAGCAGGACAGCAGGTGCACTGCAACCAATTAGAGCTCTGCTGCGGTGCTAAGCTCCCCTGATGACACTAGCACATCCTTCATCAACCATAAGTATGATTTGACGCCAATCAAACTTGTCGCTTTCGGATGAGTATAAATTTCGATCGTGTGTCATGTGGCTCAAAGCGACGTTTAAGAGTTTTCATGTTCTTAAACACCTTTTTGCTGATGTTGCTATGTCTGGAAATGGCTGAGGAGAGGGCATATCATTGCAGTGCGTCTATCTTGTGCCCGGATGAAGAATCCTCTTTTTTACCGTACTGAGGCTGGTATGATTTGAAAAAAAAAGGGACTGATTTTTGGAGGATGAAAAAACGTTTCCAATCAAAGTTTTAGCTGTGATTTCCTACATCCCAAATGATTATTGAGTTGCATGCACCCATGTCAACAAAAATTTAGGCTTATAAGAAAATTTGTGCAATCTGCTTTAACCCCAATACCCCTCACATGAAGGCTCCCATCAGGCAGCAGCTGTGGAATAATAGGAAACAATTGTCTAGTGCAATTAAGTGTGGCCGGTCCCGGCCTGGATCCGTCGCTGATACCATACCAAATCTTGTAAGCTGACGATAAAATGTGGCCAAATCACTTTATTATATATTCTAATAACATATATCGCTCATCGTATTCATATATACAAATTGAATTTGAACTTGCTTTGCAACACACTGGTACAATAAATTCTTGATGATTTGGTAATGGAATGGGTATTCATCTTCCATCCACTTTCTAGATGCAGATCACCTACCGTACCGCACAGGTACAAGGGTACAGGCTAAAGCTACAGTAACAAATCGGTACTATATTGACATGGTAGCAAATAACTGTTTACATTGTTTTAGAAAATTTTGCAACTGCTTGTGGTTACTGTTAGAACCTGTTTGGATCTAATTTGCTAAAAATAGCCCCTACAGATCCAAACAGGGATGCTAAAACTGGTCTAAAGATTAGCTAACCGCTCATCTCTAAAGATTAGTTCTCTAAACCCAGCTAATTGGAACTAACAGCTAAAAATTAGTTCACGGATCCAAACAGACCAGGGGTAATTTTAGTCGGATAAAGTTTAGCTGCGGCTAAACTTCATTTTTAGCCCATCCAAACAGGCTCTATATTTGATCCAGATGGTCGGACACAAATTAGATGCAAGAGAGAGAGACTATTGCCCAAGTATCGCGCACATTTACTGGATGCAGGAGAGAGAGACTATGCCCAAGTATCACGCACATTTACTCGTGATTATTGTGAATGAAAATGGAATTACGCGGCACTGTTATGGCATGCAAATACTTAACTCTCCATGATTGCCATTAGAATTTAGTATCATAGACTTTGTTCACTATCTTCCCATTGCCATTAGACAAGAATAAAGGCGGCAGCAAAAATGTGGGTCGCTCACTATCTTCACCTCTCTATACTTCCCGGTTCATATTAGCAATATTCCAATATTAATTGGAAGTTTTCTAGATCTCATTTAAATAAAGTCTACAAACTGAAACCTTTTGAATAAAGATCGGAAGTTTTTAATGTAATATAGAAGCACAAATTGAAGTTTTTGATGGGTGGGGATACAAGCACCTTCGCTAACAAACCAACAACCAATTGCTTGGTTCTCTTCTCCAATGAGTTTCGAAGATACGGAGTACAGGCCATGGGACTAATACCGTGGTTTTACCAACATTTGCCACACTTTGTTTTGTCAAACTCGCTTAAGGTCACAAAAATTTGGCTAGAAAGAGATAATCTTGCTATACTTTTCTGAGTCACTAATCTGGGACCAGTGTGGCATAAAAAGAACATTGCCGCAACTTTGTTTGGGAACGAAATAGACAGTCGGACCTGACTAATCTTAGCCTCCTAGACATGGTAAAAGTGTGCAACACGTGACTACAAATTCAAGCATACATATCTAGCAGAAAATTAGCAGAGACTATATAAGTTCATGCTGCTAAGTTACTTGTCTTTTGTTTACTTTGGCCTTCTTTTTAGCAGAAAAGAAAGAAAACATATTGATTGGTATAATTTATACAAACAAAAAAAAGACTAATATCCATAATTAGGATAGATCTACTAGCTGTTACGAGAAGGTGAAAAAGATAATAAACTAAAACCTTCCAAGATTTTTCTTATCTCTTCTTATATACTCCAGAAACACTAGTCGATTGCCCATTGGCCTTCACTAATAAAACAAGTTAAAAGGCCAAAGAGAAGCAAAAAGGAAAATAAAGGAATTTAAAAGGAAGGAGAAAACGATAAGAAAATCCGCGGCACCCACCAACAAATTTTTTTCCTTCTCCTACCCGCTCACCTTTTCCCCTATTCTATATCTACCTCCATTCCCGCACCAGCAAAAGCTTCCTCTCCTCCCTCCATGGGCACCGCCCCCTCCTTTCCCCACCGCAAGCCCTCCGCCGCCGCCGCCGCCGCCTCCTCCTCCAGTCTCGTTCTGATTCTGCTGGATTGGAGAGCTCTGAGCCATGCTGCCTTCTCACCCGCCACGTGCTCGACGGAATTCCTTGTCTGTGCTGGAGCCAAGAAACGCTAGAAATAGGCGCCTCCCGGGGTCCCTTTTAGTTCCCCTCTAACGGATCGTAGCTTCCGGTCTGGTGTGGCTGTGTTTGTGTGCTTTGTGATCTGTGGGTGTCCTGGTGTAGAGTCTACATAGAAATCAAGAACTGCCCACTTTGGGTTTCCAGTAGCCTTTTTTAGCGGTTCTGGTGCTTTTATGGGAGTGCCCGTCGCGCAGAAGTCCGATTCTTGGACTGCTGAGCTCGCGATGGCGGACTGCGGCGGCCTCGGCGTCCGGCCTATTAACGGAGGCCGAGGGGGTGCCGTGGAGCAGCCTGAATCCGGCAAGAACGGGCCTTTGGTGTCCCCACCGGAGCGGGTCTCTACGCCGCCTGCGCCGAGGATGGCTGCATGGCGGCGCATGTCATCACCTGGTCCTCTCCGGTGCTCGACGCCGAGGTGAGCAATTTCACTTTCTTGCGTATGCCCTGGAGGGGATAACTCGTTGATGGTCTTTTCACTGAATGAAATTGGTGGATGCAGGAGCGTTGGGTACGAAGATGGCGAGGACTCGGACCGGTATTTCTCCCCTCACAGTGAGTTTTCTCAAGACACTTCTGATACGGATTCAGTGAGCACAAGTATCAGTAGGATGTACACCTTCCGATTGGGGACTTCGAGCCCATTAGATAGTCCTATCAAACGATTGGGAGTAGGAGACACAAGTCCTCCTTCCAGGAGGGGTGCCCATTCTCCTAGCTATCCTTGGAATTCTGGCCGGGGATCAGATGATGTCGATTCTAGCTTTATGAATTCACCCCCTCGTGGTGATGAGCAGAATAAGGATGTTGTACAGCCAGTTGATTTTGAGAGTAGACACATCTGGTATCCTCCGCCACCTCAGGATGAGGGTGATGATCTTGAAAATGGTTTTTTAAAATATGATGATGATGATTACAATGATGTTTGTGATGGGAAGGTCTTTGGGGATGTTAACCATGATTATGGTGGCGGCGATGATGTGTTAGGCCAGACACGAGCAAAGGTGGTAGCATGGATCCCACAGACTATGTCAAAGTCAAATGTGTAGCATCAGGAAATCCAAATGATAGGTATGCCCTTTAATTGTAACTCTATTGAAGAATCATGTTAAGTAATCTCTTCCATGGTGTTTTGGAGCTAAGTGACTGTTCATCTGTTCGCAGTGCTTTCATTAAAGGTGTTGTTTGTTCCAAGAATGTAAAACATAAACGCATGGTGTCGAAACATGAGAACCCTAGGTTGCTTCTTTTGGGAGGAGCACTGGAACATCAGAAAGTTACAAACAAACTAGCATCGATAAACAGCATTCTTGAACAGGTCATATAATCATTTTTCCAATCATGACATTGTCATCCTTATTTCTCTTAATATGTTCTTAATATTGATTTTAAAGTGTGAAGTGTACAGGAAAAGGAGTATCTTAAGAATGCTGTTTCTAAGATAGAAGCCCAACACCCTCATGTGTTGCTAGTGGAGAAAAGTATACCTTTGGATGCTCAACAGCTTCTTGCAAAAGATATCTCATTAGTATTGAATGTCAAGAGATCACTTCTGGAAAGAATATCACGCTGCACAGGTGCTCAAATTGCATCATCCATTGAAAACGTCAATTCTACAATTGTCGGACATTGCCAAGCATTCTGGATTGAGAGAGTCACAGAATGTTTGTCACCAAAGATGTCAAACAAAAAAACAGTCAAGACACTGATGTTTTTTGATGGTTGTCCTAGACGCTTGGGGTGCACGGTAATGCTCAAATTATCGAATTGTATTGCAAAGATAACTTTTTATTCAGTACAACCATCAATTGAGTTGCCCAAATATAACTGCTTCTGTCATTCTTCATTTTTGTTCATTATTTTAAACCATCGGCCATGTTCTGTGCATTGGTGGATATCAATGGTCTCTTGATCCCATACTATATTGGAACTTCTTTTCTGGATGCCTTTATTTATATTATGATTGCATCATATTTTATAGAATTGGCATGCTTTCACACCTTTGATGATGTTATGGGCACAACAATTGATCTTATAGGCATCACAAATGCTTTGTTCCGATGGCCTCTTAATCCCATACTAGTTTTGGTACTATCTTTTGGATTTCTTTCTTTATTTTTTGATTACATAAATATGATAGAAGTGGCATGTTTTTACACCTTCCACAATGATCTGTGACTTACAATGGATCTACTTTAGTGGTTTGCAGATGATTTGTTTCAATGATGATCATGTACTATATTTGAACTTATTTTTTGGATGTCTTATTTTATACTGTAATTATGTCATATATGATAAAAGTTGCATATTTTTTTTCCTAGATTCTCCTAAGAGGAAAATCCTATGAAGAGTTAAAGAAGGTCAAACTTGCTGTACAGTTTGCTTTATTTGCAGCGTACCACTTATCACTTGAAACCTCATATCTTGCTGATGAGGGTGCAACGCTTCCAAAAGTCCCTTCAGATCTTCAACTTGAGAACCGGAATTTTTTCTCGAGTCAGAATTTGAATGACTTTCAAACCATTGATGAGAGAACTTCTGGAAATGGGTGCATCATGCCTTGCCTTAATGGTTCTTCTGCAAGTGAATCACATTCAAGGGCTGACTTAATTCATGCGGAATATGTAGAATGTCATTCAAGAGCTGAATCAAGTCAGGAAGGTTACACTGGTGGAACCACTGACTTGTATCCTTATTCCACTAAAGTTTCAATGTATGATGGCTGCATACCACCTGCGGGCATAACTGTTCAGACATGCGTCAGAAAAAGGACGCCAGCAGATCATAATGGTCACAGAGATGAAGCTGGTCGAATGTTAAAGGTTGACAGTGACTTGGATAATGGTTGGAACCATCTATCAGATGAAGACCGTGTTGCAACACGTGATCATAATGAGAATCACAATGAATATTTCCCAACATCTGACAATCCACAGAGCATTTTGGTTTCCTTGTCAATTGCGTGTCCTCTGAGAGGAATTGTATGCAAGCAATCTCAGCTCTTTCGCATAAAGTTCTATGGTACTTTTGATAAGCCACTTGGAAGATATTTCCGTGAAGATTTATTTGTTCAGGTTCTGCATTTTCATCCATAATCTGTTAATTTACAACTATAGGCTTCACAGTTTGTTATTGATACATCCATCATATATTTTCAGACTTCATGCTGTGAATCTTGCAAAGAGCCTGCGGAATCTCATGTGCGATGTTATACTCATCAACAAGGCAGTCTCACAATCAGTGTCAGAACTCTTGCATCTGTCAAGTTACCTGGAGAGCATGATGGGAAGGTATGGATGTGGCATAGGTGTCTCAGGTGCAAACCAAAAGATGGAGTCCCTCCAGCCACACAACGGGTAATCATGTCGGATGCAGCTCGTGGATTATCTTTTGGGAAGTTTCTGGAACTTAGCTTTTCAAATCACACAACGGCCAATCGAATTGCCTCCTGTGGACACTCCCTCCAGAGGGACTGTCTTCGTTTTTATGGGTATGTGACTCCTTATTGTAATCTCTTCAGTTTCATAGTTGATGTAACTGTTAGCGTCCTTTATCAACAGGCTTGGAAGCATGGTTGCTGTCTTCCGATATTCACCAGTAGACATTCTTTCTGTCAACTTACCGCCCTCAGTACTGGACTTTGCTTATCCAACAGCTCAAGACTGGGTCATCAAAGAGGCTTCTGATGTATGTTCATGTTAACATTACATATGCTTGTTTAGATTGGCGCTGAAAGTTCTTTGACATCATCTTTTGGGGGATGCACTGTCCTAGCTAAATGTTTCTGACTCGCAGGTAGCCGCTAGGAAGGAGCACCTTTACAGGGAAATCGAGGCTAAACTTGATTGCATTGAACAGATAATTAAAGCCCAGAATGTTACAATGAAAGCAGGCTTGTATAAACATGTTGCCGATCTTAAGGAGTTGGTTAAAGTTGAGTGGAAGAAGTACGATGTAAGTTCAAATGCTAGTTGTTTTATACGTTGCTGTTAAACTGTACAATAGGTTTCCTACATGTCAATCCGGAGTTAAATTTTCCTGGTATTTTGAACCAGCATTTATGTGTCATGAGTGCCCTTTACTTTTTCAGGTTTTGTCAGGGTTTTCCAACATAGATAACTTGCAGACATTTGAACCAACTGTAGATGTTCTAGAGCTCAATCGTACGAGGCGAGAGCTTGCACTTGATATCCACATATGGGACCGTAGACTGTACATGATGCACTCTCTCACTAAAGAAAACTGTCGTACTGTGCCAACTGATGCACAATGTTCTGGAACTGGGAAGCTTACTGAATGCTTATTAGAAGAACCAAATGATGTGACATCCGGTATACATTGGTCTATCAAGAATTCTCTAGAACAGACTCAACCAAGTGCACTGGAACTGGCCACAGATTCAGCAAAACCATTCCCCGCAATGGAACAAAACAACACTAGTGGGCCACATTTGGGATTGAAAACCAACATTGCAGCTGATGTATCTCTGCATTCTGGCTCTTCTGGTATCAACTCTAACCCCCCATATGAAATACAGAATGAAGGAATACTGGCTGATGAACTTAAAGCTGAAAAGGTGTTGGAGAAGTCACAATCTTCTGCCTCCAATCTTTCTGACAGGATTGACTTGGCATGGACTGGCTCTGGCCAGTTTGTTATTGATCCATCACAATTTAGCACGGAGACAGTTCCAGTCATACCTTCTTCTCTGAAGGATGATCCCACATACCAGAAGGTTATAGCGCCAATTAGAATCAAATCATTTGACTCCGCTGTCAGTTTGAGAAATAAGTTATCGCCTGTTGATGATTCAAATGCTAGCATAAGAAGATCTTATTCTCAAAGGCCCCCAAAATCTATTGAGAGAATTGGAAAGGCTCGGTCTCCAACATTCATGAACAACCTGTCACTTTCTGGTATGGTGGATGGTGAGGGCCGGTTGCTACTGTCTCAAAATGATTCAGATGTTGTCATTCCAATTTATGATGATGAGCCATCTAGCATGATAGCCCATGCCATGACTGTTCCAGAATATCGCAGCTTCTTGCCACTGATGGACGCGAATAATGAACCTAGGAGCTCTTTAGATGGATCAATGCGGAGCTATGGTTCTGATCAGCCTCAAGCTATAACTGTAAATGATTCTAAGGATAACCATTTGACAGTTTCTTTTGAGGATGAAGACTCGTATTCTGTTGATAAAGCAAAATTTACTGTGACATGTTATTTTGCAAAGCAGTTTGATGCAATCAGAAGAAAGTGCTGTCCAGATAAGTTGGACTATATCCGCTCTTTAAGTCGCTGCAAGAGATGGAGTGCTCAAGGTGGCAAGAGTAATGTCTACTTTGCCAAAACACTAGATGACAGATTTGTCATAAAACAAGTGACTCGGACTGAATTAGATTCCTTCGAGGATTATGCAGATGAGTACTTCAAATATCTAACAGAATCTGTATCTTCTGGAAGCCCAACTTGCCTCACTAAAATCCTTGGTCTTTACCAGGTTTGTGTTATTATTCTGTTATTTTCCTGTGCTTATTGGGTCCTGTGAGATTGAATCATGGACTTAACTGTGCATTAATGCACCAGATCATTGCCAAGAATCTGAGAGATGGAAAGGAGCTGAAGATGGATGTAATGGTCATGGAAAATCTATTTTTCAAGAGGAAGGTATCAAGAATATACGACCTAAAAGGCTCCTTGCGTTCCCGATACAATCCTGATACCTCAGGGAACAATAAGGTTCTCTTAGATCTGAATCTGTTAGAGACACTTCACACAAAACCCATTTTTCTTGGAAGCAAAGCAAAGAGAAGGCTGGAACGAGCTGTCTGGAACGATACTTCTTTTCTGGCAGTAAGTAAACTGATTTCTGTTGGCTAGTAATTTTGCATTGTGCCCCCACCTTGACCCCATGTGAACCATGTAAAATTTTATGCAAATTATCATATTTTTTTTGGTGGCTTGCTTTATTAATGAATAGTCTTTAAAAATGACTTAAATTTGACTATATTTTCACAAGTTTTTTGAATAAGACTTGCGGTCAAACTTGGGGTAGAAAAAGTCAAACGACCTACATTTTGGAACAGAGGTAGTAGCAGATTAATGATCTACACACCTGTTTCCACCTGTTTACAATGAATACTTGTAGTTATGTTACATAACATGGAAAGAGTGGTCTCAGCATCAATTGGATGTCATTTAGCTCAATTTTCAGTACTGCCAGTCTACATAGCAACTACAGTCAACATTGGCTACTTGGATATGGCTTTAGCCAAATGTAGTCACCATGGGCTTGATTATTTGATTAATACCATTCGATGAGTCAATATCATGGCTTAGCTAACCCACACTCATGCTGCGACTCTATTGCTGACTTCTTTTTGTGGGCACCTTTCTATCTGACTACTTGTATCTGATGGTATGGTAGCACAAGTTATTGGCCAAGTTAGTGATGCAGCATGCATTAGCAAATATGGATGGTACTATATATTACAATATTTCACTGTTTTGTGTAGACTGTTCAGACCAGTGCTGTTTGCAGCATATTAGTTCAGACTTCAGAACACCAAGGCACATGAAGTTGCATTACTCTTATGCTTGATCTAACCATGCTGTTGTGCATTCCCCTTTTTCTTTCAGTCAGTGGATGTGATGGACTACTCTCT
Source organism: Echinochloa crus-galli (assembly GCA_900205405.1). NCBI lineage: Eukaryota > Viridiplantae > Streptophyta > Magnoliopsida > Poales > Poaceae > Echinochloa > Echinochloa crus-galli. Next base: position 1,681,379 of record OAMR01000175.1, on the reverse strand, counting down.
TCTAGTTGGCATTGATGAAGAAAGTAAAGAGCTTGTAATGGGGATCATAGACTATCTTCGGCAATACACTTGGGACAAACAATTAGAGACTTGGGTGAAGGCGTCAGGATTCCTGGGTGGCTCCAAAGATGGTCTGCCGACAATCATATCCCCAGATCAGTACAAGAAGAGGTTCAGGAAAGCCATGTCGAAGTACTTCTTGACTCTCCCTGACCAATGGTCACCGTGATCGCTTCAGATGCATTCAGGCGATTCATGCGCAATGGGGAAGACACATTCTTTTCCTTCTTTTTTTCACCACCTATTTCTGTTAGAACGATCAATCCGTGCCTCTTGTATGTTATTTTTGTCCACAACAGGCAGGATGAACTCTGGAGTGGATTGTGGCGATTGCTGTCCATCCAGGCAGAGGTTAGGAGTCAATACGTGTACATACCCTACATTGTAACATGAAATGCAAAAGAAATGGAAAATACGTGATAAGGAAGTTCCTTAATAGTACTGTGATTTGAGCTTTTGTAGATTGGATGCTGTGTACATTGTTGCTCTTGAGATCTGATGCTCTTTTTATGTTAAGAGCATTAATTCCAATAGTGCCGATAAGTTGTCACTCGTACTCCTTTCTACTCCTTTATGGCTGACGAATAATCTGTACAAAATAATTAACTCACCAAGTCTGCAAAAATAAGAGATTCTAAGTTTACCCTAAGTTAAACTTTCTTAAATTGGACCAAATTTATAGAGTTCGTACCTAGCACATCAGAGAAGTGAACATGAAGCCGAACAGGTCTTGGTGGATGCATGTGCATAGCACAGCACATGCTACTGGAACCAAATTCTCTGCAGTTTTTTAAACTACGTAAGAGGGAGGTAATGCTTCAATCCACCGACACATGACACAAACTCTTGTGCTCATTTGATATTGTAATTATTATTGTAAAAAGTAAACTCTTGTGTATGAGGATTACGTTGCACATGACACAAAAAAGGTTGAAAGCTCCCAAAAGAACACACAAAGACGCATCAAATATTTGAACGCCAATAAACACGCCAGAATTTGTTAACAATGGAGCATTTTACAGCAATGTCACATGGCATTATCACTAAAAGCTTTTATTTTGCCGCCTGCATCATGTTGCAAACCTGCTATGAAGGCATGAAGCAGGAACTACACAGTGACAGAATTTCCCCCGAGACACTTAGCCAATGTCCCAAATTCCTAACGAGCTCTTCAGAAGATCGGATTACATAGGCTCTAACTGCAGTCCGCTTGAAGGTACTGCACTATTGCGGCTGAGCAACATTATTACAAAACCGAGGAAACTGTGATGCCAATAAGGCTGTGTGTGGCTGGCGCCAGTTCTTTGTGTGGGGCATGCTGCGTTCAGGCTTTCCCAGCTGATCCAAATAGATGTATTTTCTCTGCGACGACAGCTTTCATTGCTTCTTTAGCAGATGCCATGACTTGGATGAGATCCTTTTCTGGCTTTTTAAGGGACTCCAGGTAGCTGTTTCGGACCTCAGTGTTCACGTTGAATTTCCTCACGCCCAAGTTTATGCACTCCTGCTCCAGAATTAATGCATGATTATCAGCGCTTGCACAATCTGAGCAATACTTCTAGTTCATGAAATATGAGCTCATCAATAGCATAAGTTTCTTTATGGAATCGTGAATTGATCCTTACATTTTATCCAGTAATAACGAAAACTATACTAACCTCAACACTGTAGTAGAACTTAAATCTACCGCGTGCACAGGTTTGCAACATGAAAATAATTGTGATTTTGTAGATAAGTTGGCTATTTTCATTATTAATGCCAAGTTTAGAAAATAGAGGATGATGGATTGCTTTCCTTCACCCTACACAGCACCTTAAACTAGTGGGCTGAGGAAACTGTAACAGTAATCGCTACAAGCTACAGCTACAGCTTAACTAATCTAATAAATCAGAAACTGAAAGAACTATCAGTAACTGCATTGGATGAATATCACCAATTGTGGGAGGTGCTAGAAAACATACACCTTCAGCTAGATTTCCAGGATCAGCATATTTGGAAGCTTCCAAGCTTGGCATCTACTCTAGCAAATCTGCCTACAATGTGTTCTTTGTTGGGACCATAAGATTTGCACCGTCGAAGCAGATTTGGAAATCTTGGGATCCTTTACAGTGCAAATTTTTCATATGGCTTGCTGTCCTCAGTTACTATTGGCCTGGTCATAGGTTATCAAAGCAGGGATTGCCACACCTGGCGGCATGCCCACTTTGGGCGTGATTGGTTCTCTTCCCTGCGGAGCCAGGCTTGCATCAGAGAACCAGGCCCTCCGTGGCCAGGCCCTGCACATGTAAGTTTGGCTTGTTTGGTTCCCCGCTTGCATATGACCTGGACATGCAGGAAAGTTGATTGGTTGACCGGTTCATGGCATTTCCTTGCACCGCTCGTCTCTTGACCATACAAGCACCGTGCTCACGCTAGCTAGGCCTGCTGGAAACGAGAAATTTTCCTGCATGCACAGAGCCTGGCTGGAACGCCTATCTTGCATCGTTGGGGCCTGTCTCAGCTAGCAGTCCAGCCAACCAATCAAGCACTACTTGCATCACGAGGGCCTGGCTGATGGGGGAAGCAGGCAACCAATCAGCCCCTTCATGATCAAGCCCCTGAAACCATTAACCACCTTCTCGGGTTGGTGGAACAGGGCAAACAAGAGATTGGAAAAGGAGCACCAAAGAAGCCTCAATACACTAGTCATCTAGAGTTTGGGATATTTGGAAACACCAAAATTACTGTGTTCTAAAAAATGCTAGCTATAGTGTATCCTTGGTAATGCGTACAGCACAGGACTGAGCCTTATGATGTACAGCTGGGGGTCATGGCTGGTTGTTTCCTTGTTCAAGTGTGGTGATTGTATCTTATGGTCTAGAGTGTTTGGGTCCCAGGAGTGTTGCTTGTGCGGTGTTCTGCATTAGTACTCATCTTCTTGCACGCAGTTCTCCTGCATCGTTCGAGGTAAAAAAAAAAGAAAGAATGTAACAGACCTTTACGAGCTCATGAGGCAGACCAGATGCTCCATGGAGAACCAAGCTAACTCCTTTCTTTAAGGTTAATGCACGGAGGTCCTGTCATTAGTAAGGATTGCTCAAATTAAAGCAGGTATTGAACAATCTAATTTTATCTCTAATGAATTTTTCATGAGATGTTCAACATGTAAATGTAATTAAATTTATCTGACCTTTAGCAAGTCAAGTCTGAGATTTGGTCCACTAGGTGGATATTTTCCGTGAACATTTCCAATGCAAACTGCTAGGGCATCAATACTTGTCTCGTCAATAAATCCCTTAGCCTGGAATATATACCACACACATTTAAGAAACAGGCACAAGTATAACAATAGAAAGCCATTCAATTCACATTTTACAGAGAAGAAATACACCTGAGCAACATCAGTAAATCTCGCTTCGTATTCTTCAACTGTCAAGCCATCTTCAGAGCCTGAGAGTCTACCCAACTCAGCTTCCACAAGTAAGCCTTTTGCATGAGCCAAGGAAGATATGCTCTTTGTGTATAGGATGTTCTCCCCTAAAGTTAGATAGGAACCATCCACCATGACTGAATCAAATCCCTGGAAATTCAAAGGTCACATCAATTGGCCAGGAGAAAATGTGTTCATGGTTAGGAAATGCATGTGCATGTTATTTTGGTAATGTATGTTTGATGAAATGATGGATCTTCGTATACCATCTCAAGAGCTTGAAGCAAGTCTGACTTGGAAGTGCCATGATCATAATGAACACTGATAGGTGCCTGTGGTAAGAGAATCACAGAATGCTTACCTCTAGAGAACAATCCAACTTATTTAAAAAATTGTCAAAATGTGGTTAAATTTGGAGTATAAATATTTGGATTTGCGAAAATGGTTCTTTGAAAATTGTAGATTCTCAAATTTATCTTACACTGGATTGTTCTGCAGCAGCAACGCAGCATGCTACTAACGGGACTCCACCTTCCTTCAGAGCACTGGGATGAATCTAAATGGCAACCACAATAATCAAGATAATAGTTGAGAAAATACATGCCATCTACTAAATTTTCATTTTCCAAATTGGTGCACACAATCAAGAGCTATGTGGCACTGCTTCTCTCCATGGGCACCAAACATGTTTAATTATATTTTCTCCATTATTTGATTTCTAAAATCAGTACATTTCCTAACCTGCAGAATAGCAGGACTATTTTCAGCCTCTGCTGCTGCAACGACAGCTTCAACTCCCTCAAGGTTATACACATTGAAAGCGCCAATGGCATAACCACCCTTCTCCGCATTCTACACAATAAGTTAATGGTCAACAGAGAATTTGAATATATTAAATGGTCCCAAAATTAACGTTGATAAGATGTTGAAATGGAAAGATTCTTACAAGAAGAAGTTCCTTTGTAGAACTTCTAGATGGGCAAACCCAGTTTTTTACCACTTTAGCAAGAGCACTGTTATCACCAACATTACCTGTTTTGAGGAGCAAGATAATACCTTGAGTCAAAAGGTTATATTATGTTTGTGTTGGTATGAATATGAACTAAAATGTTTATCACCAGGAAAAACAATGTAAGGTACACCAGGGAATCTACTCTCAGGACCAAGCTGCCACAATGGTACACCAGCTAATGCTTGTCCCAATACTTTGGCACGCCGAGCTTCCAAAGCTTTTGTAGCAATATCAGATGAAGTGATTCCACCCTATGCGAATGACATTATAAAAAGTAATTACAGAAGTCAAAGAAAACAGAACGAATGCATTGATTTAACAGCAATCTTCCAGAAATGGCCATTTCTTGAAAAGCTGCAACAAATATATGTATGCATATCAAGTGCAATATGATGAACTGAGTAACAAATAACAAGTTGATATGGTTAGGACAAAGTAGCCATTAACTTTTACCTTTGCAATGATGTAACGAGGTTTACACTCGGCTGATTTCTTGGTTTCTGTCCTCCGTTGATTTCATTGAAACCATCTCGACAGACACCTATAAAGAGGCAAGATAGCACATTGGAATATTGGATAGAGATGATCTCAAATAAAATAATCCAAATTTAAAACAGAAAAATGTAAATAAGCTATTTAGATCTGATCCAGGGAGATGCCAATGTCTTGTTTAGGCATGAGGGCAAAAATGTGACTCACATCTATTACTTGAAGGGATTGCCCGCACTGTGACCGTAACTCATCAACCTAATAAATGCAAATATACATGATAAGATTCGGTCTGAAGATAAAACAGAGAAAATCTTAAATCATCAGAAATAGTAGTAAGTAATGTGCTGCTAATGATTATCATCTCAAGGACATTACATCAGTAGTTATAGATCATATTTTGAAAAACATAGGTCTTTAGACTACATCACAAATTTTTCTGTCATATAGAGTTGATTTGGCTAATCTTCTGATGTTACGTAAGGTTATAATGCACACTACAGATGCTCTACTTGTTAATTTCTAGAATATGTTGCAATGTCAGCAAGAACCATCAGAAGATAGGTGGCTTTGGCTTGATCCCAATCCTTGCACTCACAAAACTTGCAGCCGTGCGGCACAGAAACTTCTTTCCTTTCAATTCAGCCTGTCAAATCAACATAATAAGAAAAGTAACAATAGAAGATCCAAATAGAGCAGAGAGCACTCATGCTAGAATAAGATATTATAATATATCACTTGATAGGAATTTCATACTATGTGTTTGATAAAAAAGGAATTTAACTATGAGCAAACAAATGGTTTTTGTTTTGTAAAATGGACGGTACACAAATACCTGGATCATTCCAGAAGCAAAGACAGCCATGTCCTTCTCACTAGCAGCATTGACAATGCACACAGCACCCTACAACACACAAACTCCTTGTCAGAAAGTTTGTGAACCAATAACAGAAGGAATAACAAGAAAATCGGGATTAAGGTAATATTATGACTAAATTAATGGAAAAGTTCAAGAGTTTCTTAAATGTAAAGTGCAATTGTTTAGGAAAAGTACAGTAGTAATTAGCCATTTCTTTCTTGTTTAGCTAATGATGACAGGTGCATTCACAATGCACAGTACAAAAGGCTTGTCAATTTAGACAACTAGCTTCTGAAAAAAAAGTCAATAAATAAATTAACTTAATAACGAAATAAAGTTTATTAAACACCTTCTCTAAGCTGCAGAGATGCTGACAGACTGCATTTGGTCCTTGTTTGCGCAAGAGATTTATGGAAATTGTTGAAACTTGTTTCTCGGAAACTCGTCCTCTAGTCTTCTCTTCAACCCACTACATGTTACAAGTACAAAGAAAATTTCTTAGCCATTGCTCTTCCATTTACCAAAACAATACCCCATTAGATGTAAATAAACGATAAAAAACTCCCATAACCTTGAGCTTCCAGCAGCATTTGATATTATGTCATAGATAATTGATGGATGAATCCCAGCTCGAACACCAAGATACATTGCTTCAACAGATGCAATAAAATGAATGCTCTCAAGCAAATCATTCACTAGCTTAATTTTGCTGCAGATAAATGATATATATAGTGAGGAAAGGCATTGGACTTCGTTTTACGTGTTAATTAGCGAAGAATGTACAGGGAAATGGTGGATATAGTTAATATTGATGTATAATAGTTTCAAGAACTGGTATGAATATAGATTTTCCAGTTGATGTTCCACAGCATGGATATAGGGTTGTACTAGACTGTTTGTCCTTCACTAGTGATTTGATATGCCATTCTGCTACATATTCTAGAAACTGGAAAAATATAGTACTCTTGTCAGAAAGGGAGAGCAACCTGCTAGTGCAAAATTCACCTTCAGCAAAGTAAATGGCTTTGTCTAGACCTGAAAAATTTCAGCACTTGGATTAATCGCCCTTGCAAAAATAAATATATTACGTTTGGCATTATTACACCTTGAGCATATCATAAGATACGAAAGAAGGAAATATTAGCGAAAAGAGGTATTGGGACTTGCCGTTGAAAAATTGTCTAGCCCTTTCTGCTACACCCTGTTAACCTCTGGGAAATGACCACGTAGAGTTGAATCACCTCTCAAGACCACTGTGTAACTAACTCCAGGGACATTTTTTGCTGCAGCTTCGAGATTTCTGCAGATAGTTTGTACTAGCAACATGGCCTATTACGGTGAAAACAGTTAAATATATATATTTAAAGGGGCTCCAAATTTAATAATCAACTGCTTAGAAAATCATTCACTTACCTTATCGGCAGTCATTGCACGAGAGTTTGTCAAAATAAAAAAGCAAGTTGGTAGCTTGAGGAACTGTTCAACAAGGGCTTCAACAGGCCTGCAGTTTAAAATTCCATGCTAGGCTTAAGAAATCATGTATTCAAAGAACACGATTGAAAGCTCAAGCATAAATTTATGCTAGTGGAAGATATTATATGGACTAAACAAAACATAAAATTCTGAGTTTTACCATTCAGTTAAAACTTCTATATCATGTACTGTTTGAGTCCCAGTTGGATCATCATCTAAAACTACAAGAATCTTTTTGCTACTATGAGATGAAGCAGAAACAAGATCATCCATTGGATCTTCTGGCCATTCAGCAGGAAGAGAATGAAGGACATCTTCTTTACTAAGCATGGGAGGCTTCCCTTCTACTTTAACACCAGTTAATGTCTCATAGACCTGCAGTCACAACCCCCTTCTCAGACTGACATAAAATGCACAGCAAATTAGTAAAGAGTGAATGGGTGATCAAATTAGGCTTGTCATGTTATAGCATGATCAAGTTCTAACTTCCTAAAGAACATTATACACACCTTGACAACGGCAGCATCATCATATCGGCCCCACCCAGAAGCAGATCCTGTTACAAATGCATCACCGAAGTAAATAGTAGCACTACAATTTATATCACTTATTATCCAAGGAGGACATATTGCTTGATGGTTAATTTCTAGAATATGTTGCAATGTCAGCAAGAACCATCAGAAACAAAATACAGAATCAAATGAGAGTTCTTTGTTTTCTTACAGAAAAACAACCTGAAATAAATAGCTGATGAGCAATACTAGAGACATGCACTGGGATCCTCGAATTGGAACTTTCACAAGATACTATACCCTGTAAAAGACAAGATATGAGCATTTATAATGTATTGATAGCAGATAACGGCATCAATAAGTTAAAGGTTGCTTATCCATACAAGATCCTTGACAAATATATCCACTGCAGAGTAAGGTGTATAATCATTATCAAGCATATGTGGCACACGATTTCCAAACATCCTGCAGAATGGATATTGATTATATCAGCAATCACAGAGTCATGTTAACACATTATAAACTGTACTAGCACCATATAAAGAGTTACAGAAGACCATTAAATTATGGAATCTAAAGAGCTATTATTTAGCAAAACCTATTAGAAATCTAAATTTAAAACAACAGGATTGAGAAGTGACTGTGACTAAAGTGAGGAAGGGCATAATTGAAGAAAAATACCATGAATAACCTCTTGCATGTTGCACAATTTCAAAAACTCTTCTTGTGCTCAAATTTAGTCGAGCAGCAAATGCCATGGCTTCGGCTGCTGAGGCTATATGAACCCCAGCAAGAAGTTGGTTGACCATTTTAACAGAGCTGGAAAGAAGGAGAAAATAGATAACCCATTTATGCACAAAATTAATAATAATTCGTTTAGGTGTATATCATGCAAACAACCCACTCAGTGCTGATTCAAAAACTGCAAGTCAAGAAGAATCACCTTGCAGCTCCACATCCTCCTCTGATGATATACAATTTCTCACTTAGTGCTGTTATGCAGAACTGATAAGCCACTCGACAATCTCTATGGATGTTTGTCTAGGAACTAACATATGATTGTGTTCAGGAAGTCTTCTTTATTACCTGATAGAACAGCACCTGTGCAATGCACAGCTTCATCTGTCCCTGAAGCCATTATCTGTTAAAATAATGAACCCCGTTATTTCAATTGGGGCTATTACAGCATTACATCATGTCCTTATTAAATTGATGTATTAGTGTATCATACAGTTAGTGTTCCATCTGCTGCCCTTTTGACACCACCAGATACTGGAGCATCAACCAACTTTATATCTCGGCATTCAGCTGTATGAAAGTATAGTCAACGATACTAAACCTTTCGATCACAGAAAGCCGTACACAACATGCTAAAGTTCGAATCACAAAAACACTTAGAAACATGATCAACACTTCTAAAAGGTATAGCTTTCCATCGCTGTAATAGTTGGTTTCAATAAAATCAATACCAAATTATTGCAAATTATTTTCTATTTTTTTAAAAAATAACATTGAGCAACAATAATAAACATTGGGGCTCCTAGAAGATAGAATCAGAAAGATAAGTAAATAAAACATGCAAACAGTTTGAAAATGCTCTAGAATTTTATTTTGGATGAGCGAAAGATGCTAAGAGCTGTTACCTTCTAATCTTCTGTTGAGGCGGATCACAAATCCAGGAGAAACTGTAGAAGATAGGATGACAGATGTTCCAGGTGACAGCACTGAAAACAAGTACATTCAGCATGCTTCAATTAAAGCTCATCAAACAGTAAACCAACTTGGTAGATGTATTTACTTGCAAAGTTAGAACAGAAGGGGCAATCTACAGGTTACCTGGTACAGCACCAGCATTTCCATAAAGGACACTATCAGCTTGAAACTCATTTGCAACCATGATAATAAGTATTTCCACATCTGCAATCAGCTTGTGGTTATTACATCATAAATGCTGTCTCTAACAAGTTTTCCATCCGTCCCAAAAAAAAAGAGTGCAATTCTAGCTTTTCAAGGAGTCAATCAATTTCAAGTTTGACCAACCTTATACAGATATGTACTAACATTTATGTCTTCAAATAGGTTTAGCATGAAAATATATTCCATGATTAATGTAATGATACTTATTTGTATTTAAATGTTAGTAATATTTTGTATAAATTTAGTCAAATTTGAAATCAGTTGACTTCTTGAAAAGAAAGAATAGCATTCTTTTTGGACGGAGGGAGTAATATCTAGTTTTTTTTTTCTCAAACACGCAGGAGAGCTGCGTATCTATATATATTAAGAAGAAAGATGGGTTAAAGCATCCCGGGACCATTACATGGGTTGTTTTTACAACCCAACTCACCCCCACTTCAAAAAACAACTACTAATATCTAGTTAGCTCAAACTTTGTGCAAGGTATCAGTATTTAACCACTCTTGTAGTTGCAGTTGTAACACTCTCAATTAGATTGGTGATCTTACCTTTTACATGAAAACTTCCCAAGAAACAAAGTTATTATGGTCATATGGATAAGTAAAAACTAATTGGACAGATCATCTGTCCTGAAAGATTGACTGATACAGGATTAAATTTTTGCATGAGACATGTTTTGGCAATTATGTACAGCCAAATTAATTAACATGGAAAATTATCCAGATAACTTTATGGGATGCAGTGCAGATGTGTAGAACATATGGCAAAAACTTGTAACTCACCTTTTGCTACTTCCTCAGGAGAATCTTTTGTTGATCCACCTAAAGCATCAAACCTGCCCATTGTTGGCTTGTAGACCTAAACGGGAAATAGAGAAAAGCATTCATTGAGGGCATGCACACAAATAAAAAAAAGATGCCAGTATTTCCATGTAATAGCTCTAGGATCATAGATATATTCATGTAAAGTTGTTGCGGCAAAACCTAAATCTAATGCATTCATTGTTACATGTAACAGCCAAAAGCATATGATCAGTACTTGAATCCAGTAATCATAGTGAGAATTGTTCAGATTTTTAGGTGCAAAAAATGTTAAGGCAACACATGTGCAACTGGTAACAAAAAACTTGTGCCTAGTGATTTTCCCCTACTCCAACAATACAGAGGGGTGATTATTAAGTTGGGAAGGATAACAAAGTCAGAAGAGTTCTCACATCATAAGCAACAACATGGAATCCTGATTTCAGCAAATGAGATGCCATTCCAAAGCCCATAGCTCCAAGACCAATGAAACCAATCCGCTTTGCTGCTTTAGATTCCATAACAAGCTGGTCAGCTAATTTGCTTGCATCATAGATTTGTTCACTGGCAGCATCTACGATGTTTATTCCAAATGATGCTTCCCAAACCTGAAATGTGAAGTTCCAAATTCTAAGACAGATTTGGTAAAAACAATTAAAGCAGCTTGAGTGCAAACAGCTATTCCACACCTTCAGTGGTGAGGCAGATCCATCTCCAATTACTGCTGAAGAACCTGCAAATTTACAGAAAAGAATGCATGAAACAAAAAGGCATAAACAAGCATGCAAAGGCTACAGTTTTGTTATGAAAGCAAGACAGTAAACATGAATGGATTTTCTCAAGCCTTTGGTTCCAAGCCCACTCTAGCTAGCAAATAGGCTGACATGTAAAACACCTTTAAGCGTACCATGTACCAATTGTTGACAGGCAACACCCAGAAGAGGCAGTGGAAACGTTACTGCTTTCGCCATATCCATCACGTAGCTCTATGTTTTATAAAAGTGAAACTGTTAGAAATTCAGAACTCGAAACATTTGGCCATGCAGTAGAGATGATTCTTTTTCTGTAAGCAATATAAGAATGGCACATATAAAGAATTAAGAGGACAAGGAATGTAAAAATAAGAGGACAACTCTCATAAGAAAAAGAACAGGAACTTACTGCGTTTTTCTTTGATGAGTTTAGAAAGTCAATAAGCAAAGGATCCTCACTCAGAAGTTTTGGAACTAACTCCACAAATATCCTGTAAACATAGTGTAGCAAAATTTTACGAGAAAATAATGTCAAGTAATATTTATTTAGATGTAAACAAACGATAAAACTCCCATAACCTTGAGCTTCCAGCAGCATTTGATATTATGTCATAGATAATTGATGGATGAATCCCAGCTCGAACACCAAGATACATTGCTTCAACAGATGCAACAAAATGAATGCTCTCAAGCAAATCATTCACTAGCTTAATTTTGCTGCAGATAAATGATATATATATATATAGTGAGGAAAGGCATTGGACTTCGTTTTACGTGTTAATTAGTGAAGAGTGTACAGGGAAATGGTGGATATAGTTAATATTGATGTAAAATAGTTTCAAGAACTGGTATGAATATAGATTTTCCAGTTGATGTTCCACAGCATGGATATAGGGTTGTACTGGACTGTTTGTCCTTCACTAGTGATTTGATATGCCATTCTGCTACATATTCTAGAAACTGAAAAATATAGTACTCTTGTTAGAAAGGGAGAGCAACCTGCTAGTGCAAAATTCACCTTCAGCAAAGTAAATGGTTTTGTCTAGACCTGAAAAATTGCAGCACTTGGATTAATCGCCCTTGCAAAAATAATATATTAAGTTTGGCATCATATCATAAGATACGAAAGAAGAAGGAAATATTAGCGATAAGAGGTATTCGGACTTACCGTTGAAAAATTGTCTAGCCCTTTCTGCTACACCCTTTCTCCCAGATGCCACAACCTGGTATTCTTAAATCAATTAATGATAAGAGAAACGGAAAACAGACATGCATGCACATGCAATTGACACTCATATGTTCATTTCTTACAACAGTATGTTGCTTCAATTCGTCAGAAAGACCACTGAAAATGTATCCATCAAGAAGAACGAGATCCTTCTTTTCATCTGCACAGTAACCTAAGCGAGATAAGTAGCAGTCATTCATCTCCAAAGTAACATCATCTATGTTGATCTCTACGGGTATTACATGTGTGCAAAAAGAAAAGATATACAAACATTAAATGCTCAATTTGGGTACAGGATTCAAAACTAAAATTGTTCAATGTGCACCCTTGAAGAACAAACTGAAACAAAAATTATAGACAAACATTGGGTTTTTGAATGTTTAGCCTCGCTACACCTAGTAATTAGAGTTCACCTAGATGTCTTAGTCTTACTACAGGAGGCCCTGCATGTGAGTCCACAAACAAAATGTTTTACCTGCAAGTTTCTGCTCCAGCTTCTCCAGCTGACTAGGTAGCAGTGGCGACCGAATCAATACTACAGCACCCGCGCACAATCCTAAAATGCTCAAATAAGCATCGCATCAATTGTCACGTACGCAAGACAAGGGTGGCAGGCAAAAGCAAAAATCAACTGATAAAACACGCACATACCTTTCGCTACACCCTCAACTCCGAAGAACAGCTCATCAACCCCATCCGCGTCCGTCAGCACGATCACCAGGGCGGAATCTGCAGTCATCAATAGGTTGCAATCGATCAGCATGACCTCCTCGGCATTCCATCAAGCTCCTCGAACGCACCAAGCGTGGCTGCAGCGAACCCCACGCCTACCAACCCAGGTAGTCGTCACTCATATCACGCACGCCACCCGCATGCCTCTGCTTTCTCGAACTGAAATGGGGCGGTACTGGGGACCAAGGGTCCGGACTCACCTCGCGCGGCTTCCGCCGGGCTCGCGCACCGGAGGAGGCCGCCCAACTCCGCGAGCGCCGCAGATGCCGACGACCGGTCCGCCTGCGCACGAGTCACGAATTAACCATGCGTGACCATCGCGAAGAGAAGTTCCGGGTCCGGGCTCACCTCGCGCGGCTTCCGCCGGGCTCGCGCACCGGAGGAGGCCGCCCACCTCCGCGAGCGCCGCCGACGCCGACGACCGGTCCGCCTGCGCACGAGTCACCAATTAACCATGCGTGATCATCCCGGAGAGAAATTCCAGCCGCCAAATCAGGGGGAAGGGGGGGAAGAGCGGGAGGTGAGCGATCCCCGGGCGGAGCAGAGACGGACCTCGGGGACGAAGCAACGGACGCGGGCGCCGGAGCGGAGGAAGGCGGCGGCGAGCTTGACGCTGAGTTCGTCGGCGCCGACGAAGGCCACGGCGGACGACATCGCGCCGCGCGGGGCGGGGGATGGGTGCTCCGCTCCCGCCGGCGACGACCCCGAAGCAGAGCAGAGAAGGGAAGCCGATCGATCGAGTGAGCAAGCGAAGTGGTTCACGAGGAAGTGGAAGTCACTGTTCCAGACTTCTTCTCCTTTTGGGCTATGTGTCGCCGGCAGGTGGGACCGCTTCCGGGTCTCAAATACTATCCGCACTCGTTTCCCTCTATTTGGTTCCTCTAAACGGAATATTCTACGGGCTTGCTAACGCCCAGACGTCCGATGTTGATTAAAATATCGGACGGTACTGTAGCATGTAAAATTCCCGCCGCAACATGTATGCAATGTTGCATGTAACATGAGAACTTTTTGCAACATACAAAAATAATATGTGCAACATCATAGGACAATATCTGGAACATGAAAAGCCACTGGTTGCAACATTGGGGACACCTACAGAAACGGACACCACCGGATATCATCCGGTTGCTATAGGAGTTGAGTAAAAATTTCCACCGTAACATCAGTGCATGTTTCATGAAACATCCCATTCATATAAAACATTCAATCGAATTTCATACGAAACATCCAATCAAACTTCGTGCAACATCAAGACAATGCTATTGCAAC
>OAMR01000175.1:1573216-1647592 GCA_900205405.1 Echinochloa crus-galli | reverse complement strand
GAAATTCAAAAAACACCTCTGAAACTACCCAAAGGTTCAAATTTACATGATTTTGAAAATTGTATGACCTATATGTCTAGTTTTCTAGTATAAGGTTGACAATCAAAATTATGTGACGATTGGAGGTTGTAAAATGGAATTTTTTCCTTTTTTTAATCATGAAACACCATTTATTTTGAATTGGCCGGAGTGGTAGACCTGTTTGTAAATTTACAATGTCATCAAAACATGCTGCCAAAGCTCTCTCTGATTTCCGCATTTGTTATAAAAACTATTTGGGTTGATCATATGGACATAACACCGTATATATTTTGTGAAAAATATTTCCACTAGAGTAATCTTATAATTTTCTGAATTGTTCATGGAAAAGTAATGCTCAAAATTTAATAATAGAGACCGTGTGGACGCCTACAACGTCATACATTTACATACAGAGGAAATATGTGTTACCGGCACACACAACGGACAATAGTGTTCATTTTTCACATTTTGCGGGAGCCCCGTAACAACAGCAAGGAAGAAGATCGAGCCTTCTAGTCTGACAGTCAGGTTCAGTGAGGCCACTGCCGTCCACAGCAGAGCATTCCTACGAGCCACGAGCCACCGCACCTGACACGTACGCGGTGCGCGCCGCACACTCCATTTCCACGAGTTTTTTTTAAAGTCCTTTTTATTCTAAGTACGCACGCATGCCGTATAAGAATTTCGCGTGTGTACCGCACGGCGCGGTTTCGAACTTCACCGACGACTCCCTCCATATATGATTGGATGTGCATTATTCTTTGCTAGGTGTGATTCGAATGTGTGTTGCCATTAACTATATACAAAAAAGAGTAAAATACATGAGTCTTCTCAACTTATCACGTGATGTCACGTAGATCATAGAACTCTTAAAATACATATTTGAGCCCCAAAAATTGTTAAATTGTGCATTATGACATTAGCTGCTAATTGACCATTATCTTTCATACTATTTCTTTTATCTCAGTCGTAATACTTAGAGAATTTTATTTAATTACACCATAGCATAATTATAGATTAAGAGATGAACAAACGTCAGTAACATATGGTATTTTTAAAATTTTGGATCTAAATGACACACTTTAGAAAGTTTAGGGATGCTAATGTGTATTTTGAGAGTTTAAGGACTAGGTGACAGACAAGTTTAAAGTCCGCTGGTTTACTCTAAAAAAATGTTGCCGTTAGATTCCTGTTCTAGAATAATGCTAGCTGCAGAGCACATTTCAAGTCAAAATTAAATATAGTCTCCAAGCAAATTAAATCGTTTTATTTTGGGATACAAGCAAATTAAATCCCAATCGGACCCTTTTGAAAGTTTCTACATTATGCATTTCTTTTCATGCGCACAAAACACATGTGCCCTTTTTTCTTAGGCTGGTCTTAGTAGGGTTTAATGACATTAAGTTTGTTGATACAATATATAGGAGAGAGGGGAGAAAGTTTCATAGTATATGAGAGTAGTTTTATCCCTATAAAACTTATTTATTTTGCTAGTCTAAGTAATTATGCAATAGAATTGTGCACTGAGGACTGGTCTTTCATATATCGCTAAACTGGGATGAAGCAGGCGCTAGGAGTGGATATAACGTAAAGGACTTAGAACAGCTGAAGATTAGTAGTAATAGGCTTTATAGCGCCGCCATTTGCACTTGTAAAACATGGACGTGGGCAGTTTCTTTCATCGGCGCGATATCGCGATCTCCCCGCGCAAGCAATCATTCATGATTCATCGTTGCTCGTTGAAACATCATAGGCCGGTATCATGTAAATACAAACATGTCGAGCACGTGTACGCAATAATAAAGCTCTGAACGTACCGAACGCCAAGACATGCACATGCACATCCATTCAGCCGTCAGCCCAAACGGTCTCGGTCATCAGAATCCTGCTTGGCCTATTGAACCGAGCCAAAATATATACCCTCTCTCTGCTCATGTCGATGGTCGACAATGAGATGTGGGGCCCACGGCTCACTCACCCCACGATGCACGATCGATGGGAGTGAGATGACAGTGAGGCCGAACTTTAGTTGCTCCATCCACATGTCCTAAAAGTTTCATTCCTTTATCTTGGACCCAATAACCAGAAGAATATTAGGGGAAAAGACTCGCTAGGAAAGCGTTTTCTCGACCACGAACGCCAGCCACTTGGAGGTGCATCACGCTCTGGCGGCTCTGCCGCAGCGGTGTGGTACGTAGACGGTAGTGCACAAGGAGCAGCAACGTTTTCGGTGCGAGGTGTTGCCGTCAGGCGTCCCTGTTGTGGAGCCTAGACGTGACATAACGTACGGTGATTTGCTCCTGTGAAGCGGTTATCAACTTGTCATGCATGGTCTTCAACGTTACTGAACGTTTGGTTGCTCCTCTGCTTTACAGTAAGCCTACAAACATGAAACATTACTATCGATAACTTACATAAGAAGCGACTGTGATACAAAGCGGTCACAATAAATACATGCCAATTTGACATATACAAAGTTAAAATTTGAATTTTGATTATCCATATTTTCACAGTATGTAGGTGCTCTATTGTAAAACAATAATTCAAATAGATAATAAGTATGACTAGAAGCAGTAAAAATTAACATCCAAATAACTCTCAACAGAGCACCAACATATAGGTTACATTTTTAAAATTTTTATGGTACATGTTTCATATTTTTTGAATTTAAATTTAATTAATCATGATTCTTTTAATATTAAATCATTTTTTATTTTTTTAGAAATTCAAAAAACACCTCTGAAACTACCCAAAGGTTCAAATTTACATGATTTTGAAAATTGTATGACCTATATGTCTAGTTTTCTAGTATAAGGTTGACAATCAAAATTATGTGACGATTGGAGGTTGTAAAATGGAATTTTTTCCTTTTTTTAATCATGAAACACCATTTATTTTGAATTGGCCGGAGTGGTAGACCTGTTTGTAAATTTACAATGTCATCAAAACATGCTGCCAAAGCTCTCTCTGATTTCCGCATTTGTTATAAAAACTATTTGGGTTGATCATATGGACATAACACCGTATATATTTTGTGAAAAATATTTCCACTAGAGTAATCTTATAATTTTCTGAATTGTTCATGGAAAAGTAATGCTCAAAATTTAATAATAGAGACCGTGTGGACGCCTACAACGTCATACATTTACATACAGAGGAAATATGTGTTACCGGCACACACAACGGACAATAGTGTTCATTTTTCACATTTTGCGGGAGCCCCGTAACAACAGCAAGGAAGAAGATCGAGCCTTCTAGTCTGACAGTCAGGTTCAGTGAGGCCACTGCCGTCCACAGCAGAGCATTCCTACGAGCCACGAGCCACCGCACCTGACACGTACGCGGTGCGCGCCGCACACTCCATTTCCACGAGTTTTTTTTAAAGTCCTTTTTATTCTAATATTTTAATAATAACCCGTCACGAACAAAATTTTCAAGAAGTAGCCCATTTAGTCGCGCCACGGCTCGCGGCGCTACCGGCAACTGAGTCGCGCCACATGCAGTGGCGCGACTCAGGCGCCACGTCGGCTCGCAGATCCGCGCGTTCGAATATTCGAATCCGACGCGGCGCTGACGTGGAGCTGTGTCGCGCCACATGCGGTGGCGCGACTCCGCAGTATAACGCTTCGCCGCCGTGCCGCCCTCCTTCTCCTCCTTCTTTCTTTCTTCTTCCCCACCCAACCTCCCTCTCTCCCATGGCGCCGCTCCCGAGCTCCCCCCTCTAGATCCTCAATCGTTGGGTCCCTAATCGAGGTTTGGACGCGTGAAGGATTCAACTACGAGGTACCTCCTTCGTTGTATCCGTGATTTTTCCCTTTGTTCCCTCTCGATGGTAGGATTTGGGATGTGTAGGGTTTGGTTAGGGTTAGGAACTAGAGTAGCTTAAAATGGATATGTGTTAGTTGAGAAGACACTCGGATGTTGTCGAATGCACGGCATGGAGATGCGTAGGCTTTGTGTTTGTGATGCATAGTTTTATGAAATTTAGGCTAGTGTTTTTAATACGGCTTTTATTTAGGTTCCATATGTATGAAAGTTTTATAAAATGGGAGCCGACGGTATAATTCGGAGTGCCTAATAATTACATCAAATCTCTCTCCTCATACATGGAGTACTACACGTGGGTAAATAAAAAAGCTAGTTACATGGTTTTGATGTACACAACGAGACGAATGTTTTAAGCCTAGTTAGGTCATGGTAGGACAATGTTTACCACAAACAAACGAAAAGTGCTACAATGTCCGATGTGACTTTTTCACTTCACTTTTTACCTTTTCCAGGAACTAAACACCCCCTTATTTAGATGTTGAATTTGGGAGGTTAAATTTGGGAGTAAGATGTCACTTCGTAATCATTGCGCTACTGTAGCATTTCGTTTGTATGTGCGAAAAATTGTCCAAAAATTGATTAATTAGACTCAAAATGTTCGTTTTGCAGAGTACAACAAAACTGTATAATTAGTTTTTAATTTCATCTATTTAGTACTCCATGCATGTTATGATATTTTGATATAACGGAGAATCTTCTTTTTGCATAGTGAATTTGGGAGGAACTTTTTCATCTAAACAAAACAAGGGCCTCATTCTGTAGGCACCGTGATCCTGTAGGTAACCACTCCGGCATGATGTCACTCGATCTTTATTGGGTTATGGATTACTCGACAGCAAGATTTGCGAATGATGAGGAGGAGATCAAACGGGGAGAGATTCTCCAGACAGAGCTAGTGGATGCGTGGGGCCCGCTCACGTCGACGGCGAGATGGCGCCACCGTGACGTCACGGTGAAGTCACGCTGAGCCATGGGGCTGTGGGTTTCAGGGAGTATTTTGGTTGACTCGCCGCGCCACAGAAAGGAAGCATCATTAGCATACGTTTCTGTGTTTTTCTCGCCACGTGCCGCCGCGGATGCGCCGTGGCCAGCCATGGCTAGCGGCGAAACAAGCCCGCAAACCACTACTAGCTACAGATTATGAAATTTGGCTCTCTTATTTTAGGGGGAAAATAGACTTTATTGGTTCATGAGAAACAATCACATTTCCAATCAATAATTTGCTCCGCATGCATATAGGACTCCTATACTAGGAGAAATCGCAAACGGTAATCATCTTCACCTCTTTATATATTCAACGACAAAATTAAAAGCATAAAGCTATAGCGATCGTCTTTTGCCTCCCAAATAATGTAATTTGGTCACTTTCTATTGGATCATCAGACATTTGAGGTACGGCTATAAAAAAAAAGATGGAAATCATGAATTGAGCAATAGCTGTTAAGATCCATTGTGGTAGAATCTACCAACCAGATTCAAGTGTTTTTGACTAGGCAGGGCTGTTCGATTTTTTCTGTATTTATTTCAGAATTTAGCGACTATATTCTTTCGTGGATGTTTCTAATGTGTTTTTGAAACAAATCTCTAAACCCGTAAAAATGTCTGCCTTCCTCGTGCACCCGCTCATCATCAGCCGCAAGTCTGGTTCCTCCCTACGTGAAACTGCCCCCACTAATTAGAGCCGTTACTATGGGGATCAAATTCGACTTGGATATATCATGACATGCCCTTATCTTTACCAATAGTTTCTTGATTTTTTTTGTCTCTTTATCTTTTTTTTCGAACGGATTCTCTCTTTATCTTTTGTCACGCAAATAGGACAGTTGGTAACTTTTGTTTCCTTTTGACAAAATAGCGTGTAAAAAGATCCAAGAAATACACTTACACAGATGCCGCATCTAAGAGATTGAAATCCACATATCTGGAAGTGAATTTCCTTTTTCTTTTGTGAAAATGTAAACTAATAAAGTTGTAGCATACTCCCTCCATATATGATTTAGATGTTGTTTTGGACAACAACATAATCTCCAAAACGTAACTTTGACTTCTTATTTTTACAAAAGTATTTATTAAAAAATAATATATGTATACTTTTATAAAACTACTTTTTAAAACAAATCTATTAATATGGTTTTCACATTTTGAAACTCAATGATTTAAAAGTTATTCGTGATTTATATTCTCAATGTTTGACTAAAATGTTGTCCAAAACAACACTTAAATCCTATATGAAGGGAGTACAGAGTAGATACTGATAACGAAACCATTTGCAAAGAAGATACTATAACGAGAAATGAAGGTCATGTATACTAGGTTGACTGCAAAGCACGCTGCCATGACGCCGATGCCTGTTTGACCGGAGGCAGTAGATAGACGCACACTTCGAAGCATATCAGAAAACTAGCACGGATTAACCGGGAGGAAAAAGCTCCACGATCTTGGCATGTACACTGTACTCCGTAGGTACGTGTGGTAGCGGTCAAAGAAGCGGCGGCGCGCGCCCCCGCTCGCCACGTACGCCGCGCCGCGACAACCCGGCGGCATCACCCCGGCCGGAGAGGGTGCGGAGCACCGCCGCACGGGAACCCGGAAGCTGACACCACCAGCTCACGCGCACGTACACGCCGCCACGCAGAGAGAGCTCGATCTGGACACTGAGTGGCATCCACCGACCCAACCAGTTAGCTGAATCGATCAGACCCGTCACGATGAACAGCGCAGTGAAGTTTATCATGCAACTCGATTCTGTCAGTTCTTGTTTATCGACATTCGATTAAAGTTCGGCGCGGCAGAGCATGGATCGACGACGGCCATGGATGGCCACGCACGGTCCAAGAAAGCCATGGATGGATGCTAGAGCTAGGCTATGCGGCTACGCGAGACTGAAGAAGAAGCCACGGCGAATCTATGTGCATTGCTCGGAATCAGGACCACGCGCGTCACATCCAGTCGTCGCCTTGGTCGAAGCCGGCGGCCGGGTAACCGTCGAACGGGTCGACGCCGGCGGCGGCGCCGGGGAAGAGGTCGTCCCAGCCGGCGTCCATGATGGTGTCCATGCCGAGCAGGTACAAGGGCTCCGGCCACTCCGTCGCCTCGACGCCGGAGACGGACGCCGCCGAGGCCGAGGCGGAGGAGGAGTAGGACGGCGAGACCACGGACGCCGAGCCGGCGGAGGCGGAGGAGACCGAGCCGCAGTTGCTCGCCGCCGCCGCCGCCGCGGCTGGTGGTGCTGGTGGCGCCGCGAGCTCGTGCGGCTGGATCATGGCCAGGTCATCCCCCTCGCCCGCGCCGCCCTCCTGCATGTGCTCGCCGCCGTCGCTCTGCGGCTGCTGCTCTTGCGGCTGTTCTTGCTGCTCCTGCTCCTGCTCCTGCTCGGGAGGAGGAGCAGGGGCCTGCTGCTGCAGCGGGAGGTGGGTGACGGGGTCGATCCCCATGCGGAGGAGCTTCTTCCGGATGTGGGTGTTCCAGTGGTTCTTGATCTCGTTGTCCGTCCTCCCGGGGAGCCGCGCCGCGATCTTGGACCACCTGCGCGAGCGCGTCGGCCGCCGCCGGTGAGCCGCAGCAAAACAGAGGAATTCCATTCGACGAACCATGCCCAAGAACAGAAAACCATGGAGGATTTCGGAATCAGCCACGCACCTGTTGCCGAGCTGCGCGTGGAGGTCGATGACGAGGCGCTCCTCGTCGTCGGAGAGGAGGCCCCTCTTGAGGTCGGGCCTCAGGTAGTTGGTCCACCGGAGCCGGCAGCTCTTCCCGCACCTCAGCAGCCCTGCCGGACGGAGCTCATGAATCTCTCACAGTCAGAGAGACGCAACGCAAGGCATGCAGGAAGCAGAGGGGAGGATCGATGCCGGGGATATATATATTCTCACCGGCGAGCTTGGGGACGACGCGCCAGCAGCAGTGGCCGTGGGTGAGGAGGAAGCCGACGAGCTTCTGGTCCTCCTCCGCCGTCCACGGGCCCTTCTTCACGCCCACCTTGTCGCAGCACGGCTGCCTCCCCATCTCCCTCCCCCTCCTCCCTGCTGCTCCCAAGAACCCGCAGGTGCTGCTGCAGGCTCTCTCGCTCACTCTGCGACGACGGCGGCGGTGGCTGTCTCTGTTCCAGGTAAGCTCGGCGCGGTGCCAGGCCGGCATTTATAGAGGGCGTGGGGCACGGAGGGGGACGGGGAGAGAGCGCTTTGCCCGCGGGGGCGGCGCACCACGTGGCGGGAGGCGAGGGCGAGGCGCGTCGTACGTGTGAGCCCGTCTCTGCGGCCGCCGTGCCCATCATCATCCGGCCCCGTCCGTCACCACCGCACCCGGGGTAAAACTGGCTGCGATTCACGTACCGTTGACGATGTACAATGGATTCATCGTATACTGTCATAGGATGCAGCAGTAACCTGGCGACAGCCTTTGTTCGTAGCACTTGATTTTTTTTTATCTTTTTTCTTCTTGCTTGTGCCATTGTATGGGCGTATGGCCCTCTGTGGTCTGGATTTGGATGCTTTGTCATCCCTTGCAGAGCCAAAATGCAAAGATTGGACTTGAGTACTTGACTTAGACTGACTCCAACAATGAGAAGCATTCTTGAGAGGCAAACTGAGATTTGCCTCGTGTGTACAGTAGAGGCTGGAGAGGTAAAAATTTCATCTCTCCAACAGAGAAGGCAGGCCACGACGCAAATCAGGCACGCGTTCCTCCGGCCTCCACCGCCATAGCCGCCGGGCGGACCCTCCACCGCGCCCCCTGCACCTCCCTTGACGCCGATGCCGACGCTCTTCTCCTACCGGTCCGCTGCGTGGCTGCGGTGCCGCGTGTGGAGCTGGCCGCCTCCTGCGTCGCTGGCGACTCCGTCTGCCTCTACGACCTTCCCACCGCCGCGGACCTCGGGCCCCTCCTCGACCCCTCCGCCGCCGTCTCCGCACTCGCCTTCTACTCCCGAGGCCCGTGCCGCGGAACCTCCTCGCCGCCTGCGACGACGGCGCGCTCCACCTCTACGACGCCGGCGGCTTCGCGCTCCTCGCCACGCTCCGCGCGTTCCTGCGCCACGAGGCATCCATCGGGCCGGGTCGCACTCGCCATGGTCAACCTCGTACGGGGCCGGCGCAGCTTCGCGTGCCGCCTCGAGCGCCCCGCGTCCGCGGTCGCCTACGCCGAGGACAGGGACGATGGGGATCGATTCGTCATGGCCGTCGAGGGGAGGAGCTTGACAGCGGCATGAGGCCAGGCCGCGCGGAGGAGCTCCAATCAGCGGCGACAGAGCTTCAATCGACGACGATGGCGGTTGATTCAAGGGCGGAGGAGATCGAATCTGCGAGGAGGGCCGGCGGCCGGCGGAGTTGCCCGAGCTCCAATTCCGGGGCTCGATCCGGAGCCGGAGATGGGGGGAGCCAGCAGAGGGCGTAGGGGAGGGGGCAGCGCGCCGACGAAGCCGCCTGGCCCCGCCGGTCGCTCACTATCGGTGGAGACTGGAGAGAGAAGACGCATGGAGGAGCAGGGGTGGCGAGCAAGAGGACTGGGAGGAGGAGGCCTCGCAGCGAGGAGGAGAGGAAGGAGGAGGGCGGCACGGAGATGAGGAAGGAGGGGATCCGAGATGCATCAGAGAAGAGAGGGAGCGCAATTTTAGCTCGCCTCTCTCATCCGATGTAAAATGCTTCCCTTCGATGCGTGCTGTGTTGGAGGGTAAAATGACGATGCACAGTGCGTTGGAAGAGGCAAAAATGACTTTGCCTATGTGAAAGGACCTTGATGTCACCTAGAAGGGGGGGTGAATAGGTGAATCTGCAATTAACAAAACTTTTTCCACTGTTAGTACCGAAACCGGTCAGACCGGTTTCCAAAACTGGTCAGACCGGTTTTGCACGGGGAACTCAAATCCAATAGAAAAGCGGTCAGACCGGTTTACCAAACCGGTCAGACCGGTTTATTGCAGAAACACACAATTATGCAATTATCCCCTCTACGAGTTCTAGCACAAACCAAACTTGTTGTGTAGCTCTTGTAGATGATTTCTAGCAAGGTAACTCAGTCCCTGCACACAAGTAGAGCACAACCAAGTAGATCGAAGCGGAAGCAAATATAAATGCTAGAATTGAACTTGTGAGGCAAACCAATAGAGAGACACGATGATTTGTTTCCCGAAGTTCGGATTCACCAATGCCACAAAGGCCGTCACAAAGACAAGGTGAATCCTACTCTCCGTTGAGGGCCTACGAAAGGCGGGCTTATCCACTCCAAGCCACTTTCCTCGGTTCCACTAGCTTTGGCCCTTTTCCACGAAGGAGGCAAGGCCGGCCTATACAAACGATCCGCGGCTTACCACAAACACGGTAGCTCACCGGCGACGCCTAGCCGTCTAGGAGGCTTCACCTCTAAGAGTAACAAATGCTTCAATGGTTGCTAGACTTCACCGAAAGTGCTCAAGCTATGGATTCACTCTTTGCTGTTGCAATTTAGCTCTATCAAGCTTTCTCTAGCTCATACACAATATCTCCCTCAACCCAAATACAAAGATATGAACAAATCAATCAACTCTCACAAAGAGAGGTTTGGGGAGAGCTTGCTGGTGCTTGGAAAGGCTTGGGACGCACAAAGGAAGTCAGGAAACCAGCAGCCCTCAAAGGAGAGGGCCAAGGGGTATAAATACCCCCAACATGCCAAACTAGCCGTTATAGCCGTTGGAAACCGGTCAGACCGGTTTCCCAAACCGGTTAGACCGGTTTTCAAACCAAAATAGCCGTTGGGCCGCCAGATGCCAAACCGGTCAGACCGTGGGAAACCGGTCAGACCGGTTTGGGTCAAGGCAGCACACTAAGTTTCCAAGGTGTTTTTCTCTCAAGGCTATCTCCCAAGGGTTGATCTAAGAGCACTTTTGGTGTTGTCAATCAACTAATGTCGCATCCCTCTTGATAGTACGGCAGTCCTAAACTTAAGAAAATAAATAGATGAAATCTTCCACTTGAGCTTCTGTGTCTTCAATGATGCCATACATGATCATTCTCATCTTGAGGGCTTCAACATTCTTTTCTTGCTTGAGCAAATCCCACTTGAGCTAGGCTTAGAATTTCCAAGAGTATGTACCAATACATAAGCCATTCCAATAAATATGATCTAAAAGAATTAGATGTGTTGCATAGCTTTACTCGGTAAGGCTTGATTAGTGCTTAGAGAACAAACTATGATGCTAGTCTTCACCCTAGCAAAGTCCCTCGGCTACAAGACCAACTTGCCCTTCTCTTTGCTTGGTACCTGGACACTGCCTTCTAGCTCAATCCCTTTCACCGTATCTAGCCACATTGAGATCCACTTTGTATTGCATCATCATCAATACCACATTGAAATCTTCAATCCATGTCTTCAATTATCTTGAAATATCTTCAATTAAATTGTCCCATTAATCTTTGACAAGTATCCTATAGGTGAGACCAACCGATTTGCATAAAGCCATGTCTCATTTGTGACTTCTTATTCACTTGTCGTTGTATTGCTTAGTCGCATGGGATTTGTTTGCTTTTATGTCATTTGTACCAACAATGAGCTCTCATTCTTCAACAAATATGTTTTATGAATATCCATAAGAATAAAACCCTGCTCATATTCTTAAACAAACAAGTTAAATTACAAATCATGTTGTCATCCAAAATCACCAAAACATTTAAGTGCCTTGATGCACTTTCACTATGCTTGTTGGAGTCAGCCTCACAGTGGACACAAAGAGTGTGTGTGAAAATTTACCATGGGATAACAAGTGCTCGCTTGTAAATTGTAATACCTCGTCAATTAACTTTGCTTTAGGATTCGTCACTGCCCCAAAAATATTTGAATTTCATGTTGATTTAGGACAGTGGGGAAAAATGCATAATACTAAGTTATGTATATACAGTAAATCATGACGTGAACAAAAGCGGTTTTAAGACTACTCGTCATCACCACTTCGCCTGCTTCATGAATTCTTTCCTTGTTTTTGTATAGTACTCCTTAGTTGTGTATACGCGGTAAATGATAATAATGTAAATAAAGCTTTCATGATTCTTTTCCTTGTATGGGCATCATCTCTTTTGTTAGCATATAATTTCTAAAGGAAACGGAAAAACGGAAGTTTGGCTTTGTCGGTAGTCCTTTCTTTTCGGCGGATCTTTTTGCCGATCTTCGCAAAAAGCATTTCAGTTGGTAGTAAAAAGGTGAGGATGATTGTATAGTAGTACATTACTTGATAAATATCTGCTTCATATTTGGCGGGTTCTTCTTACCACAGTTTTACATAGCGGAAATGCGTATATACGGTGAATCATAATGTGAACAAAAGCGGTTTTAGCATACCTCATCATGGATGCACCTCCTTCATGAACTTCTTCCTTGTTTGCGTCATTCTCTTTTGTAGATTTCTAAAGGAAACGGATAAACACAAGTCTGACTTTGTCGGTTGCCCTTTCTTTTCGGCGGAAATTTTACGGATCTTTGCAAAAAGAATTTTGGTTGGTAGTAAAGCCGAGGATGGTTGCGGTCACACATTTGCTTGATAAAAATGTACTTCATATTTGATGGGTTCTTGTGACCAGAGTTTATTTGTAAAGAATGGTCTGCAAAGGAACAAATAGTATATTATACTCTTTTTTTACATTATTGTACTCTTTTTTTTATCATGAGAGCAGCTTCTTCCAAAAAGGGAATCTACCACAATCCAAGCATCAAACATCATTTCTCCACTTTTTATAAGCTCTATATTTGAAACTAGTTCCTTAAAACTGTCAAAATCTGGTTAGAAACTTTCTTTTACTTTGGTTTAAAGTTTCAAATTTTGAAGCTTCATTCTAGTTGGTTGAAACCTCAGTTTTATGTATGTTTTGCAAGTGGAATTTTTATTATTTGAAGATCCTTAGTTGAAAAGGCTTTCGTCTACAACCTCTCAAATGAGGCGATGTCTGTATCACATTTTCAGTTAACATCGAGTGTAAGGAGGGTTTTTGAAATCGTAGGAGCTTTCTTATCTTCTGTTTTGAAGGTGAATGGTGTACATTGGGGATCTAATTGTCAGCCATCCAGTACTCAATGGGTAAGAACATTTTTCGAAGATCCAAGAATTTACCTTATAACAGGGGATGAATAGAGCCCATAAAAATGGGTGAAATACTAGCAAACATGCAAGCCTGTCGATTCGATTATAAACCGACGACCATGGATATGGATAGTGGGGACGGCAATGACGGTGACATGGATGGTGCTGGTTCAGAGGAACAGGATGGTAGGGATTCAAAGAAGAAGTCCAGCAATGGCTCAGCGAAGAAACGCCTACCATCCTCACCAGCAAATGGCGCAGACAAGAAGGGGGGTAGCTCGGCAGGGAAAGGGAAGCAAGTGGCTGAGCTTGAAGTGGTGAACAGTAAGGGTGGTGGTGTGGAGTTGGCTATTGGGCAGCAGCAGGGAGTGATGGAGGTGGCGCCAGATGATCTGATGGCGCTGGGGGATATTCCTGAAGCACAGCAGCTGGGCCTTCGGCGGAGCAAACGCCGGGCTGATTCTACAGGAGAGGACTCGATGGACCTGGCCATGAAGCGAGGCCGGGGCTTCAGATGCGGATTCGCCTACAAGTGACCAATCATGTCCTTCTTTTTTACAGTTTTCTGATACTTTAATAGCTGGTAGTTTTAGTGATCTTGGTATTTCCTTGGGCGCTAATATTTCTACCATTAATGAGTCTGTTGCTATTATTAAACCAGTAGAGGCAAATAGATTAGCAAACCAACCATTACAGGACAAATTAGTGGATATTTTTGATACAGAAGAAAAGAGCTTAAAAGAAGAAGAGGAGGTTGATGCTTTCATTTTGAATCACTTGTGTGGAGAAATAATGGATGAGGTGATGGATTCCAGCGGTGATCTACATGATCGTACCTCTGTGTTGCCACATGATAAATCATCATCATACAAGAAGAAAAAAGGATCCACACACAAAAACAACAACAAAAATAAATCCAAATGAAAGGAATATTCTGGAATAGTTATGGTTTTCGGGATCCGAAGAAACATAGATTTCTTTCGGAATTGACTAAGGAACAAAATCTCAGCTTTATTGCACTCGCAGAAACAGGGAGGAGGACATTTTCCGATCCTTTCCTGAGAAATCTGTGTGCGGGTAAAAATTATATTTGGCATTGCAAGGAACCTAAAGGCCGCTCGGGTGGAATCCTATTGGGTAGTGATCTAGATGTTTTCCATATAGGATCCATAGACGAGGGAGACTACTATGTGAAATTCCACTTATTCAACAAGAATGATAGCTTTGAGTGTGCACTTATAGTAGTGTATGGTCCTGCACAGAATGAATTCAAAGAGAGCTTTTTGATAGAGTTAGCGCATATGTGTAATCATGAGGAATTACCAATGCTTATTGGTGGGGATTTTAATATTTTACGGAGCATGAATGAGAAGAATAACAAAAATTTTGACCATCGTTGGCCTTTCCTTTTTAATGCTGTAATTGATGGTTTGGATTTGAGAGAGCTTCAGATGTCTGGAAGACAGTATACTTGGGCTAATTCGCTCCAGGTCCCTACTTATGAAAAATTAGACCGTGTTCTGATGTCCACAGAATGGGAACTAAAGTTTCCGTTGCCTACGGTTGTTGCACTCTCCAGGGATATTTCAGATCATACTCCTTTATTATTAAACACGTGTGATTCGTCATCTGGGTTTAATCAGCCTGCGTTCAAATTCGAACTTGGATGGTTGCTCCGTGATGGTTTAATGGATATGGTAAAGGATTTATGGATTAATGAAAATAATGGTTCCATGCCTATGGAACGGTGGCAATCAAAAATTCGAACGGTGCGGCAACATTTACGGGGGTGGGCAAAAAACACAAGTGGTCATTATAAGAAAGAGAAAAAGAGGCTTCTGGATAAACTTGATTCTTTGGACAAGAAGGCAGAATCTAATATCCTGCCAGCACAAGAGATTGATTTGAAACAATGTTTTCAGAAGAGATTAGCAGAGCTGTTGCAAGAAGAAGAGATCAAGTGGTACCAGAGAGCGAAGGTTAAAGGGCTACTTGAAGGGGATGCTAATACTAAATATTTTCAACTTATAGCAAATGGAAAACACAGAAAGACATAGATTTATCAATTGCAAGACGGGGATCGTGTTATAAGTGGTGATAATGAGTTGAAGTAGTATATTACTACTTACTACAAAGGTTTATTTGGTCCACCGGAAGATAATAACTTCCAACTAGACGAGACTCGAATAGACGATATTCCTCAGGTCTCTGCTCTTGAAAACGAAATCCTTGTGTCTCAATTCTCAGAACAGGAAATCAGAGAAGCAATTTTCCAGATGGAACATAACAAAGCCCTTAGACCTGATGGTTTCCCTATTTAATTCTATTAGGCCTCATGGGACTTCAGAAAAGGGGACTTGATGGATTTGTTTAACGAGTTTCATCAAGGTAACCTGCCTTTATATAGACTTAATTTTGGGACAATCATTCTGTTACCAAAATGTAAGGAGGCAAGCAAGATTCAGCAGTATAGACCCATTTGCTTGCTGAATGTGAGTTTCAAGATATTTAAAAAAGTGGCGACAAATAGAATTTCACAAGTAGCTCAGAAGATTATTAGTCCCACACAGACTGCGTTTCTGCTGGGACGAAATATCATGGAGGGGGTAGTAGTACTTCATGAGACAATCCATGAATTCCACAGAAAGAACAAAAGCGGGGTAATTTTCAAGATAGACTTTGAAAAAGCTTATGATAAAGTCAAATGGAGTTTTGTTCAGCAAACACTCAGAATGAAAGGTTTCTCAGAAAGGTGGAGACAATGGATTGAAGCGTTTACACAGAGAGGTCATGTGGGGATAAAAATAAATGATCAGGTGTATAAAAACTTCCAGACCTGGAAGGGACTTAGACATGGAGATCCGCTATCACCGATCCTATTTAATATTGTTGTAGACATGCTTGCTATTCTAATTAATAGAGCCAAAGCAGAGGGGCAAATTGCTGGTGTTATTCCGCATCTGGTTGATGGAGGGTTATCCATCTTATAATATGCGGATGATACTATTTTATTTATGGACCACGACCTTACGAAAACAACTAATATGAAGATGTTGTTTTGTGCATTCCAACAATTGTTAGGTCTTAAAATTAATTTTCATAAAAGCGAGCTCTTCTGTTTTGGACAAGCTAAAGAATGTGAACAACGATATACTGAATTATTCGGTTGTAAATCCGGTTCGTATCCGTTCCGGTACCTAGGCATTCCGATGCATTTCAGGAAACTAAGCAACTCTGATTGGAAGGTGATAGAGGAGAAATTCGAAAAGAAATTAGCAAGTTGGAAAAGTAAACATATGTCGGTAGGAGGGCGACTGGTACTAATCAATTCGGTCTTAACAAGCTTAGTGATGTTCATGATGTCCTTCTTTGAGGTGCCAAAAGGAGTTCTGGAGAAACTAGACTACTATAGATCACGATTCTTCTGACAATCTGATAACCATAAGAGGAAGTATAGATAAGCTAGATGGAATATATTATGCCAACCCAAAGAATCCGGGGGATTAGGAATTAAAAATCTAGAAATTCAAAACCAATGCTTGTTGAGTAAATGGTTGTTCAGTCTTATTAATGGGTATGGTTTATGGCAGCAATTACTGAGAAGTAAGTATTTACGGTCTCATACTGTATCACAGGCAGAGAAAAAACCAGGTGATTCTCATTTCTAGTCAGGGTTGATGAAAGTTAAAGAATCCTTTACTAATTTTGGCTCTTTCCATTTAAATGATGGTAAGCAAATAAGGTTTGGGAAGACAAATGATTAGGTAATTTTACTCTTAAACAACATTACCCGTCTCTCTACCAAATTGTTAGGAAAAAGAGTGATAATGTGGCCACGGTTTTTGCTAGGATACCTCTGAATGTATCTTTTAGAAGATCTTTACAGGGGCGACTTTAAACCTTTGGCATGAGCTAGTAGGTCGAATCATGCATGTACAGTTAAATGACCGTAGCGATGTTTTTTCGTTGGCATCTTATGCCAAACAGTTTATTTTCGGTTAAATCAATGTATATGGCCGTTATTACGAATGCAAACATACAACTTAGTCCTAGACTATGGAAAGTGAAAGTACCATTGAAGATTAGAATCTTCATATGGTACTTGAAATGAGGTATTATTCTGACAAAAGATAATCTAGCTAGAAGGAATTGGAATGCGAGCAAGTTGTGCTCCTTTTGTTCTCATGAGGAAACAATTCAGCACCTCTTTTTCGATTGCCATATGGCCAAATTCCTTTGGAGAGCGGTACAGCTTGCTTTTAACATCAATCCACCTGATAGCTTTCATGATATGTTTAATGGTTGGCTTATAGGTGTCGATAGTAAAAGTAAGAATCATTTGTTAGTCGGTGCATCGGCGTTATGCTGGGCAATATGGCTCAGTAGGAATGATTTGGTCTTTGACAAAGCTCCTATGAAAACTTACTTGCAGGTACTGTTCAGGGAAACCTATTGGCTCCGTTTCTGGGCGCAGTTACAGCGGCATGATTAGGATAAGCAGGCAATAATCAGCGCTTGTCAAGCTATGGAGGTTCTGACGATGCGTCTCTTCGCTCACCACGGCTGGAGGTTTAGTAATAGGATTGCATACTAATTCCTAAAACTTGTGGTGTTTCGCTTTTATTTCACTATGTGATGGCATACGGATGTGATGCTAGTTTGTAAATTTTGGCTGTAGCCTTTTTGGTTAAGACCGGAATTATTTCCATTATTAAAAAAACCGACGAATGCTTCGGAGATGTTTGAGACCACATCCTAACAATGATGGTACGGTACATCACCGATCAGATATTGTATTCCTGTACTCCCTCCGTCCCGTGAAAAGTGCAATCCTGAAATTCAAAAAAAATCCTACAAAAGAATGCAATTCTAGCTGTAACCACCTGTTTTAATCTAAAAATAGATAATTATTTGCATGCAGTAACCACCTCTATGCCAAAATTAGTGAGATTGTAACGGTTACCGAAGGTAGTAAGGTCATTTGCCAACGTCATTAATCTATCTGAAAAAAATCTGGAATTGCACTCTTCATGGGACGGAGGGAGTACACTGATATAGTTCCAGCTTTTAGAATTACCCCGAACGATATTCCAAACGAATAATTGTATTCCTACCTCTTTGGCAACTCGAAAGGAGGGTGGTCTGACTTTGCGGAGCAAGTGGTGGCGGCAAGACCACTGACACCAAGGTCAAGATGTACGGCCAAACCATCGTCACATACTCACATCTCCATGACTCCATGAGTCATGCATGCCTCCCTCTCCGTAGCAGAAACGATGGTTGTCAACGAGGTTTCTAGGGAACACCAACTCCCCGGCCCCTGCTGATTCTCCGTACCCGTACAGTATGCTTGTCTCATCTCACGCGATCAGATCAGCCGGCCGGCGTCCTCCTCTGACCAGGGGTGGTAACGGATCGTGGCCCGTTTGTTCCTTCACAATTTAACTTGGCTAACAAAATTTAGCTCAAAAACTAGTATTATTTTGACCCGGCCCTAATCCAGCCCGATCCTTAAAATTTCTAGTACAAAAGTGAGGGCCTTTACCACCCCTACCTCTGACTCGTTCAGACTGACACTACGCCTAAGCTCGCTGACATGTGATTTTGACACCCGGAAAATATCCGTGCCGTGCGCGCGTCGTGCGTCGACGGAGGGGCGACGCGGCAGCTCGTCGGGACGGGGCGGCTCGCCGTCCGGCGCACGCCACGCCGGCCGGGGGCAGCCAGCTAGCTCCCACGAACGCAGGCCGAGATCTCGCGCGATCCGGGCCGGATTCCGATCCCCTCCCCCACAGGCCGCAGGCGGCCCCCAAAAAAGCAGAGGCCGCGCGCGGGCGGTGAGGCGAGGCTGCCGCCGCCGTCGTGGTCGTGGCGCCACGCGGAGCGCGCCCCGTCTCGCGGTCGCGGACGGTAGCTTCTGGACGTTTCCCCGTGCCGTCCGTTTCGCCCGGCGCGGGCACGGTCGTCCCTGCGCCGTGTCCGTGTACTCCGTACTCCACTCCACCGGCGGGGAGTCGCGGTGCGTGCGGGCAGCGTCCGCGGCAAGCCGGCGCGATTGGGTGGGAGGGAGGGGGGCTGGTTGGTTTATTCATGGGGATAACGGGACAGCGATGGGGGAGCCTTTTGCGTAGTGCCTGGCGTGATGCGTCGACGTTGGCTTTGCCCCGGTGAGCGTGGTGGTGTCCATGGATGAGTAGGTAGATTTTAGTTATTACGATATCGGTCGGGTGGGAATGTTCGAGACAAAACGGCTGGAAACGATGCTGACTTTTCCCTTCTATTTCTTGCAAGCAACGAAGCTGTCATTTTTTAGGCGCCAGCGCGTAAAAAATGACATAGGTTAACATTTGTTTTTTTTGAGCACATCATTGCAAATGCCGCCTCCTTTTTGCATATATTCATAGAGAGTCATGTTTCGGAGAAAAAGATCACTTAAAAATACTGACATGGTGTGCAATTTAGAATTTCCGTCGTAATTTTCAAAAAATAATTATATACAACTATAGTAATTATTAATAATACTTTTCACCATGGCACCTGGCAACACTGTATGCACGGCTTCCTATAGCTAGACAGTTTTTTCTTAAATGAACGTCTGAAACCTTTAATTTGGTGATACAGCACTTACTGATGTTATATAAACACCACCGAATCTTTGCATTACTGGGTGTGTTTAGTTTTGGTGAAAAAAGTGGTCGAAAAGTCACATCGGACACTGTAGTACACTGTAACACTTTTCGTTTGTTAGAGGAGGCTACGCGCGAGGAAGAGGTCGTGAGTTCGAACCCGGCCGGCCGCGGAGCGCGCGAACCATGCGCGAAAAAATGGCGCGACTTGCGACTTGCTGGCTTGGATGGCCGGTGGCCTCCCCAAATGAAAATAATTTTTTCCTTATTGTTTTCGTATTTTTTGGGGTTTATTTCGGACACAGGAAATCACAAACGGTTGGGAAAACGAACCGTTTGTGATGGGGCATCACAAACGGAACATCACAAACGGTTCGAAAAACCGTTTGTGATGGCTCTTCCGAACCGTTTGTGATGTTGCTTCCTAGAGTAGTGGAGGGGCAGCCGGACCTGGCCTCCGGCGACAGGATCGCAGACAAAGACAGAGAAGCCGGCCTTACCACCCGACAGGTCGAGGAAGACGAGGCGCCCGTGGCGGCAGCTGAGCAGCTCCATCCCGCGGCCCACTCTGGGGAGGGAACCTCGAAGGGAGAAGCGCGGGGGAGGGATGCGATCTGGGGGTTCCAGGATGGGGTTGAAGAAATCATCCACGACGAGGCGGTTCCCGGGGTAGACGATATGCTGTGATCGAACCTCGAATAAGCCGAGGAGGGGTGCCTTCCGGTGGTGGGCGCGGAAGCAGCGGAGGAACCACGGGTCGGAGACGAGGCGCCGCCAGCGCTTGCACACGAGGGACGCGTGGGGGAGCGAGGAGGGCCGTGGGGGCACGCGGAGGAGGATCTCGTGTAGGATGTCGTCGTCGTCCAGTGGCGACGTGCAGCGGTGGCTGTTTCCGCCGGTCGTCGTCTGGTTCTTCATGGTGAGTATGTAGATGGAATCGGAGGAAAGTGGCGGCAGATCAGGAAGAAAACAACAGTTTATTCGTAGGAATGGAAAGTCTAGTTAGGGCATGTACAGCCCACCGACGGCAGGTCGTCTGTAGAACCTCAATTTTAACATACAGACAGATGTACAGACACCTCATACAACCCACAGACAGATAGGCCGTCTGTAAGCTGTTTAATGCTTTACATGTAGTTTAAGATCAACTATAAATGTATTTGTGTATACCATTGTGTGGCTATGTGCTACAAAATTGTCGGTGCCGAGGTTGGCCGCCCAACCTCAGCGCCTAACAGAATGCGCTGTGTCCCGTCCCTCGCCGGTTGATGCAGGAGCTAGCACAATGACACAAGGGGTTTATCCTGGTTCCGGCCACGGGGCCGTACGTCCAGCAAGGCGTGCTCTCGGCACTGTACTATCTTGCACCGGGGTGCTCGTAGTGGGGGGCTACAAGCTTAGCGGGAGAGGAGGAGAGGCCTCCACGTCCCTGAGTAAGTGAGTGATTGAGGCGAAGTGCCAATATCGTGAGCGTGGTGCGTGTGTTCTATCTGTTGTTGTCCGTTCGTCGTTGTTCAGTGTCCGTGCGTCCCTCTTGGCCGGCGCCTTCTTCCCCCTTTTATAGTCCAAGGAGGAAGGAAAGCGGCCTTGAGGGGGTACAAGTACGAGCACAGTACGTGCTACAAAGGGGGGTGTTCTAGGAGAGCGTGGCGCCGGGCGTGCCGTCGTTCTTGGTTCTGAGCGGCGATTTAATGGCGAGCTCCGGCTTCTTCGGGCGTCGTGGCCGTCCTTGGTCTTGTCCTGGAGCGGCTTCGAGGGGTGGCAGGCGCTCCAGGCCGGTCTTGGTCGTCGGTCTTACACCTGCTCGAGGGTCTCCCATGTTCGCCCAGTCAGGGGAGGACGGGAGTTGGCGGCATAGTGACGGAATGATGGCCTCTGCTGGCCACAGTGCGCGACATGCTTGCCCCGTTGGGGGAATGGCAGGGAGTTGGTGGATCTGACCCAGCGTACGTCGTGGCAGAGCCGCGCCGTGCTGGAGTCAGCGCTTCCCTATTGGCTCGTATTCCCGCTCGAGGGCCCCCCCTGCCCGTTCGAGGGCCAGGTCGTACGGGGGAGGATGAGAGTAGGCGGAATAGTGGCGGTGAATGACAGCCGTACGTCCGCACAGGGCTCGCCACGCCTGCTGGGCGACTAGGATGGGCGGTCCTGTGGCCGGAGTCAGCGGGGATGACTGGGCGTGGCGGACCTGACCGGGGTTCGCCCTTGGTCGCCATCCGTACAACGCTTGAGGGTGGCCACCTACCCGTTTCGAGGGCTTCACAGTGGGGAAAGGACGGGAGCAGTTGGCACAGTGTGACGAAATGACCTGTGCCTGCCCGCACAGTGGGAAAGCGTTAGCATAGCACGGGGGCAGGTAGTACAGTGGACCTGACCGTGTCAGCGACGTGGAGCAGGGCGGAGTCCCGTCCCCATCTTTAGACTTGGGCGCTTGGCAGGTCGCGGCATTTAATGCGCTCGCCAGTCGGAGCGGCGGGGCGTTGCCGTAGCGAATAGAGGGGTGACCTCGAGTGGGACGGAGTAATCCACCTGCTCGAGGTGGCGCGCGGACCTTGAGCGAGGCGGAAACGGGGTCGCACCCGCTCGAGGCGGTCGAAGGACCTCGAGCGAGGTGGAGATGCAGCCATGCCTGCCCGAGGGGGTCGAGGGCCCCCGAGTGAGGTGGAGATGGCGTTCGCTTTCTGGGCCTTGGCGCGAATTAGGCCGGGACGGTTGTTTGGGCCGTGGTGAGTGTCACCGGGCCGCGTTGTCCGGGCGATTTTCTGGGCCGTTGATGATTAGATGTTTTCTGAGGGTGATTATTCCCGGTGGTTAGGGGACCCCCTTGGGATGTCCCCGACAGTAGCCCCCGAGCATCTGCCTGACTAGAGGTCAGTCGGGCAGGTGCTGACGGTTAACGGGGTCGATCCCGGGCATTCTGTGGAGATTAGTCCCTTTTTGGTTTCGTAGGTTCTACCGTGGGGGCGCGCGAGCGCACCCGCGGGCGTAGCCCCCGAGCCCTGTCTCTTATACCCGAGCCTTAGCAGGAGTGTGCACACTCGTGCAAAGGCTTTTAATCCCTACGTGTCGGATTTCAGGTTTCGAGGCGGCACCGCGCCCGGGCTCGAGCTCCGTGCTCGAGGGGTGTTGTGCCGCTTGTGCGGGGGAGCCCCCGAGCCCTTTGGCCTGGAAGGATCGATCGGATCATGCTTCCCGTCTTTACGCGACCCTTGCGTCCCTTTCGAAGGGATGAGGGGTGAGATGCCCTGCGCCACCCTCGATCGGGTTCGCGGACGCGGCTGTCTCGTTTGAGCTTTTAGCAGGTGGTTCGAGTGGGCGTCCGTGCCCCGTTCATTGGGGGTCGGCTCGTGGTCCCGAGACACGTCCATCAGCGAGCACTTGCAAAGGTTTGTTAGGCAGGGCTTGGTCCTGTTCGACCGGGACCAATGGCACGAAATCTCTCCCTCGGTGGGATCCCTCTACTAACTGCCTTTGTCTGGCCTCGAACACAACAGGGGCGCCCCCAGACCTCGCGTCCGGGGTAAAGTCCGTTGAGCACGCCCGAATTGTCCCTGACTCTGTTGATCTGGAGCGCCTGTTGAACCCTTTCACGGGCCAGGCTTCGTACTTCTGATCAGTAGGGCCTTGTGAAAGGTGTTTGCTGCCTCCGAGCCGCCGATTCGAGGGTAGGTTTGTTCGAGCTCGATCCGCAGTTCTCGCACTACCTTGTCTGGGGCGGCCGCCGATTCTATTCGAGGCCTGGGTTTCGAGCACCCGGCTGGCAACACCTTACGCTTCGAGGGGTGGAATGGGAGGCGTCGCTGCCTTGCCTTGGGAGGATCCTCTCCGCCCGTCCGCCTGTCGCTTGGGCCCGCGGCCCATGCACAACCGCCTGCAGGACCGTTCGCGGGGTGCGGTCGTGGCTGACGTGGCGCGGAGTGGGCGAAGTGGGCGTAGCGGGCGCGCCTTTTTAGGAGGAGTTGGCGTGCGCGGGGGAGAGCTGAGGCGACGGGCGGTCAGGCGCTGCCTGCCGCGTCGCTTCGTTTTACCGCACCGTAGTTAACGCCGCCGCGCACGTGCGTCGCCCCGGGAAACAGAGAGAAACGGAGAGGGCCCAGCTGTCATCGGCTCGTGGTGCGCCGGGTTCGCCGTTGGTGGGGCCGACCGCGGCTGCGGAGATAAGCTCGCCGCGGCCTCCTATAAAATGGAAAGCGGGGGGCGGGGATTTTTTACCTTTGCCATTTTTCGCTCGCGCCTTCGTTTTTCCCCTGCCTTCGGGCTTTGCTTGCCGCTCCTCGCTCGCTCCGCTCGCTCCCCTTGCGCTCGTCCCCACTCCGCCATCCGCCATGGCAATCATTGAGGGCGTCACCGACTGACCTCCGTCTACCGCCAACCTGCACCTCCTGGAGGGCCTGGTGGACGGCGGACAGCTTTCGCCCCAAGGCGACCTGGCGAGACCGGCTTGGATCGTTCCGCCGTTGGCGGCCAGGGCGCCGCACCCGCTGGAGGGGTACGTGGTGAGCTTCATCCGCTTCCACGAGCGGGGCTTCAACGCGCCGGTGAGTCAGTTCATGCGGGGCCTCTGCTACCACTACGGCGTGGAGCTCCACAACTTCTCCCCCAACGCCATCTCCCAGGCGGCGGCCTTCGTCGGCGGCTGTGAGGCCGTGCTGGCGGCTCATGTCTTTGTATCTCTGAACGGCCTACGGCCGAGTGTAATTTGTTTTTGTAAATCCGCCGTTCGTGGCGTATGAGGAATAGATTTGTTCGCGTCCACTCTTTCTTGTTGGTTGGCGCCGTTTACTCGTGATATCGCACCTTTTTCCCTGATCCCAGAGCGATTTCTGCGGAGGAGTTCATTTTTCCACGAGTGACCGGGGTGTCCAGGGGTGAGGGGGATGCTGTAGCCCTTTCGAGGGCGTGGGCGGTCCCGCGGCCCAGCCTCCTTTCCACCGCAGCAGACTCGCGCCTCGCTTTTATCGTCTCTGGACGTCAGGGGTGGTCGGTGACGCGCCCTGGGTTCCGGTCGAGGGAAGCCCAGGTTCTTCGTAACTTTCGAGGCTCGCTCGGAGGGCTCGATCATTATGATTCGCACGACATCGAAGCTGTCGCCATGGGTTCCTGCAGAGGTTTCGGGCGCCTCGTCCCGATTTTCTCGTAAGCAGTTGCTCGATAGATAAAGACGTTAGATTTAATCTAACCGGAGCATCTTAATTCGCGGCGCGCCATACCCTTCCTTCTTGGTACCAGATTGATTTCGGCAAAGGAACACGGGCCTCCTTGGCCTCGAGTGGTGAGGGGGATGCCGTAGCCTTTCGAAGGCGTAGGCGGTCCCACGACTCGGCCGGCTCTCAGCCTCGGCAGGCCCGTGCCTCGCTTTAATCTTTCCGCACGGTCGAAGAGGGGTATGGCGATGCATGTTTTAAGGAAAAAACGCATGGAAAAAGGTTGGGACCGTCGGGGGGCTAGCCCCCGAGGGGACTCGACCTCACCTCGGGTTCGGTTCGAGGGTAAGGTTGAATCACCCTATCCCAGAGTTGTTCGTAACAATGTTTCCATGCAATTACGGACCTTTTTATTATCACCAAACAACAAATCGAAATTGCGGGGAATAAAAAGATCTTATGGGTAGAAGCGACGTAGCTGTTGGATGTTCCAGGCGTTGGGGAAGATTTCGCCCTTCTCGTTTGACAGCTTGTAGGTGCCAGGCTTGAGGACCTTTGCGACGATGTACGGTCCTTCCCATGGCGGTGTGAGCTTGTGGCGTTCCCTGTTGTCTTGGCGCAGCCTCAGGACCAGGTCTCCCTCGCGGAGGTCTCGACGCCTCACCTTCTGGGCTTGATACCGTCGAAGCAATTGCTGGTAACGCGCCGAGTGGAGTAGTGCTACGTCTCGAGCCTCGTCCGCCTGGTCCAGCGAATTTTCTCGATTTCGCTGGTTCTGCTCTTCTCGGTAGGCCATGAGCCTCGGGGACCCGTACTCCAGGTCTGTCGGGAGGACTGCCTTAGCGCCGTAGACGAGGAAGAACGGGCTGAAGCCTGTGGCCCCACTTGGGGTGGTCCTAAGACTCCAGATTACCGACGGCAGCTCCGCCATCCACCTTCGGCCGAACTGGTTCAGCTTGTTGAAGATTCTCGGCTTAAGGCCTTGCAGTATCATGCCGTTGGCACGTTCCACTTGGCCGTTGGTCTGTGGGTGCGCCACAGCTGACCAATCCACGCGGATGTGGTGGTTGTCGCAAAATTCCAAGAACTTCTTGCCGGTGAATTGGGTGCCGTTGTCGGTGATTATTGAATTAGGTACCCCAAATCGGTGGATGATATCGGTGAAAAACAGCACGGCCTGCTCGGACCTGATGTTGGTCACGGCCCGCACCTCGATCCATTTCAAGAACTTGTCGATGGCCACCAGCAGATGGGTGAAGACCCCGGGCGCTTGGCGAAAGGGTCCTACGAGGTCCAACCCCCAGACCGCGAAGGGCCATGTTACGGGGATGGTCTGTAGGGCTTGCGCCGGGAGATGCGTCTTTCGCGCGTAGAACTGGCACCCTTCACAGGTGCGCACGATCTCGTTTGCGTCGGCTACGGCCGTGGGCCAATAGAGGCCCTGCCGGAACGCGTTGCCTACGAGGGTCCGCGGCGCGGCGTGGTGCCCGCACACCCCAGCGTGGATGTCGCGGATCAGCTGCTGCCCCTCTTGGATTGGGATGCATCGCTGCAGAATCCCCGAGGCGCTGCGCTTGTACAGCTCGCCGTCGACCGAGACGAAGGTCTTGGCTCTTCTGGCAATGCGGCGTGCCTCGGTCCGCGGGCAGTTACCCACCGTCGATCCACGCAAGGTATGGGCTGCACCAGTCTTGCGGCCGTGTATCCACGTCGATCTCCATGGCCTCGAGCGAGGAGGTCTCGAAGTCATGGCTTTCGTGGGTTCCCGCCGAGGGGTCCTCGTCCATAGGGTCGGGGTCCTCAGCCCCCAAGGCTTTCGAGG
This sequence comes from Echinochloa crus-galli, assembly GCA_900205405.1. Lineage (NCBI taxonomy): Eukaryota > Viridiplantae > Streptophyta > Magnoliopsida > Poales > Poaceae > Echinochloa > Echinochloa crus-galli. The sequence continues at coordinate 1,621,114 of OAMR01000175.1, read as the reverse complement.
CCTTCTCGGAGGGGGGCTCGGCTCCCTCGAGGCGGACAGACGGCTTGTCGAGGTCGCACGCGAAGACGTTCGGCGGGACGGTGAATCGCTCGGACGCGATCTTGGCTAACTGGTCCGCCTCCCCGTTGTACTTGCGCACGATGTGGTTCAGTTCGAGCCCGCGGAATTTATCCTCGAGGCGTCGAATCTCGCTGCGGTACGCTTCCATCCTTTCGTCGTGGCAGCTCGCATTCTTCATCACTTGGTCGACGACCAATTGAGAATCTCCACGAACTTCGAGGCGCTTGACGCCAAGTTCGATGGCGATGCGGAGCCCAGCGAGGAGGGCCTCGTATTCCGCCATGTTGTTCGACGCCGGGAAGTGCAAGCGAACCACGTACCGAATGTGTTCTCCGAGAGGCGATACGAAGAGGAGGCCAGCGCCGGCTCCAGCCTTCATCACTGACCCGTCGAAGTACATGGTCCAGCATTCGGACTGGATCTGTGGCGGCGGGAGCTGGACATCGGTCCATTCCGGGACAAAATCCGCCAGGGTTTGCGATTTAATCGCCTTTCGCGGTGCGTAAGAGAGAGTTTCACCCACGAGCTCCATTGACAACTTCGCGATCCTGCCCGAGACGTCCGGATTGCGGATTATCTCTCCCAGGGGGAATGATGAGACCACAGTGACCAGGTGGGCCTCAAAGTAGTGTCGCAGCTTTCGTCGCGCGAGCACTACGGCGTAGATCAGCTTCTGGATCTGTGGATACCGCGCTTTGGTCTCGCTCAGCACTTCACTGACATAGTACACCGGCCTCTGCACCGGCAGGGCGTGCCCTTCCTCTGTTCTCTCCACGACGATGACGGCGCTAACAACTTGCGTTGTTGCCGCCACGTACAGATAGAGGGGCTCGCCTTCCCGCGGCGGCGTGAGGATTGGTGCGCGTGCGAGCGACCCTTTTAGCCCGTCGGGGGCCTTCTGAGCTTCGGGGGTCCATGAAAAGCGTTTGTGCTTTTTCAGGAGCCGGTACAAAGGTAGGCCCTTCTCGCCTAGGCGAGAAATGAAGCGGCTGAGGGCAGCGAGACAGCCCAGCACCCTTTGTACCCCCTTGAGGTCCCGAATCGGCCCCATTCATTCCAGGGCCGATACTTTTTCGGGGTTGGGTTTGATGCCTCGTTGAGAGACTATGAAGCCCAACAACATGCCTCGCGGCACCCCGAAAACGCATTTTTCCGGGTTCAATTTTACCCCGTTCGCCCGGAGGCAATTGAACGCTGTTCGCAAATCGTTAACCAGATCGTCCGCTTTTCTGGTTTTTGCAACGATATCGTCCACGTATGCCTCAACGGTCCGCCCGATGTGGTTTCCGAAAACGTGTTGCAGACACCGTTGGTATGTTGCCCCAGCGTTTCGGAGGCCAAACGGCATAGTGACATAGCAGAACATGCCAAATAGGGTGATAAAAGAGGTCGCGAGCTGGTCGGACTCTTTCATCTTGATTTGGTGATAACCGGAATAAGCATCAAGAAAGCAAAGTAATTCGCACCCAGCAGTAGAATCTACTATCTGATCTATACTAGGCAAAGGAAATGGAACTTTGGGGCATGCTTTATTTAGACCGGTATAATCTACACACATAAGCCATCTTCCATTCTTTTTCCTAAAACTAGAACAGGATTAGCGAGCCACGTTGGATGAAATACCTCCTTGATGAATCCGGCCTCCAAAAGCTTGTGCACCTCCTCCCCGATGGCACGACGCTTCTCTTCGTCGGACCGTCGCAGCCGCTGCATCACCGGCTTGGAGTGGGGCTGGATGTCAAGGGAGTGCTCGGCGACCTCCCTCGGAATGCCCGGCATGTCCGAGGGCCTACACGCGAAGATGTCGGCGTTGGCGCGGAGAAAGTCGACGAGCACTCTTCCGCGCCCTCGACACACTCGACGTCACACGTGTAAGCGTGTTCGTATGACGACCCCACGGTGATGATGCCCTTCGGCCCCGGCATCTTCATCTTGAGGTAGGTGTAGTTGGGGACCGCCATGAACTTGGCGTAGCATGGTCGCCCGAGGATGGCGTGGTACGTACCTGGGAACCCACCACCTCGAAGGTGAGGGTCTCCCTCCGAAAGTTATCGGGGGTGCCGAAGCAGACGGGCAGGTCGATCTGCCCGAGGGGCTGGACCCGCTTCCCTGGCGCGATACCGTGGAACGGCGCCTTGGTCAGCCTCAGCTGATTCACCCCGATGCCCGGTGTGGACGTAGAGGATGTTGAGGCTGCTGCCTCCGTCCATCAGCACCTTGGAGAATCGCGTGTTGCCGATCACGGGGTCGACAACGAGCGGATAGCGCCCCGGATTCGGGACGTAATCCGGGTGGTCCTCGAGGCCAAAGGAGATGGTCTCGTCCGACCAGGCGAGGTAAGCTGGCGTCGCAGGGTGAACGGAGAAGACTTCCCGGCGTTCACGCCTCTGCTCCTTGGATGTCATGTTCGCGGTAGGACCCCCAGCGATGAAGAAGACATTCTCCACGTGGAGGAACGTGTCGTCGCCGCCTCCTCCTGCATCTTTCCTCGGGCCATCCTCCTTCGCGGAGGTGCGCCTGAAGTGGCCCTTAATCATCTCACACTGCTCGAGGGTGTGAGTGACATGGCCCTTGTGATACGGGCACGGCTTCTTCAGCATTTCGTCGAACAGGCCTCCGCCCTGGGGAGGGCCTCGAGGGCCCTTGCGGCCTCGATCGGCTACAAGGGCCTCGTCGGAGTCTTCGTCTTGATGCTGCTGTTTTGCTTGCCGAGGCTTCTTGCCCTTACCGCCCCGCTTCTGCTTTTTCGCCTTCCCCTTGGATTTGCTGCCCTCCGCGGGCTGCTCCTCCACGCGCTTCCCCTTGGCCTTGCCGTCAAAGATCGCACCAACCGCCTCCTCTCCAGAGGCGAAGTTGGTGGCGATGTCGAACAGCGCATTGACACTGGAGGGATGGTTTCGCCCCAGCTCGCGCACCAGCTCCCGACACGTCGTGCCTTCCAGTGATGCATGGATAATTTCGGAATCACCCATGCTCGGGAGCTCGGTGCAACGCTTGGAGAAGCGCCGGATGAAGTCCCTCAGCGGTTCGCCGGCCGTCTGCCGGCACCCACGCAGGTCCCAGGAATTCCCGGGGCGCACGTACGTGCCCTGGAAGTTGTCCACAAACATCCTGACCAGGTCGTGCCAGTCGTGGATCTGGTTCGCGGGCAGGTGTTCGAGCCATAACACCGGGGTCCCAGGAGGCTCGGGCGTCGGACTCTTGTCCTCCTCGCTGTCGTAGCGTCCCCCACGTCGGGGGTGCCTGGGACGAGGAGCTGCCGCACCCTGCCTTTTCCTGTTCAGGACGTTACGCGCGTCGTCGTCATCGAGGGTACCTCGCGCGTCTACGAGTCGGTCTTTCGCAGACCTTCTCCCCTCGTGGTGGTCGAACACAAGCGCCTTTCCGTCACTCGTCTGGCGGTGAGGAGTCCGCGCACCCCTGGGCGGGGTGTGGACAGATTGCTCCTTGTCCTGCCTGCCTCCCTCGGCCTTCGAGCAGGCCTGGTGGCGTATGCGGGACGCAGAGCTCTCCACTTGCTGTATAGCTGCTTCCTTGACGAGGGCCTGTACTTTGCGCCGCATGTCGCGCGCCTCTGGCGTCGATGGTTTGGGCATGGCCCGCATCAGTGTCACTGCGGCGACGAGCTTTTGGCTCGCCCGCGGCGGCATAGCCGGGCTGGCGTTGCGGGCATCGTTCATGATGCGCGCCAGGGCTACGCGTCCGGCGGCCCGTGCGCGTTCGCCGCGCTCGGGCTGCTGGGCTTCCAATGTCGCACGCAGCTCCTGCACCTGTTGGGGCTCCTGCTGGAGCTTCGCCTCCAGCTCTCGCACCAAAACCGGTTACTGTAGCAAATCCGGGTTGCACAGTGGCATGCAAAACCGGGATGGACCTGCGGTGAACGGGTTCGCAAGTTGGAGGGCCTGGATGTCTGGTTTCTAAGTTCGTGGACCTATTTGACACAGCTCTGCAAGTTCACGTACCCACGGTGCATTTTACTCTAAAACAAAATAGAAATAACATTGCTGGGTAGAGTTTTTTTTTTTTGAGCAAATATTGCTGGGTAGAGTTTGGCACACTACAGTTACAGAGTCGATCAGCGCCACTCACCCAAAACTAGCGGATCAAAGGATTGGTTCGTATCTGGCTGCTGTTTGAGCAGAGTGCATACGGCCAGTTTTAAACTTGTTTGATTGTGTCATTTTGGTCTCTGTACCCTCATATTTCAGATTAAATCCCTTAAATTTGTTTTCAAGTGTCATCTTGGCTTCAGATAACCACCTAAAATCCCTTAAATTTGTTTTCAAGTGTCATCTTGGCTTCAGATAACCACCTAGATGGCACTTGAAGGTCCAGCAAGGTGTGCTCTTGGCACTATACTATCTTGCACCGGGGTGCTTGTAGTAGGGGGCTACAAGCTTGGCGGGAGAGGAGATGAGGTCTCCAAGTCCCTGAGCAGGCGGATGATTGAGGTGAAGTGTCAATATCACGGCGTGTGTGTGTGTTCTATCTGTGGTTGTCGTTGTGGCCCTGGCCGTCGTCCCCTTGGCCAGCGCTTTCTTCCCCCTTTTATAGCCCAAGGGAGAAGAAGGCGGCCTGAGGGGGTACAAGTACAGTACGCACTACAGGGGGTGTACTTGGAGAGCGTGGCGCCGGGCGTGCTGTCGTCCTTGGTTCTGAGCGGCGATTCATGGCGAGCCCCGGCTTCTTCGGATGTCGTGGCCGTCCTTGATCTTGTCCTGGAGCGGCTTCGAGGGGTGGCAGGCCTTCTAGCTGGGACCTGTCCGTCGCCCGTACGCCCGATCGATTGTCTCCCGCGCTCACCCGGTCAGGGGAGGACGGGAGTTGGCGGCATAGTGACGGAATGATGGCCTCTGCTGGCCACAGTGCGCGGCGTGCTTGCCCCGTCGGGGGAATGGCAGGGAGTTGGTGGATCTGACCCAGCGTAAGTCGCGGCAGAGCCGCGCGGGGCTGGAGTCAGCGCTTCCCTATTGGCTCGTATTCCCGCTCGAGGGCCTCCCCTGCCCGTTCGAGGGCCGGGTCGTACGGGGGAGGATGAGAGTAGGCGGAATAGTGGCGGTAAATGACAGCCGTACGTCCGCACAGGGCTCGCCACGCCTGCTGGGCGACTAGGACGGGCGGTCCTGTGGGCGGAGTCAGCGGGGATGACTGGGCGTGGCGGACCTGACCGGGGTTCGCCCTTGGTCGCCATCCGTACGACGCTTGAGGTGGCCACCTGCCCGTTTCGAGGGCTTCACAGTGGGGAAAGGACGGGAGCAGTTGGCACAGTGTGACGAAATGGCATGTGCCTGCCCGCATAGTGGGAAAGCGTCAGCATAGCACGGGGGCAGGTAGTACAGTGGACCTGACCGTGTCAGCGACGTGGAGCAGGGCGGAGTCCCGTCCCCATCTTTAGACTTGGGCGCTTGGCAGGTCGCGGCATTTAATGCGCTCGCCAGGCGGAGAGGCGGGGCGTTGCCGTAGCGAATAGAGGGGTGACCTCGAGCGGGACGGAGTAATCCACCTGCTCGAGGTGGCGCGCGGACCTCGAGCGAGGCGGAAGCGGGGTCGCACCCGATCCACTTACTCGAGGAGGCGCGCGGACCTCGAGCGAGGCGGAAACGGGGTCGCACCCGCTCGAGGGGGTCGAAGGACCTCGAGCGAGGCGGAGATGCAGCCATGCCTGCCCGAGGGGGTCGAGGCCCCCCGAGTGAGGTGGAGATGGTGTTCGCTTTCTGGGCCTTGGCGCGAATCAGGCCGGGACGGTTGTTTGGGCCGTGGTGAGTGTCACCGGGCCGCGTCGTCCGGACGATTTTCTGGGCCGTTGGTGATTAGATGTTTTCTGAGGGTGATTATTCCCGGTGGTTAGGGGACCCCCTTGGATGTCCCCGACAAAAATATATCAAACATAAATAAGACAAACATGGTTACAATGTTTTTATTTTTATTTATTCATTTCTTTTTTCTTTTTTTATTTTCATTTTTCCTTTTTCTCTTTTCTCTTTTTTTCTTTTTCCCTCCTTATCTGTTCACGCGCCCCTTATCCATTCGCGATGGTTCGTCATCGCTCCGAGGCCCAGCGCGACGCGGAGGCCGAGCCGGCGCTCGCCGGATCCGCGCTCGCCTCCTTCCTCTACCCACCGTGATGTCCCACGCATCCCTCGACGGCCTTCCACCTCGCCAACAAGCTCTGCTCCTCCACGCTGCTCTCCATGCTCCTCTATGACCTCTTCGTCGCCACGCTCGCCGCGCACCCGTCCGTGCGCGCCGCCGCCGACCTCGTCGTCGCGCGGGCGCAGGACCCCGCCTGCACGGGCTTCGCCCACTGTCTTCTCGACTACAAGGGCTTCCTCGCCGTGCAGGCGCACCGCGTCGCGTCCGTGCTCTGGGCGCAGGGCTGCCGGGCCCTCGCGCACGCGCTCCAGTCCTGCGTCGCCGAGGTCTTCGCCGTCGACATCCTCCAATCGAGCTGCAGGAAGAGCACGCCGGGGCGGAGCGGCCGCATCCTCCGCGCTTGGGACGGAGGGTGGGTCAGCTCCTTCGCCGGAGAGCGGCGGCGCGGCCGGCCAGATCTGCAGCCTCTCCTTCCCGCCGGCGCCACGGAGGAGAGCAGGGCCGAGGTCCTCCGCGTCGCCGTCCGCGGCCACTCGGCCTCGGCCCTCGGCTCCGTCGGGCCTGGGATTCTCCTCGTCGACCGTCGTCCTCCACGCCGTTCTCCTCCTCTGCGCCGACTCGCTCCGCTCTTCTTCGATTCAGTGAGCTTCGCCGTGATGCCTCCGGCGTCGGTGAGGTCCGTCGAGGATGGCGCGAAGAACAGGCTGGTGGGACTAGATTTGGCGCGCGGGATCCGAGCACCGTCGCCTCGCGAAGACGAGGGCGTACAGCCCGCCCGCTGCCGTCTGCTCTGCCTGGGAGAACGGTCGGAGGCGTCGTCTCGCGAGACGACGGGAGGGTCGTCTGTAGGCTGAAATGGGGGTGTTTTTGCAAAAATGAATCATATAGACGGGGTTATATCGGCGGGCTGTACATGCCCTTATAGCTCTTTGACAGCTGTAATTGTCGATACGATTGCTGCCTGTCTCGGATTTTGGATGAAAAGTACTTCTTCTTTTGGAGTTTTAGAAAGATATACTACATTGTTTTGTGATGAAACACTTTGGTTTTGAAAAGTTGTGGGGGTGTTTGAATGCTACACGGTGTATTGCAACTTCTTTTTTGTTTTTAATTTTTTAGAGTTCTAAAAACTCCACTTCTTATCTATTTTTTTCAAGCCAAAGTTTTACATGTAACACTACATTTTCTTTACCACTATGGTTTCTCAAAACTGCATCGTCCAAACATGCTCTTATCTATTCAAACCGGTTCAGTTTATACTCTCGGTCAATTACATATACAAAAAGTATTTGGCTGATATGGTGGCGATTTTTTTGTTTACTAGTAGCGTGTACGTGCGACACGCACGTGTTCAAATAAACATAGTAAATAAATTTACAGTCATAGAAAAGATGTTATGAGGGCATTCAGATTTAATTTAATTACGAAGCCATACCATTCGGCTTTCAGTAAACGTTGAAGACAGGCTTTATATTCATATAGATAAAAAAACTACTGATCAAAATCTGTTTGTCTGACTTATCAGCAACCAGCCAGCAGTATTTTTCTCTCAGCACAAATTAGCACCAGCCACCAGCCAGGCAAACATGTTGCAAGAATTTTATATTTATGATAAAAATGTACATACGGCAAGGTTGTATTTTAAAAATGTAGTAAATAAGAATTTCAAACTCATAGATTGAAAAACTTGAATGTAGTAAATGGATGAAAAGTATGGAGCATACCTATAATTTATAGATCCGATACAAATATATCTAGGGCATAAATCAGTATTACTCAGTGCGCATATATTGTAAGTAAATAAAAAAAGAAAAATAATATCCTTCATAATAAAATGGATATTAGGAAAGCAAATGACAAATTTGCAATGGTTTTACAAAACATAGTTCCTGAATTAAAAAGCAGCTTTTGTGGCTTAAGATGTGTCTTGCAGACTCGAGCTTTCAACAACTAACAAAACTGACAATTATGAACAACGGATTTAGAATTTGAAAACTAAAATGGTGTGCTACTTTTTCTCTAACGATAAATGCTTGTGACTTGACTAACACCATATCCGGCTCAAACAGTCATGGATAGAAACAAAACCAGTATATTAGAAACCAGTAAGTATATATATGAGTTAATTTTAAAAAGAATAAAATATATGAACGGTTCTTAAACTTTTCTCGTGGTGCCATCTAGGTCCCTAAGCTCTCAAAATGCATATTTGAATCCCTAAACTTGCTAAATTGTGTCATCCAGGTCCAAAGTTCCCAAAATACGTACCCTTACGTATGATGACATGAATGCTAATTGAGCGTGATTTTTTTCACACTATTTCTCTTAGTAAATCAGTGATTTCCATCATAATACTTAGAGAATTTTATTTGATTGCATCATAGCGTAATATAGATTAAGAGATAGACAAATGCTGATAATATAAGGGTATTATTGTAATTTTGGACCTAAATGACACACTTTAGTAAGTTTATGGATGTTAAAATGTAATTTTAGAGGTTGAGGACATAGATGACGTGTTCAACTGAAGTCTACAGGTGTGGGTGTTGTCTTCGTGGTCGTGGATGGCGGCCGGCTTCCTCTAGTGATGGCGACGAATGCAAAGGATGATTGCAGGCGAGGGAGGTAGTGCGTCATCGGTGGTGTCGGCTGTCTTTTGTCACCAGATCAGCACGTCCATGTCCTGATCTTGATCTTGGGAGACTAAAAGATGGAAGCATGATGGACTGGAAAATGAGACGAAAGAAACTTGTATGGCGTACGGAATATATGAAGCAAACTTGTATACAGGATGCATGATTAACGTGCTTACTACAAGAAACTATTTAATCTATGACGAAACAATTTTGTCATAGATCACTAAAAAATTGTCATAAAACAGTGTCCGTGACGATTTCAAAAAACGTCATGGATCGAGCGTCATTAATTAAATTTGTAACGGTTTAACATAATTCGTCATAGATTGAAGCGAACCGTGACGTTTTCAAACTGTCATAGATTGGCCTTGAGCCCGCAAAGCCCAGTCCAAGCCCAATGTTTGTGACAAAAATAAACGTCACAAGCTTCATCACGGATTGAATATTAAGGTGATGTGGCTAATGACATGGATGCCAATGTGGCGGTTGACGTGGCAGCCATTGCTGACCTGGTTGATGACGTGGAATTAATGTGGACGATGACACACTACTGACGTGGAATTTTTTTTTGAGACGTGGCTGATGACATCATAGCAGGCCCATTTATTAACGGGCTGAAATGGTAAAAGCCCATTTATTAGCAGGCCAGAACGATAACCAGACCAAATATTTTTGGGCCCAATAGCCTACTAGTCACCAAATTTCAAAAGCCCAGTTTTACAACCATTTCAGCCCACCCAAAAGAAGCCATAAAGCCCATATAAGAGCACAATAAACAACAATCAGTTTCAAAATTAGAATGTAGTTTTCAACCAATTCATCCAATAACAGATCCTACAGAATTCTATTGATATCACATAATTAATTTCTACTTTACAATCTGACATTTGCATTGCTCCATTCGTTGTCATCCAGCTTAAACCTTCATACGTAATGCTCAAATAGTGACACCCTGACATACATACAAGAAATATAAATGGTCAGAACATGGTTTCGGAAGATGCTTACAGAAGTACTGAAGAACAAGCAAGAAGTAGTACTCTAATGCAAACATCAGAAAATCTATCATGTAGAGGCAACTTAATTAAGAAAATAACAATTTCACAATCAAGATATCGGTAAAATGCATATGTATTAAGCAATTGCTCCTGTGTCCCTTCATAAGATTGTTTTCACAAAGCTTACAACAATTTTTCTGATCTGAGTACTAGTATATGCAGGCAACCTAAAGGTTAAACTTGAAGAGAAATAGCAACAGTCATATATCATCACTGGCATATATGGGCTTATTAACTCTTTGCTCAGATTCAATGCAAGCAGCACAACTAGCAATCCATGATATAAAACGAAATCCGCAAGATTGATAAAACAAAATGACCACAACCAACACAGAGGGGTACTACTTTGGTTGCCACTTGACAGCACACTCATCTCATTGAGCTAGGCAATCATCTCACAGAGGGGTACAAATTGATTAAAAGGTAATGACATACGAAGCAGAGCATATTAAGACAATGGTGGATGAAACAAATATGAGCAGTAGCAGCAGCACCCACAGAGCCACCAGCAGCCACAGAGCATATGGTGGTGACAGACAGGCAAAGAGACGGAAAAAGAGAATTGGAGCTCACCCTCTTCGGCTCGCCGTTCTTCCTGCCTATGGTGGTGGACCTGCTCGGGATGCTGTCTCGCCCTTCGTCTTCCTTCTTCTGCGTCACCAAAGCCAAACCAAAAAAACAAGCACCATTAGCCACAGCACCCACAGAGCCAACAAATCGAAATGGGGATAACCCTTGAAGAAGTGTGCGGGGGTGTATGACAGCGCGTGGTGGCGACGGCGGGCACATCTCATGGCGACGGCGGGTGGATCTCGCTGCAGTAGAGGAGGAAGACGAAGCGTGGGCGAGAGAAGAGGAAGATGCGTCGGCGGAGGATGTGCCGCTGGATCTGGGTCCGCGCCGGCTTGACCTAGACCCGTCGCGGCCGGATCTGGCGCTGGCATGCGTGGCCGCCGCAAGCAGTACCAACGCTCCGGGGCGGGGAAGACGAAGCTGCTGGTGCTGGTGCTATGAATGGATTGTGCGGAGGCGCGGCGGCCGCGCGAAGCGGCGGCGAGGAAGGGGGTGGGGAAGAGTGGAGGAGGGGCCGAGGGACGGAGGCCCGGTGAGCGGAGGGTCGAGGAGCGGCAGAGTGGATGGGGAGGCGCGGAGGGCACGAGGGACTGAGGGAGGCGCGGCGTGAGGAGTCTGGAGGGAAGCTAGGGTTTGCTACGTTATATAGCGTGTCCACGCGATCGGAGCCGTTGGATGTACAATAGACGGCTGTAAACAACTGGGCCGTTTGGGCCAAAACGGGCCCTATTTCATTTATTCTCTGCTAAACGTTTTTGTTTTTCTTTTTTATTTTATTGTACCATTGTGAAGTAGCACATAAAAATAACTATCTTAAATTAATCAATATATTTTTTACATGTAACAAACAACATATAAGTTGTCATGTAGGAGTTTCAAGATTTTTGAAGTAGATTTTTTATTTTCTACCATTTAAATGAATTTATGCGTGTTTATCGAAAGTAATTCGAAACTGACCTATATGTACATCTAATAAGATTAAAAAAATTTTAAAAAACTATATTTAGGCACCTATAGTCCATTCTAGTCCACATCTGAGATATTGACGAAAAATTCAGTTAACTTATAGGAAAATTTCAAACTTCCACTAGTCATCTTATTATAAAATAATGATAATGATACCAAAAACTTCTCCAGAAATTCTGAAAATTGACATGGAATCATTTTATGGATGTTTACACTGACATAGAATTTTCATTGGGTTCCATGAAAAAAGAGTATACATTGTTCATAAACTAGATTGTTCTCTCACATTGTTTCATACAATTCAACTCAAACTTTGAAATTCCATACAACTCAAGACTTATATTGCTCATATACACTTACAAATTGGACACAGCCACACATTTAGTATAATATTATCAAATATGAAGTTACATTACCATTTGTTTTTTAAAAAAAGTTGGTTCAACTCCATTTTGAAATTCAAGTTCAAATTCATTTAAAGAAGTTTAAAGAAAACTCAGTTTTTCTCCTAAATCTAGAGCTCAAATCAAAAAACTTTCAATATGAAAGTTGTAGAACTTTTAATTCTAAGAAACTTTTGTTTTGGTCGATTTTCATGTTTCAACACGTTTTTTCTCTTTAAATCTCGGTCAAACATCATTTGACCAAGGGTCAACTCTCCTAAATTTATTTTACTACATAAACCATAGCTCAATTCAAAAATCACTCAATATGAAAGTTGTAGGATTTTAAATTCTAAGAAACTTTTGTTTTGGTCGATTTTCATGTTTCAACACGTTTTTTCTCTTTAAATCTCGGTCAAACATCGTTTGACCCCGGGTCAACTCTCCTAAATTTATTTTACTACATAAACCATAGCTCAATTAAAAAATTGCCCAATATGAAAGTTGTAGGGTTTTAAATTCTAAAAAACTTTTGTTTCGGGCTCTTGGGATGTGGTTGTGTTTGTTTGCAATAAATAAAATTTGTTACTAATAGTGGTAGAAGGTTTTATTCATGGAACTCAACACCACGGTTCCAACCTCACATCGTATATTTTTTTATTTTTTCATATGGGAAATGACAATTTTTTTAATTTACGTTCGCGACAAATTTGTATAAACGTTGCAGCATTTTGGGCCGAACCGTGACAAAAATGAAGAAATGTTACAGTTATCTGGGCTTAGAGCAAAATGGTAACGTTTCTGAAACCGTCGCAAGGATTTCGTCGCAATTTTCTGGGCTTTTCTGGGCTTTCTAGGCTCAAGGCAAAATAGTGACGTTTTCTGAAACTGTCGCCGGGAGATCGTCACAGATTAAATAGTTTCTTGTAGTGGAAGGAGGAACCTTTGCATTGATTGGAATATGTGACATATACGGAAGCAAATTTGCATGAGCATCATCCGTGGTTAACAAGCATGGAAAAAGGGACATTAATTTGCTTGACCTGACATCCGTGATTCCCTTGCATGCATGAAAGCAAATTAATTTTATTGAGCCGTAATTAACGTGTGCATAGGAAGAGCATGCGTGCATCTTGGAGGGGCAGGCTGTGGGCATTAGACCGCAAATTGTGCATGCCATAGAAGGAAATACCAACATGAAGGACCGGGGAGGGTACATGCAGCGGGTAGAAAAAATACACGGTGAAAAAACTCGGTAAAACAGAGAAATTGAGTGCAAACCATGGTGTTTTCTTGTACCATCAAAAACTTTCGTTGTCTTTTTCCCAACCAGACCTGACAGGTGGGTCCTATGTGAAGTGTGGGTATGAATTTTTTTAGGTGGGAACCGTTTCAATTCTACTCGATCCTTTTAGTATTTGTCAATTAGCACAGTGGAGGACAACTGATGCAACATGGTTCACTACTTCCCCTACTTCACATGTATAAATCTAGGCAAATTTTGGTGGTGGTGGTATCCTTGTCAATTGAATTAGTATTGTTCAGGTGCCCACCAGTTTAATGGAAAGCAGAGGCATAATCAACACTGACCTGCTGCAGACACTACAATGCAGCAGTGCTAGCTGCTCTCGAACAAAGATGCACTGCCGCATACAAACTTCAGCCAATAAACACTCAGTTCCTTTGCTAGCATTAGCATAAAATGCACGGTAATTTTGCTACTCCACATATATGCACATACACACAAAAATATCAAAATTTCACAAGCAAATAGAAAAAAGAACTGCATATATCATCTCTTTCACCACAACATATCTGCATCCTATCACCTTCTAACCCATCTTTGGGGATATCATAATAACTTCCTGGAAAAATAGGAATTTGCTTGGTTCAGAAAGCCATCAGCATCGATCAAAGGACCCAGATTCATCAACAATCTGAATCATTTTGCACAAACTTGTAGCTTTAGCCAATAGTCATACCAATGGGACAGTAAATTGGAGGTGGGATCAAGCAGGCAATACAAACCTTTAGTATCTGGCGAAAATTCTCAAGGTAGCGAGCTCTTGCACTGACAAAAGATGATGGGAAACACTTCCAGGCGCCACAAGCTTCTTCTAATTTATTTTAGAGACAACAACAGAAAGTCTATGAAAATTTCTCTTTTCGACTTAATAGAACCAGTACCTAGATAAAAGACGCCTGCCTGGTTATTATCAAATGGTATTGAAAAATATAAATCAAAATAATATAGAATCCGTGCATTTTGATAAAGACGCTTTAGTAAGCATCATGTACATTGCAAACTTTTTAGAGTTAACTTGCATCATCTAGAAAGAATTGAAAAGTTGTACAGTATGCTTTAAATAGAAAATGAGAGCGAGTGCAGAGCTGACAGTTTTAATCAATGGAAATCATCTGCATTACTTCACCTGTAGATAATGAAGCAAGTAGTGATCTTAGCACAGTCTCACTCATCAAGTCAATAGGTCCTCAAGAACCTCATGCACCCTTCCTTCTCTTTTAGTAAAGGAGACATAGTAGAGTGCTAAGAGGACAAAATTGCGATCAACAATATGATTAGCCCACCACACAGACAATAGCTAACAGCCAGCTAGAGTATGTCTACTGATAATCCATGGAGTCAGCTCACTTGGTTCAGGAAATTATAAGCAGGCTAGAGCCCGCTTTCACACTGAATTGAATTATTTGAACTGGCCACGTGGAACTCTCGGTCACCAGAAATTCAGAGAAAGCAAAACTAACCTGAGTTAAACTACTGGAATGGTAGGTTGTTTGCAGTAGTGAAAAGGAAACTAAATTAGGTAGTGACGAGAGAGGAAAATGTTTAATTTGCAAATTTAAGCAGCAACAATTGAAACAATATACACCTTAATTCAACCATCTAAGTACAGTCAACAATATGCAACTGCCAGGTAATAGGAAAAGTTATCAGACTCCACCCTCACAAATAACTCATGTGCATAGAACCAAAGAAAAGACCTATTAACAATACAGTTGAGCTCGCCTATTGAGCTTAATGCTTGCTGTGAACTCTCTCGTCTATTAATACAGATGAATAATCGATTATTTCTCATAAGAATTAAAACTAAAACTGACCTACCTGCATCTAGTAGTTGCAGATGCAGACACTGCCAGAAAAAAGGCTTGGCATGATCATGCATTGAACAGAAATCCACCATTTAGAAAAATAAACGTTGTGGGCACTCAGATGCACATTAACCTTGCAGCACTTAGCTAACACAGCGAACTCAAGCACACTTACCATGTTTCGGCGGGATGCAAGTCCAGAGACTTGGCCCTCTCTGGCCTGTGTGTGAGGTTCCTCTGATCCAGCCAAGCACGAAACCACCATCAGTGAACCAACAACAAAAGAGACTGCAAAATTAACCTAATCCAACATGAATTTCTGGGCCAATGGAAACAGGGAATCATATGTATAATCTCTACTATTAAAATCAACTAAGCATCATCACTTGGGTTTGAATATAAAAAGATCAACATAATCCGAATTGACATTGCAATTTCTACCTACAAGATTAATCAGAAATTAAAAGGTTGTGACCAAATAAGCTATTGAACCACCTTACTAATACTGACACCAAAATATGAGCCGCTACATCTCAGAGTCCAATAGTCTTGTAACATTCATAGGCAGGATAGGCTTAGCCAAAGGCCAATCTACAGGAAGTCAGCAAATCAAACACCAGAAGATAAATGAAAATAGTAGTGCTAAACATGTGTCAACTGTTTGCTTGTGGCCAAATTTGCTGCACATCTGTTTATTTTCTACGTCAGAACTCGCCTAACATTGGACACATGTTTTTGGCGCGGGTGGATCATTATGCCCTAATGGTAAAACTTCTCCAAAATTGTAGAAACAGTGGGCAATCATTAAGATAAATAGTTAGGCATCATTTATGAATTTGGGCATCAAGCATCATGAATATTTAGCATGCACAGCACGCCATAATATCTTGAACATAAAAGGAACAATTCCATTGCAGAGTCGCACGAAAGTGTGCGAACTTCAGTAATCTCTGTAAATTACCTATGTGTATTCTGCCCCAAAGATAAGGTAAGCAAACGATAGAAGCCACTCGACTTAGCCGACAGTGTCCATTGAGTCACGCCGTGACTGTTACTCCATCACATTCAACAGCAGCACATGTGTTTTTAATCTCAATAATGTTATTCCCAATATATATATTCCAAAACACATTTCATTGTCTTCTAAATGTAGAGGCAGAAGGTACCATGCAACCATAGATTGGATAACTGCTCACACAATCTGTTTCCCTGGACAAGATAAACTAAACATTTTAGCAGTCATCCACAAAATAGTTTCATTTTAGAAAATTTACTTCAAATCAAGTAGGAATAACATCTACAAACATTTGTCCGCGATAATTCTTCTATGCACTTATGTCAAATCAAAGCAATAAATACATATATACTCAACTCTATAATAGATATATGTATTTCATCAACAAAATATCAATTAACTAATCACTGGCAGGATAGAAAAATGGGAATTAGATAGGAACAATCAAAGCTGGAAGTCAATTAATCACCATGGTCTGCATCGTTCGAGAGAAAAAATAACCACCGTGGTCATGGGGGCTGAAGTCATCCAAACATGGAATCGTCAATGATTTTTTATAAAGGAAACTGAACAACCCAGATCCCACAAAAACTCAAAACATGCACACCCTTTTTTCTCTTGTCATGAGTAAAGATGACAGTCATGAGAAGCAAAACTTACTCTTCCTAATTCTTGATCAGAGGAATCATGTAGCCTTGCTTCGATAACCTCCACAGCACTCTTGGTCTCATGCAATCGAAAAGGTAAGAATGTTATATGGCTCACGTTACTGAGGCACACAAATATTTCAGAAAGTAAATAAATTCATTTAACATGAGGATTTTACCAATTCCCCACTGGATCAATCTAAACATGTATGTACGTTCTCAAACTACTGGTTATCATCTTATTTCTGTCATTAGAATGAGTTGAACTTCATACATAGGTTGAACCAAGAATCATGTACTGAATACAAAGCTGTGGAAAATATCTATACTATTATAATATCATTCCATTGAGCAAAAGAATTATGTTCTACATTCAAAATTGTCTAGTGATTATCACAAGAATTGAGTACTTTAACCGGGTATGGGTATTCACTAAATGCAGGTAGTAGATAAATTAGTGTGACGTTTGATCGAGTACCTTGGGGGCACCAGCGCCTCCCCAGAGCCGGGCGTGCGGCGTGGGGCCCTGCGGCGGGTCTTGGTGGCGGACTGGCGGTGGAGGCGGGGTCTTGTCGGCGCCATGGAGGCTGCCTGCAGCGAGGCCGACGATGGGGGAGTCGTTGGTGATGTCGTGCCGCCGCACGCCGCGCGGTTCCCCTGCCGCGGCATTTTTGGTCTGAGCCCGGGGAACAGGGCCGCGGAGTCCGTCCCGGCGGTGGCGCTCTTCTCTGCGGGCGGGCGCAATCGGAGATGGGCATCGTTAGGAAACGCGTCAATAAGCGGATCAACAAACAGAGAGGCGATGCGGGGGGAAGAGGACTCACGTGCTGATGTGGCGGCGGAGGAGGGTTTTGTGGCACGCCCCGCGAGGAGCCGCTGACGCCGCCGCGCCGACGGCATCTCCACCGGGCCGCCGGGCCGCCGCCGCCCCACGCATCTCCTCGGGCCACCACGCCGAGTCTACTGCACCGGGTACCGCCGCCGCATCTCCGGCACCCAATGATCTCCTCCTTCGTTCCCATAGGGTGGCTGTGGGCTGCGGCCGCCGGCCAGTGGGGCAGATCGGGATCGGGAGGGGAGATCAGGCGGTGAAGCGGGGCGTGTGAGAGAAGGAAAGGGACGGGGAAAGAGGTGCTGTGCGCTGAAACATTTCCCTGATTGGCGCTGGCGGGTCGGACGTGGGTACGGCGGGCGGGTAAGGCTCACGCGGGGTGAGAAAAAAAATTGCTTTCGGAGACCGGCGCCCCCGCTACCGTGTTTTTTTCGTCGTCGTCGTAGGAGTGGTGGGTGTTTTTTTTGAATGGGAGTCCTGGCCAGTGGGTCCTCTGTGAGGGGTAGGAGGGGTTTTTTAGGTGAGAAAAGTTTTAATTTTCTTAGATCTTTATAGTATTGATTAAATCTAAATTGACTATCTTTAGGACGCAGATTCAATGACGTGCATGCTGTTTTTTATTAGTCATCTAATAACTGATCTATCATATCTTTTTATCTCTTCATTATCGTTCATATCTATCAAATTTCAAATTTCCCCCAAAATCTTTTTCTTCTCTTCTTCCTTTTCTTGCTCCCTTCCACCCATAGGAGCAACATGGCATGACAATAATAATACTTTCCTCGTCTTTGCACTATTGCTACACTACTACAGAATCGTTCATCACAAACCGTTTGTGATATGTTGTTTGTGATGCCGGAGGCATGGCATCACAAACGGTTCAAGCCACAAACCGTTTGTGATGCCACGAACAGTTCGAAATAAACCTAAAAATATGAAAATATTAGGGAAAAAAATTTATTTCCATTTAGGGAGGCAACCAGCCATCTTTTTCGCGCATAAATCGCGCGCTACGCGGCCGGCGGGGTTCGTACCCACGACCTCCCCCTCACGCGTAGCCTCCTCTACCACTACACCGCACCAAGACTTGTGCCTATATACCGTTTCGATTCCTATCATATTATACGAAACTGAGTTTAAATTGCTTGTTTGAGGCCCTAAACGACTTCAAATCAAAAAGTGTTGAATTACAAAGTTTCATATCTTCTGAAGATCTACAACTTTGATATTGATCGTTTCTCCATCCAAGGTCATTTAAAAATTTTGAATTTCAAATTTGATAACATTCAAACTTAGATCTAGTTGACCAGATGACTTCAAATGAAAAAGTGTTGAACTACAAAGTTTCATATCTTCTGAAGATCTACAACTTTGATATTGATCGTTTCTCCATCCAAGGTCATTTAAAAATTTTGAATTTCAAATTTAAGAACAGTCAAACTTAGTTTCCGTTGACCAGATGACTTCAAATCAAAAAGTGTTGAACTACAAAGTTTCATATCTGCTGAAGACCTACAACTTTGATATTGACCGTTTTTTCATACGATGATGTGAGAGTAACATTGTTCACAAATCTTATAGGTCTCATAGAGCAAATGTTACTCTCACATCATCGTATGAAAAAACGGTCAATATCAAAGTTGTAGGTCTTCAGCAGATATGAAACTTTGTAGTTCAACACTTTTTGATTTGAAGTCATTTAGTACTTCAAAATATGGTTTGAATGTGTGCTATACACATATGAACCGTTTGTGATGCCCCCATCACAAACGGTTTGTAGCAAAAACCGTTTGTGATGGCATCACAAACGGTTTGTAACCACTACAAGAAATTCGTTGATCTATGACGTTTAGTTTTCGTCACAGATCGCTAAAAAAACGTCATAGAACATCTGTGACGTTCTCAAATTTTGTCATGTATTGAGCGTCACGGTTGGACCTCGTGACGTTTTTAACAAAAACGTCACAGATTAACTCAATCCATGACGATTTGAAATTGTCATAAACCAGGCTCAAGCCCATAAAACCCAGCCCGAGCCCATTACTTGTGACGAAAATAAACGTCACGGATTCGGTTGCCACGTCACTACTAGATGACACAGAGGATGATGTGGCCAATGACGTGGCGACGACATGGCAACTGACATGGCAACATGTCAGCTGACATGGCGACAAGATGGTGATTTCATGGCACCTGACGTGGCGACAACATGGCAGCTGACGTGACACCTGACGTGACGACAACGTGGCAGCTGATGTGGCACCTGACGTGACGGGAGGTGGCGGACGCAGCTGAGGCGAGGGCGGAGCTCGGCGCGCTGATGCTCAGGGGCCTGCCAGTGCCGGAGGGGAGGCACCTGCGCTTCCACGAGGACGACGAGGATGATGAATAAAGCATACTATTCAGATTGGGTATCTGCAGTGGTTGTCATTCCCTGACACCAGCCAACATTCTTTTGGGGTCTCTGTTTCTACATTCTGATTCTGTAATTTGATCGTGTCTCGGTTCTTCAGAGAACACAAACTGTCTTGCCAATTCAACTCTTCTGAAATGCAATATGTCCCCAGTTACCGAATAAATGTCTTTATGCTATTATGTGCACGGGAAGTTTGTACGATGTTTCTAGTTTGTTCCTATCAGTACTTAAGAGCATTAGTTCTGAATCAAACGAGACAAGTTGGTGAATCAAATATATCAGGACATGCCATCTTTACATTCCTGGGACTGTATCCATCTTGATGGTGCCTTTACCTCGTGTGATTAAAGGAAAACATGGCCTTTCGATTTATGTTTTTGTATTACTGTGCAAATGAAGGATAGTGTTCTGTGGTCAGCTTCACAGTGGCAGTGCCCGTCCCTTGATTCAGATACCGTCGAATAAAAGCAAACAGAACGTTATAACTTGTTTTTCATAGGATCAAAACAGTTTTTTAGTTCAGCTCTCCGATGAAGGAATTAACCTTTTTTTAGTTGATTAAAGAATTAACAGGCGCTGCAGGATAAGGGGGGAGGAGGGAAAATCAAAGAGATGGATCGACAGATAGGACAGAAAGCGACATGGCCTGTTGACTCTCAGTTTGTATTCATGTGCTTTTTTTTCCTGGCATCGCGTTAAACTCATTCTCTGACTTTTTCGTTGGATGCATGCTCATGCAGGACTGAAGGGTAACGTTTTAAACAGGGAAGTGCAGCGCGTAAACACGGGTAACGTCTTCCTCTGCATGAGCATGCATCCAACGAAAAAGTCAGAGAATGAGTTTAACGCGATGCCAGGAAAAAAAAGCACATGAATACAAACTGAGAGTCAACAGGCCATGTCGCTTTCTGTCCTATCTGTCGATCCATCTCTTTGATTTTCCCTCCTCCCCCCTTATCCTGCAGCGCCTGTTAATTCTTTAATCAACTAAAAAAAGGTTAATTCCTTCATCGGAGAGCTGAACTAAAAAACTGTTTCGATCCTATACCGTTCTGTTCACGTTGCTTTTATTCGACGGTACCTGAATTAAGGGACGGGCACTGCCACTGCCACAGAAAACTATCCTTCGATTGCACAGTAATACAAAAAGGATTGCACAGTAATACAAAAACATAAATCGAAAGGCCATGTTTTCCTTTAATCACACGAGGTAAAGGCACCATCAAGATGGATACAGTCCCAGGAATGTAAAGATGGCATGTCCTGATATATTTGATTCACCAACTTGTCTCGTTTGATTCAGAACTAATGCTCTTAAGTACTGATAGGAACAAACTAGAAACATCGTACAAACTTCCCGTGCACATAATAGCATAAAGACATTTATTCGGTAACTGGGGATATATTGCATTTCAGAAGAGTTGAATTGGCAAGACAGTTTGTGTTCTCTGAAGAACCGAGACACGATCAAATTACAGAATCAGAATGTAGAAACAGAGACCCCAAAAGAATGTTGGCTGGTGTCAGGGAATGACAACCACTGCAGATACCCAATCTGAATAGTATGCTTTATTCATCATCCTCGTCGTCCTCGTGGAAGCGCAGGTGCCTCCCCTCCGGCACTGGCAGGCCCCTGAGCATCAGCGCGCCGAGCTCCGCCCTTGCCTCAGCTGCGTCCGCCACCTCCTCCCGCTCGATCTCGTCGTCGCTGTTGTAGATGAACCGGGTGTGCTTCCCCTCGAACTGTGGCAGCCCTGCCTTCCTCTCCTCCTCATCGACCACGGTCATCCTGCTCATCTCCTCGCACAGATCAACGCAGCAGTCATCGTCGCTGTCTTCTTCCCAATCCTCTTCTTCAGTGTACTCTCCCAGGTCCAGCTCTTCTTCGTCTCCCTTTTCAGAGCTGGCATGGACCTGAATGGACCAGGCCGAGGAGCTGTCGTCCTCAGGTGATGATGGCTTGTCCATGTTGCTGCCTGTGCTGCTCTCCTGGAAAGAGATGGACGACCCATTGGATGCGTCAGACTTCTCAGGGGAGTCGTCGAACACCAGCGCACGGTTCAGCTGGCACTCGCCCAGGTTCTCCTCTGGCTGTGGTGGCGGCAGGGAAGCTGCAATGACCTGCATAAGAAGGGGAGAAACCCAGCTTAGAAACAAGTACAACAGTAACTACTCAATGCTCAAGTGCTGCTGGTTAGTGGATAGAAATGAATTTGCAGTTCTGGTTGGAATCACATTCAGAACTGGCTAGATTCAGTCAACAGTAGCAAATGCAGCTTGTTCATGATTACAACTCACGCTGTGATCTAACGAAAGCAGAACAAAAACGATGACTAGTTGGAAGAACCCTCAGCATCATTGTCAGTTCTGAACAGAGTTAGCATTCAGGACGGGCTAGACTCAGCAACAATGCAGAGGCCTGATATTGCAGCAAATGCACCTGTACCAAGATTACCACATACTGCTACAAGCCGACGATTGCAGCAGGAAGCCCTAATGCAAGTTGGAACAACCCTTGCTTCAAAATTGTCATAAATCAGGTGGTGCAGAATTGAAAGGGGGCATACACTAGCAAGAAGCCTACAGAATAAAGCTAGCTAAGATGCTACGCAAACTTCTGCATCAGATTCAGATGCAACAGATAGAAATGGGAAATCTACTACTCAACAGGAATCTTGGATGGCAACTCTACCACGATTTCATCCATTGGGGATTGCTGAATGGACAATTAAATTACCTGCAGCTTAGGAAGCAGCAGTTCCTCCTCCTCGAGGACGCAGGGCACCACGGGAACGCCATCGGGCACCAGGAGGCCTTCCCTGGCCGCGGAGACGGGCCCGATCTGCGGGGTGTTGGCCGGCGTGGGCGCGAGGAGCTGGGCCGGCGACCTGGCGACCCCGAGCAGCGCCTGGATGCGCGCTGGCCTGACGAGCGCCGCGGGGACGGCGCATCCCTGCTCCTCCTCGACCTTGTGCAGGAGCGCCTTGACCTGGCCGCGGAGGAGCGCCTCCCCGGAGCCGGGCGTGCGGCGCGGGGCCCTGCGGCGGGTCTTGGCGGCGGTGGAGGCGGGGGTCTTGTCGGCGCCGTGGAGGCCGCCCGCGGCGAGGCCGACGATGGGGGAGTCGTTGGTGATGTCGTGCAGCTGTCTCTTATACACATCTAGATGTGTATAAGAGACAGACCTTGAGTTTCATGATTCCCTAGGGGTTACTTGTTGTACATGACCTGCCGAGCCTCAGTAACATGTATTCATGGTGAGGCACAATTATTTGGTAAATTTTCCCTCTGAGCATGCGCAGCAATACTTGGGGGCTTCTTTGTGTATCAGCATTGGCCTTAGGTCTCCTGGTAATTATATGCCATAAGCTAGCTGGTCCATTTATTCTTTCAATGCATTTTGCCTCAAGTAGCTATCTGAAGAAATGTATATGGATTACAGACCATGATATTTCTGCAAACATTGATTGGCCAAGAGAACAAGCAGACTGAATATATAGGAATAATAGAAGCATTTTTATTTTGAGAAATGGAACAATAGAAGCTAGGCACTACTAAGTGATGTTTTAAGTTCGAGTTTATGAAGTAAAGCAGGTGAAGTTGTGATATACTAATATCATTTTCTCTTTCTGAAAAGATCATCGGTCTGAGTGGGTCCGATTAATTTCTTGTTAGTTCAAGCGATCCTCCTATCTGACAAAAACTTTTGATGCCTGAACTGATCCCCTGTACTTCACTAATCTCTGAAATGTTTCATGCTGTAATAGTTTTGGTTGATTGGAAAATAATGTCAAAGCACATTGTTATAGAGAATAAAAGCTGATATGCAGTATTAAGTACTTCGCTATATTTTCTGCTAGGTGAACTTAAGAGTTCATTTGGTGACCTGAGCTTTGAATGGCTTTGTTCCTGTCATGCTTTTTAAGTATTAGTTTAACTGGTGTAGGGAAACCATGAAAGACTGATGTTCTAGCTACTTGGTTTCTTCGACAATATTTGATGATGGTCATTGCTTCCGAGAAATTCCACTTTGCCTAGCTGCAGGTGATCACCAGGTAATGTTTGACTGGAGTCAAACCTAGTGTTGACTTCAATTTTACCAAAATTAATCAAGCCAAAAATTCAAACAATGATTCAACAAATAAATCATGGTCATGGGAAGTGACCACGAAGATTTAAATCACTACTTTTGTTTTTCAAAATTCAAAGTTCTTTTAAACAAAACTTAAAAGTCCATCTTTTCTACCTAATTTATAGCTCAAACCAAAATTCGTCCAATACGAGAGTTTTAGATAATACAATTTTGAGCAACTTTTGTTTTCACCGATTTTTGAGTTTCAATACAAAATGTTGTTTAAATCTCAGTCAAATAGAGTTTGACTTCCGTCAACTCCCTTATATAAATTGAAAAGACAACATAGTTTCTTCATCATACTTGGATAGATCCTTATGTTCACCATACCATTACAAAATATGAAGTTAGGTGACCAATTGTTATAGAAAAAAATATGATTTATCAATTATCTTTCGGTGCACAAAAAGAAGAAATACAAAAACAAGACGAAATTGAATACAAGTATACAAACAAAAGATGTGATATGAAATATCTTGATTTTAGGAAATTTCAGAAAAAAGAATCACCGAATTTGGAGTTTGTATGATAAATAAATACTAATTATAAATTTTAGTTATAGATTAAAAAGAAAAAATATGGTGAGGGGAGCAGCTAGAGCCGCCACGTGGCCCAACGTCCATTTGTGGATCCGTGGCGAGGCAGTCCACGTGGTCAGGATATATCAACATGTATATATAACGTGTCATACCTGTTCGAACACGTTCGAAGCAGTAGCTCAACTGGTAAGGCTCAATCTGATCTACCGCGAGGTCGCGGGTTCGATCCCTTCTCTTCGCGCTGCCTTCTTTGCCAGATTAACTGGCGCGCGGGAAGCCCAGGTGATGGCGCGGCGGGCAGCGCCCAGCCCAGGTGACGGCGCACCGGGCAGGCCGGCCGCGCTGGAGGCCCAGGTGGCTGGCGCGCGGGCTGCGCAGGCCGGGGTGCCACGCTGGAGGCCCAGCTGACCTGGCGGCAGTGGTCCAAATGGCTGTGCTAAAAAAATGACGTGGCAGCAAAAAATATAAAACGGGATTTAGATATAAAGGATTTTATGGTGTATTGGTAAGTCCTGCACATGTGGACCTTGAGCTGTGAAGATCATATTTTTTAGTCTTTTGCGCCATATATTTTGATGATTTAATTTTGTGAATTATTCTTTTTCTCTTTTAATGCAATCTTGTGAAGTAACTTACAAAATAATATGCATAAAATTCAAAACTATGTACCTCTAATAAAATTCAAACATATGCATAAAATTGTATTTTGACTTATGTTCCATTGTTGCCCATGTTTCAGGACAAAGAATTAAATTGTTTGCTCGTGATAATTCAACCTTTTCTATTTTTTATTTTGTCCTATATATAGAATTTTTGGGGCATACTTGATAGGAAAGGTCATAAGGATTATGGTGATTCTTAATTTATTACCGTGACGATTTGCTAAAACGTCATTGTGTTGTGGGCCAGATTATGACGAAAATGATAAAACGTCACTATGTTCTGGGCCTGATACCCATTACTGCGAATTTATGACGAAAACTAGAGAATCGTTACAGATAATGCGCCACTGTGACGTTTTTTTAAAATGTCATGAAAAAAACGTCATAGATTAACACATTTCTTGTAGTGAGCACAAACCGTTTGTGATGGCCTAGAACCG
Organism: Echinochloa crus-galli; assembly: GCA_900205405.1. Lineage (NCBI taxonomy): Eukaryota > Viridiplantae > Streptophyta > Magnoliopsida > Poales > Poaceae > Echinochloa > Echinochloa crus-galli. The sequence continues at coordinate 1,595,554 of OAMR01000175.1, read as the reverse complement.
TTTGTGATGGCTCATATCACAAACGGTTTTTGAAAAACCGTTTGTGATGGGGGTTTCACAAACGGTTTTAGAAAACCGTTTGTGATGTAACCGTTTGTGATGGCACTTTCTGTAGTAGTGCTACATTACCGTGTAGGCGAACTATTATGGATTTATGGGTGAATGATAGTAGAACTGTTTTGGTTACGAATACTTATCGTTCTGGATAAGATGAGGTAAGATTAATTATTTTGATTGTTATCTATACTTTAAAATATCTAGCTTGAAAACATAAGAACCATGTATTTAGTAGAAAATATCTTTATAACAATTATAAAAAGCTAAGTAAATTTTGAAGGACTGAATTAACGAGTACTTAAAAATGAGTATATATGTGTAGCTCGATGCAACAAAACGATAAGTTCCAAAAAAAATGCTATGATACATCTGGGCTGTGTTTAGTTCCCTATCACATCACCAAAATTCTCAAAATTCTCTCTCCAAACATCACTATCCACCTATCACATCAAATCTCTATCCTCATGCATGAAACACTAAACGTAGGTAAATAAAAAAACTAATTGCATGGTTTTGATGTACACGACAAGACGAATCTTTTGAGCCTAGTTAGGTCATGATAGGACAATGTTTACCACAAACAAACGAAAGATGCTACAGTACACTACAGTGTCCGATGCTTTTGAGCCTAGTTAGGTCATGATAGGACAATGTTTACCACAAACAAACGAAAGATGCTACAGTACACTACAGTGTCCGATGTGACATTTTTTCCAAACTTTCTCCTACACTTTTTGAACTAAACACAGCGCTTGAATTTATTTGGTATTTGTAGTTGTAGATGCTGATATATATTTTGATAAATTCTATCAAAGTTAGGAAAATCCGGTTTAGCCAAATTAAATCACATTACATTTTGGAGCGGAACGGAGATCTTATCAATATAATTTCTTTAAAAAAATGCGGTACAAATCACACCTAAGGAACTATAGACAGCTAGATATTTTTTAACTACAGGAAATAAAGTACACGTGCAGCTCCATCAAGCACATCCCTAAGAACAAAGAAATTTCAATGGCAATAAGCAAAAAGAAAAAACGACCTTGAAACCTCAAACTAATCTCATCCTTGAACAAGAGAAGATTGCCACGCGATCTACTCACTGGTTCACAAGACAAGATGGCCAATTAAATAGAACAACTGATCATCATCATATCTCGTCGTCTCGGCTGCTTCATCACCGAGATCATATTGATCCTGTCTCATGTGGAACTACACCATGTCATGGGCGGCAGCGGCCGCCCCGCCGGACGGCGGCACGATCTTAACCCTGCACAGCGGGCAGCTGTTGCTGCTCCTCACCCACGCGCCGACGCAGTCCCGGTGGAACGTGTGCCGGCACGCCGGCACATCGCTGCACGGCTGCCCCCGCATGAGCGGGTCCAGGCAGATGGCGCATACCACCACCGTCGTCTCGGACCCTTGACGGCCGCTGCCTCCCCGCGCCGCGTACGGGAAGTACGGTAGCGCCATTGGGGCCGGCGGTGCCGACGCCGGTGGCGCAGCAGAGAGGATCGCCGGCGGCTGGTCGCAGATGGCACGGAGCATCGCCACGAACAGCGCGGCGCCGGACAGAACGTAGAGCGTGCAGAGCAGGATATCTCCCGGCGACATCCCGTTGACGACGATACCCCTTCAGGTATAGGCATGCCGCGGCGGCGCGGGGCGGCGGGCCGAGCGAGATCTCTCCGAGATGCACCCACCTGCTATCTGGTGTTCTCGATCTGCTAGTCTACAATTCAAAAAGAGACACGCCGATTTGGGATGCAGAAATTTAAGCCGGGTGTACGTAAACGACATGAGAGATATACGAGTTTGGAGAGGGGATGCAAAAAGGCTACAATTGAAACCAGCTGCCTGCGTATTTTCGGTAGAATAACTTAGGCAATATTTACTGTCAATCGGCGTGCTCCTGAAAATATGAATGGACATGTGTAGGTAACTAGGCATATAGGAAATAATATATTGTTGGATTAATTGGGTTTTTGGCCCATTTCATTCTCAATTAATAAAAAAAATTAAAGGTCCACTAATAGATGCTAGGGGTCTAAATTCCGAACTGAGAGTCAACGAGAATCCTAACTAACTTAAATGGTGGATCAAATGTGGACCGCTTGTGAAGTTGGTAAAAGAAAAAGGGCGTGCCACACTAGCTAAACCCTCTTTGGTTTTGCTTGTTGTTCATGTTTCATTTGAGATTTAACTTGGACACTAGCAATGTTTTGTTCTCACTGGATCACTCACAATTTTCATGAATTTGTTGATAATTTCTGGAATTAAAATGTACTAAAAATTTCCTAGATCTCTAACATATACTACCTCCATTCTGTCATTCTTTAATTATAATATGAGTAGTCTTAGAATTATTATAAGATCTTGTTGCTAGGAAGGCGTTGTGGTACTCATGCATTGCTTCCTTCCAAATTGAAGATTAATAGGATCAGTTCGATTGGTATATATCAAGGACAACACGAATGGCGGAATTGGAGAAACGCAACTGATCTTCGTCGGTTGAATCCTTATATCTACCTGATTTTTTTTCCCCTTCAACTCCCTCTGTTCTGAAGAATTCCATGTTCTGACGATTTGATAAATAACTACTTGAATATAATAGCCATGAAATAGTGCAAAACACTAATCGTTGCGACTGTGTTCGACAATACATCGACGTTACAGATGATAAGTCAGTTTGATTGATTATTATTTAGTACATCACAAACAAGACTAATTGAAGAAAAAACATCTGATCTTCTTCGTCGGTTGGCATCATGCTTGGCGTCGACCGAGCGTACGTATCCCTTCGTTCTGCCATCGCCGCTACACCATGTTCTCGTCAGCCCTCGTCCCTCCCGCTCCCACGACGATCATGCCCCTGCACATCGGGCAGCTGTTCTTCTTCCTCGCCCACGCGCGGATGCAGCCCTCGTGGAAGACGTGGCGGCACGCCGGCACCTCGCTGCACAGCTGCCCCTGCCGGAGCTGGTCCAGGCAGATGGCGCACTCCGCCGCCGCCGCAGCCGCCGGCTCCGACGCCGCGTACGGGAGCGCCGCGGGGGCTCTCAGAGCTCCTTCCGCGAGCTTGTTGCCTACGGCTGGGAACCAGAACAAGAAGGGTGGTACGACGAAGAATATCGCGATGGGCAGACCTATGAGCAGCAGGTAGATGGTACCGTCCGACATCTTCTTCGCTGCCGTCGCTGATGGGGATGCATGCCCGCGGCGGTGGCGCGGCGCGTCTGCCTCTCGCGATCAGATGCCTCGATACGTACGATCGAACAGCGTACCTATCCGGCCGATAGACGCGTGCGGGGTGCCCCTATGCACGGAGCCGGAAAGGAGACCTAGCTAGCTTGGGACGATACGTCGTCTGCGATTGGTATAGCCGTATAGCACAAGGCAGGAGGTTGTTTGGGATGTGAATTGGAGTTAATTAGTGCCGAGTTGCACGGTAGACAAACCGTTGGAAAAATTGCCCATGGAGAACGAAATGCTAATCTGGTCTTTCAAAAAAAAAAGAACGAAATGCTAATCTTACCCCATGGAGAACTGGTTTATAGAATCCCGAACATAGGAGTAGAACAGTAGGCTGGTTGAGGTTGTTTAGACCAAAACAAAGAGATGAGGTCTTTTCCTCCACTGAGTAATAACGGTTTTTTTTTTTGAAACACAAGTACAGGTTACTCCTATAACTTAGGGCGTGTTTGGTTCATACCTTCATGGCCAAGCATTGATTGATGACATAGATTGCTCTTTATATTTACACCTCATATTGGTAATTTCTAGTGCAAGCAAGAGGCCAACTCATGAAAATGGAGGGAGGGTGTTAGGAGACAAGGGTTTCTATGGTCTCTAAATGATCCCTGGGATTAGAGGAACAGTCGAGAAGACGATGGACGATGAAGCAATGGTATGGCAATGCAGTGGAGGTGGTGTTAGTACAGACTAGTATTGGGAGGAAAACAAACAAAGTGATCTATTATGAAGAAAAATAATATGCATGGGCCGATGCACGCCAGATGGACGGCTAAAAGCATCGCCAAATGGAAATCTAAATGTCAGATGCGCGATGTTGTGTTCTTTTGCAGAGGTATGAACCGTTCTTTTTTTCTAACAAATGGAAATCTAAATGTCAAGTGATGAATAGTATTCTCTTATATGTACTTGAATTTTGTTCCCCTTGGCTGGAAGGAATTTCATCTTTTGACTTGCAAAGGCCAAGGCCCGATGCAAGATTTGATAAATTATACGTCAATAATAATGTAATGAACTAGAGCAATGCAAATTATAATTTTTCTTCTTAGAAATTAAAGGGCGATAAAAATTTACCATAAGTTTTGATAGATGAGAGAAACGAAAATTTAATAATGTTATTGTACACGTCTAACACAACTGCAAGAAAAGGATTAATAAAACCACGAGAAAGGAGGACAAGCATGGGCGACTGAAACGACAAATGGTCCATAAGATTGGATCACATGAAAAGAGCTAGATCAACCCACCATCCCCTTGGGTCATGGCAGGGAACCATAATACAATACATAAGCCAACAAAGAAAGACCGCTGCAATACTATGTCGGTAGGAAAGTTTTGTGGTTTCTTTTTGCGAAAGACTCGTACATGCGCAGATGCTCACAACACATGCACACTCACTATATAAATATATATACACGTGCAAACACTCTAGCTCTATGAGCAAATAAGAGGCTGAACTGGCAGATGTCGAGATTAAAGATGTCTTTATAACGTAGGAAAACATTGTGGATCGGTCGTAAATGCCCTAAAATTTGGCGTAGTAATATTAAGGATCGAGTTTAACAAAGGTCGATCTATAAAATACTATAGTTTTTCAACTAAATGAGCTAGAATCAAGCAGGATTGAGAAGTGAGCATGAAGGTCATGATTCGTTACCACCCGTTGCGGTACTGACGCATTGCTTCCTTTCAGATTGAAGATAATATATGTCAGTTTGATTAGTATCACAAACAATACGAACTGAATAACCGATGAAGAAACGCAATCGATCTTCGTCAGTTGGATTCTACTACCAGCGAGCGAGCGAGCGAATCCCTTTATTTTTGAACGGAACGGCAAGAGTTTTGCCGTAATTTTATTAGAAGAGGGAAAACAAACAAGACAAACAACAAACACACACAACAACACCGGCTCCAACCAAAGGAGCCAGACCCAACCGACTAAAACAACCTGAAACTACTGAAACCCCCAGCTACTGAAACAAAGAGAGACAAAAGGGCAGCCCCAGAAACCGAGCAACAACCAAAGACCGAAACCAGGACTAAAGCAGCCACTAGGTAGACGACGCTATCTATCTGATCTACTAGGTAGACGAATCCCTTTATCATGCCATGCGTTATCCGCTACACCATGTTATCGGCAGTCCCTCCCGGCACGATGATGGCCCTGCACAGAGGGCAGCTGTTCTTCTTCTTGGCCCACGCGCGGATGCAGCCCTCGTGGAAGATGTGGCGGCACGCCGGCACCTCGCTGCACAGCTGCCCCAGCCGGAGCACGTCCAGGCAGATGGCGCACACCGGCGCCGCCGCCGCCGCCGCCCTGCCCTGCGCCGCGTAGGGGAAGTGCGGGAGCACCGCCGGAGCCCTCAGAGCTTCGTTTGAGCTCTCATCTTCCTCTGGGAGGCAGAACCAGAAAATTACGAGAACTATCACCACGGTCAGACAGAAGTACAGAAGGGGCTTCATAGAGTCCCAATCGTTTGCTGCCATCGCTGATCACGCATGCCCGCGGGCGCGGCGGCGCGCGCGTACGTCCCGCGTATCGTTGGATGAGCCGGCCGGTGCGCGTCTCTGCCTCTCGCGATCGAGATCGACCAAAAATAAATGTGCGACGGTATGCATATGTACGACCGAACGGGCGTACCAATCAGTTTTGCGATTGTCGCCGTTGGTTTCCATGCCACAACTTTTATTTGATTTGTAGAAAATACGTTTAATATTTTGATCTTTAAATAAATTTATTAAAAAACTAGATTCAAATATCTATCTAATGATATTTATTATGTATTATAAATATTAATATATATTTTTATATATTTGGTCAAATATGTTTTTTGGGAAGCGAAAATACAGATATTTAGGGAGGGAGTACTCCGATTGCTTTGTAGCAGGTTGTTTGGGTTGTAGAAATTCGAGTTTGGATAGGAGTACAGAGACGTACAGTTGGTCCTTCGGCTAACAGCTCAGGTCAAAAAGCGTGTGTAAGAGCAACTCCAACAGCCTCTCTATATCTATTTTGCTCCGTAAAGAAAAAGAAAAAGACAGAAAAAACTCAATCCAACAGCATCGGTATATCCATCCGCTCGCCATGTCGCTCGGAATCCGCCCTCCTCCGTTCGGAATCTTTGCCGAGCGACACCTCCTCGCTATCCCTCTTCCCCCTCTCTCTGTGCATCCCATCCCCGCTGTGCCGCCTCCCCCATGGCGAAGACCTCGGCCGGCGACGAGCAGAATAGCCCCGTGACGGCGTCTCACGCAACCGGTGAAGAGCTTGGCATCCCACGCCTCCCCCGAGACCCAGTTGCCGGTGTTGGAGGAGAAGCAGTGCAGCCGGACCCTGGGTTTGTTGTTGAAGCACCGGAGGGTGACGACCATGAAGCCGAAGCCGCCGTCGCCGTTGGGAGGAGCGGCGGAGATGACACCGAGGCCGGCGGGGCGGAGGCCGCGGGCGGGGAGGCGCTTGGCCCTGCAGGAGGCGATGTGGAGAACGAAGTAGGCCAAATCGGCGGAGGAGGCAGAGGAGATGTGAGCGCCGGAGCTGGAGCCGGTGGAGGCCAAATCGGCGGCGGCGGCAGTGCTGGAGCCGACGGCGACGGCAGCTGGAGCGAGCGGTTCCCCGTGCGCCGCTGGCGAGAAGCTCCTGCCGGCCCTTGAGCTGTCCGCGCCACCGGTGAGAGGCCCCCGCCGGCCCTTGAGCCGTCCGCACCGCCGGTGAGATGCCCCCGCCGGCCCTCGAGCCTCCCGCCGTCGTCCTCCCACCGTCGCCAGGCACAGGCAGCAGGTGAGGCACCAAATCCCACGGCCGGAGCCCCTCCCACCGTCGCCAGTGATGGAGGCGGATGCTGCGGCGCGTCGTGGCGGGATGCTCGACGGAGATGTTACGCTAGGCAGTGGAGCGGGAGGCGCTGGGCGGCGGAGCTCGTGGCGTGGGGCGGTGTAGCTCAAATCGGCGGCGATGCTCCTCGGCGGAGGTGATCCTCGGCGGCAGCTGGGTGCTGGAGTGCTACTTCTGCAACGGACAGGGAGCAGCTGGATATCGCTGCGGTGATGCTGCTGCCATGGACGGGGAGCAGCAAGAGGAGGGAAGGGGATGACGTTGTGGGGCCCACGCGTCAGTGAGTTGGAGGGAGGAGAGGAGAGAGGATAGTTGGATATGAAGAGTGAGATTTGACTTGTCTGTTGGATTGTAATCAAATAGAGAGTGAAGTTTAGCAAAATGGATCTCTAAATGAGAACATAGAGAGTGAGTTTTGAAGAGGCTCTTGGAGATGCTCTAAGAGTTCTTATTGTAATGCAGCTCATAAATTTTCTGCTTTCCATGATTAAATTTAGTGATTATCGGTAATTGCTACATTGGACAAATTAGAACCTGTTAGCAAATAATGCGAAAACAGGATCGAACACGAGACACGATTTAACGTGGAAAAACCCTTGCGGGAAAAAACCACGGAAGACGATCACTATTGAGGAGATTTTACAAGGGATGATTATACATGGCTTATCTGTCTTGCCTTGTCTTGTCTTACCCTACCGTCTACATAGGCTTACATATATATAGGCAGATCACGCGCCCGTACTTGGTTGCGTTACCAAGGTGGGACTAAACTGTGCACTTTCTGAGAGAAACCACAACGCGATGGGCCTCCGCTTCGCTCCGGCCCAAGCATGGCCTATATCGTGGATGTGAATTTGGAACATACCCAACAAACTCCACCTTGAAACAAATTCCTCTTGTAGACGAATAATAAACCTCCATATTCAAATCTTGAATGCCAATGTCCATCGGACTAACCAAAGATTAAGATCACTTGAGTATTCTCCCAGCACTTCATAGGAAGCATAAATTGAGCAAATAACCAATATGTCCAAACACATGCAGCTATCAACAAAGCAGACGAATAATCTGGGTCTTCAACAAATTTATAATCCTAGCAAAAGTCTGAGTCTGTGCAATTGACCTTGAAGGCAAATAATAATAACGCTCAATCATCAAACGACATAAAGTCGCAATATCACCCGTGGCATAAATATCCAGTGAAGAACTCAATTATTGCTCCATTCGAACATGATTCAGATGTAGGCATAAATGTGCAACCAACGGAGTATACCTCTGCAATAGATCCTGCAATAGTGCAGTCATGAGTGGACGTCTCCACCTTGAACAAAATGTACTGAATGCTGGCCAGTACAAATTATTGTAGTATCTATGCAGCAAAAACTCCACCTTGAGACAAATTCCTCTTGTAGACGAATAATAAACCTCCATATTTAAATCTTGAATGCCAATGTCCATCGGATTGAGTAAGATCACTTGAGTATTTTCAACACTTCATAGGAAGCAAAAATTGAGCCAACAACCAATAGGTCCAAAATCACACAGCTATCAACAACGCAGACGAACAATCTGGGTCTTCAACAAATTCATAATCCCAGCAAAAGTCTGAGTCTGTGCAACTGCAGGAGCAACTAGCACGTGTATCCATCACGTACAACAAACTTGCCAATTGTAGAAGAAACTAAATTCCATGACATGGTCAATTACTGCTCCATTCAAACACTGATTCAGATGTAGGCATAAGTGTGCAACTAACGGAGTATAAACCTCTGCAATAGACCCTGCAGTAGCAGTCATGAGTGGACGTCTCCACTTTGAACAATAAATGTACTGAATGCTGACCAGTACAAAATATTGTAGTATTTATGCAGCAACTTTGAACTAGATCCCTCAATACGAGCAAAGACAGCAATAAACGTACTGCTCCCGTAATACAAAACACTGTAGTATCTAGTCAAACAAAACTTCCTCTGTTGCACTTTAATCCTCCACCTCAAACTCAATTCAGAGCAAAATCTTCACTTTCAATTAACCAACTCCATAGGAGTAAAAGGAAACCACTAGGCTGACATGAACGATGTTGTTGAAACATCAAGATGAATTAACTCAAAGTAATCCGATAATAATCCCAAAATCTCCTCAAAATCTCAATATGTCTCAGTAGCGGAATTCATATATCATAGAAGCCATATGAAAGAAATAACCAGAAGAATATAATCTGCAGTAAATAATCTAGAAACGTTACTGTGTAACTCTAGCAATAACCTGCAGCCTGGTACACTTCGTGTGTACATCCAGCGAGCAACTCTGGAAACCTTCTGGTAGATCTTCACGGTGGCCGTAATACGGAAATCGATTCCGTCTTGAATTCGTCGATGAATTTGATCCGATTGGCGGCGAAGAAAACTAAGACCCTAATATTTTTTTAGATAATCTCGTGCCAAGCTCTGATACCACTTGTTAGCAAATAATGCGTAAAACAAGATCGAACACGAGACACTGTTTAACGTGGAATCTTGCCTTGTCTTGTCTTGCCCTACCGTCTACATAGGTCTTACATATATATATAGGCGGCTCACACACCCATGCTTGGTTGCGTTACCAAGGTGGGACTAAACTGTGCACTTCTGAGAGAAACCACAGCATGATGGGCCTCTGCTTCGCTCCGGCCCAAGCCTGGCCTATATCGTAGATGTGAATTTGGAACATATCCAACAGAACCCATTATAGAGACCGTGTATTAAAATCATTTTAAGATTACTTTGTAATGCATGAGTATGCCTATAAAATGCAGCAATTTATTTGTCCAGTCATATCAAAAGGACGACGTCTCATACATACAATGCAACTCTAATAGACCCGTGGGAGGGTGCGTTGCAATATCTCCGGGGTCGGCTTGCTCGAGTCGTCTTGCGCGGCGACCGAGCGGCCCCTCCAAACCCTAGCCGCCGCACCCCCAGCCTCTCCCCCCCCGTGCGCGGCTCGCGGTGAAGGCGGCGGCGGGACTTTCCTCCCCTCTCTGGCGGTCCCCTCTCTGGCGGCTAGGGGCGGGCACGGCCGCCATGGCCTCTCCGGAGCTCTTCGCCGGCGGCGGGCACTTGCGCGGCGGCGGCGGCGAGGGAGGGCCGTGGCGAGCGCGCCGAGCCGCTGGCAGGCGACCGGGGCGGGCGTGCTGGGCCTTTGCGCCGTGGCTTGGCCACCGCTCCGTGGCTGGCCACCGGCGTCTGCTGGGGCGGGCCGCCGCTGTGGCGGGCCGTGTTTGGCCACGGGCCTGGCCGCTGCTGGCCGTGGGTGGCCGCAGTCGCCTGTGGTCGACACGCGGGCATCCGGATCTGAGGTGAGCCTGAGGTGGTTGTGCTCTTCGACGACGTTGGTCCGGCGCCGCCTTGGTGGTGGGGTTGGAGGCTCACTGGCGCTTGCTGGAGGCGTCGTGGTGGTGCTTCGGGCGGTGCCGAGCTTTTCCAAGTGAAGCGATACGGAGGCGAGGAGGTGCGGGCTACTCGCCTTACCAAGAACGTGTGGCAGGTATGGTGCTGATTCAGGCGTAAGCCTTCACTGACGTTTTTGTCAGCGGCAACGGTGGCGGCGCCCTTGTGGCGTCGCTCTCCCTGTTGGGGCACCATTGCGAGGCACCATGTCCTCTCTACACGGGGCTCTCGGGGGTGAGAACCCTGTCCATTAGGGCGTGCAACGGCGACGCCATTGGCGCCGTGTCCTCCTTGGAGGCGCCGCATTTGAGACCCGCCTTGGTTAGGCAGTGGTGGTGCTCGGTGTTGGTGGTGCTGCCCGTGTGCAACGACAGAGGAGGTGCGCTTGGTTCATGTTGGCAGGAAGGTGCAGAGGAGCCATGGGTGCTGGAGGTCTTGCGGTGTTGCACATGGCGCTGTGGTGTCTTCGGTGGCGGTTGGAAGGAGGCGTCGCTCTCTTAGCGGTTTCAGATACCTGAGCCCTTGACAGAGGAGTGCGAGGCGTTGGAAGAGGCGAGGCCCCCACGCAGAGTGGTCAGGGTCAGTGATTTTCATCGGCGCTGCGACGGGAGTGTTCTGCTGATATTCGGCTGGGACATGGAGTTCGACAGTCCTGTGTTTTACCGGAGGGTGATGCTCCCATGGTGGAGGAGCTCGAGGGGCCCCTCTGGCTTGCAGCGGGCCGCGTCTTTCAGCTCCTCTCCCAGTTTATGGTGGTGTAGTGTAATGTTGGGTGCGTTGTTTGTGTGCGTTGTTTGTGTGGTCGGGTGTTCGCTTCGGCGCATTATGTACAATTGCTCTTCTTCTTATATGACATGGCAGTGCTCCTGCCTTTTATTTCAAAAAAAACATACAATGCAACTACCATCTTTTTATGATTGAGGAATTGGAATGAGGAATGTGAGAAAAATAAGTGATTGTTTTGGAAAACAATTGTCTCATAATTTTTTAGATTAAGAACCGTCTCATAATTAATTAAGCTAAAATTTTAATTCTTTCGCCATTGTCACGATCTTATATTCTTATAAGATGGCACAATCAAACCAATATACTTATGGCATATATTTAGAGACTATGCAATATCTTTTTTTTAGAACGCGCCTGAACGCGTATTTCATTATGAGGAAGTGAGAGGTTACAATCCAATTACCCGTTGATCACCGACCAAAGAGAAATGGTCAATGATCAAGAGACATCGGCAAGGAAAACATACATTAGACTGCTATTACATGAGACCGGTTTTGCGACCTAGACTGGCAGAAATCCGACAGCACTACGAAACCTGCGTCCACCCAACAAGTAGCTTCAGTCAAGATGGTGTTTGTTATGACCCAAGGCGGGGTTGATTTTCTGTTGAAGACTCTGTCATTTCTCTCTTTCCAAATCGACCATGAGACGAGCAGAATTAAGGAATCAAAAGTCTTCCTAGCAGTCTTGGATACTTGTTTCCGGCAATTGGCCCACCAATCAAGGAAATTCAGTTGATCCACGGACACCACGGTTGGCGCCAGAGATTGGAGATTCCAGAGGTTGAATAGTCTGAACCAGACCTCTCTGCTATAAGAGCATCCCACCAACAGATGGCTCATCGACTCCACTTCTTGATCACACAAGTTACAGTAATCATTGTCTTGCAGGTTGTGTCGACGTCGTCATGATGCTGTCCAACACCTGTCGTGTAAGACAAGCCAGCCAAAAAAAATGCATTTTGCTGGTGCTTTGACCTGTTGGATATGTTCCAAATTTCACATCCACGACATAGGCCGGGCTTCTGCCGAAGCGCAGCGGAGGCCCGTCGCCGGAAGCTTGGACCGGAGGCTTGATTCTCTTGTAAGCCGCCATAGGCGTTGTAACCCAAACTCTTGAGATATAGTGAGATTGTGCTGGCTGGTGCCCGTGGTTTTTCCCCTTCACACTGGAGGGGTTTCCACGTTAAATCTTGTGTCCCGCTGTGTTTGATTACTTCGTTATTCGCCGCCGTTTATAACATGACCTTCTAAACCAGTTTGGCCCCTGGGATGCTAGTCTGACCGATGAAGAACGCCCTGTATGCCGAAGAGGCTGATTACTGATGGTCTGTAGTCCACTTCCATATAAATTTGTCTTCGTCTTGGTTCAGTTCCTGTGATATAACAAATCCCAGATATGCAAAAACTGGACTATAACTTGGATCGTCAGAGCTCCCGTTATGTCTGTAGCCCAGGAGTGATTAACAAGGGCCTTAGTGTTGACACAAAAGCGCGCCAACAAACTCGAGATCTCGCAGAACACGCAGCAAGGCCGTCACCACGGCCAACACCCGGCCTCCCTCGGGCAAACCGGACCAGTTTATGGAACCGGTCTGACCGCTTTCTATCGGGAAGTCGTGAAGACCTAGAAACCAAAGCTCGGGAGGGACCCCGTCGGAGCTCAAGCAATCTAGGGTTTCTTTAGGGTCGCCAGGCCACCTAGAACATCCTTAAACGCCGTAGAGACGAGCAAAGAACAGCAAATATGTGGTTGGAAAAGATTAGGGTTTGAGAGGCAAAAATAGAGACAAAATTGATGTTGATTCGATTGGAATACCTCAATCGGCCTTCTAGCCTTTATATTTCTAGGCCGGGGAAGTCTTACCCCTCATGAGTCGGTTACAATATGAGATCAAACTCGGAATCCTAAACCTACTCGAATTACAGACCCAAACCGGTCTGACCGGTTGGGCAAACCGGTCAGACCGGTTTGTCCTGGTGACTGCCAATTTTGGCTGTCAACACATGCCCCCTGCGTTTTTAGTAAACTTGAGAACTAAAAAGCAAGATACAAGTAATTACAACTAATAAGCCAAAATTTGTGCTAAGGGCGATATCAAAATCTATCGGCCATTGATCTTCACGCGTCTTACCAAACACTTGGGTAGAATTTCTTCAAGTATCTTCCATTGATAGCTCTAGGCAAATGATCTCCTTGCAATGTCTCCAGCATATAAGAATTCCCAAAAATAACTTTGACAACTCTATATGGCCCTTCCCAACTTGGTGACCATTTACCGAACTTGTTGCTTTTTATCCCAATAGGCAAGATCGTCTTCCAAACAGACTCACCAATCTGAAAATATTTCCCTCGCGCCTTCTTATTGTAAGCTTTAGCAACCTGAAGCTTGTCTTTTTCAATCTCCTTCAAAGCCTTCAATCGTTTGTCAGTTACCTCATCAATTTTGTCCAACATCAAATTGTGGTAATCAACGGCATCAAGGTCATTTTGTTTAGCCAATCTATAAGCGTCCAGATTTACCTCGACGGGTAAAACGGCCTCTTGACCATACACAAGCTCAAAAGGAGTGACTTTAGTAGCACCATGTCTAGATATACGATGAGCCTATAATGCTTCGGATAAAACTTCATGCCATCTCTTAGGATTCTCTTCTATCTTTTTCTTGATTAATTTGATCAAAATTTTATTACTTGACTCGGCTTGACTATTAGCCTGAGCGTAATATGAAGATGAATTGAGCAACTTAATTCTATAGGATTCGGCAAATTCACATACCTCTTTAGACATAAATGAAGTACCTTGATCCGTTGTTAAAGTTTGAGGGATACCGAATCTATGAACAATATTTTGTATAATAAACTCAATTACCTCTCTATGTGTCATATTCTTCAAAGGAATCGCTTTAGTCCACTTAGTAAAATAATCTGTAGCAGCCAACACAAAACGATGTCCTTTGGATGATGGAGGATTAATTTGTCCAATAAAATCCAACCCCAACCTCGGAATGGCCATGGCTTGATAATAGGATGCGTCAATGCAACAGGAACTAATTGCAAATCTCCAAACCTCTGACATTCTTTACAGCATTTATAATACTTGAAACCATCCGCCATCATAGAAGGCCAATAAAAACCGGCTCGTCTAAGCAACCACTTCATCTCGGAGCCGATTGATGTGTACCACAAATACCTTCATGAACCTCTCCCATGGCAACTCTGGCCTGATCCGAGTTCAAACACGTCAAAAGTAAATCTTCAGTGGTTCGACGATAAAGCTCGTCGTTAAGCAAAATATATTTGAATGATATTCGCCGAATATTTCTTTCTGCACCACGACCAGGATCCTTCAAATAAGCAATAATGGGCATCCTCCAGTCCTGATCTTCGATCTTGGGACGGTTAGCATCATCCAAGAAGTTTTTGCCGCTGTCAGGAGACAAAGCGGTCAGACCGGTTTCCAAACCGGTCAGACCGGTTCTGGCGGTCAGACCGGTTTGAGAAACTGGTTGGACCGGTTCGTCCAGAACCTGAACCTCGGCTTTCGATTGCATAGGTTTTTGGAGATAGAAATACTTCTTTGCAACCACATAATCAGATGCTTTCTGAGCCAGGGTATTAGCCTTGCCATTTTCCTCTCTTGGAATATGTTTGATAGTAAATTCATCAACAGAAGCAATGATATCAAGGCATCTATCAAGATATGCATTTAGTGAACCATTACAACATTGGCATACCTTAGATACTTGCTGTACCACCAAGAGTGAATCATCAAAAGCCTCAACATGCTTTATTCCCATATCTTGCAAAAATTCCAAGCCAAATAGAAGAGCCTCATATTCAACTTGATTATTTGTTCGCTTTTCCTCCAATCGGTTTGAGAACTCAAAAACGGCACCACTTGGTGATATGAGAACAACACCGATTCCTTGTCCATCATTGCAAACCGATCCATCGAAGTATAATTTAGCCTTTCATAGATTTTAGAGGCTCACAAGCCAAATCATACTCAACTAATACATAAGCCCATTTACCGATTCTTCCACTCGAAATCGGTTTTTGCAACATATGTTTAATCACATCGGTTTGACATAACGCGATGCAAGTACTAGACAATAAATAATGCCTCAATTGAGTACAAGCATTATATAATGCCAAAAATAATTTTTCAATGAAAGTATACCTTATTTCCGCATCAATGAGCCGTCGGCTTACATAGGCAATCACATACTCCTTAGCATCGATTTCTTGAGTCACAACAGCTCCAATAACTCTTTCTTCAGCCACCACATAAAGTCTAAACGGAACCCCTCTCTTAGGCGCCATAACCATCCGGTGGTGAAGACAAATATTCTTTGATTTCCTCAAAAGCTTCTTGCTGTTTTGTCCCCCAAGTAAAATCGGCTTCATTCTTTAGCCGAAGTAAAGGAGTAAAAGCATCAACCTTTCCAGACAAGTTAATTATAAATCTTCTCAAGAAATTTACCTTGCCTAGAAATTTCTGTAAATCATGCTTGCAAGTAGGAGCTTCGACTTTCTTCATAGCTTCAATTCTCTTGGGATCAACCTCTATGCTGTTTTCATGAATAACGAACCCAAGAAACTTCGCAGCCGAAACACCAAAGCACATTTGAGTGGTTTCATCTTCAAACCATACCGTCGCATCCTTTCAAGAGCAAGTCTTAAATCGGCTAAATGATGATCCAATCCATCCGATTTAACTACAATATCGTCAATATACACTTCTACAATCACACCGAGTAAATCATAAAAGATTAAATTCATAGCCCTTTGATAAGTTGCGCCAGCATTCTTCAATCCAAAAGTCATAACCACCCACTCAAACAAACCAATAAATCCCGGACATTGAAAGGCCGTTTTGTGCATGTCCTCTACGGCCATAAATATTTGATTATATCCGGCGTTACCATCAAGAAAGCTAACAACACGATGTCCAGATGCTTCGTTAATCAAAACATCGGCTATAGGCATGGGATATGAATCTTTCGGAGTAGCTTTATTAAGATCTCTAAAATCAATGCAAACTCTAAGTTTTCCCGAATCTTTCTTTTCAACGGGAACAATATTAGAAATCCACTCCGCATAGCGACAAGTCCGAACAAAACCAGCATCTAACAAACGATTAACTTCTTCTTTTATTCGGTCATAAATAGCGGGATTAAAACGTCTAGCCGATTGCTTAAAAGGCCAAAAATCGGCTTTTATTGGTAAACGATGCTCAACTAAATCACGACTCAAATCAAGCATCTCACGATATTCCCAAGCAAAACAATCGACATAGTCTTTCAACAACTTTATTAATTCGGCTTTATATTCAACCGATAAATTTTTGTTCACAAAAGTTGGCCTAGGAATAGTACCATCATCAATATCTATTTTTTCTAAGGGGTCGGCTGATGTAAAACCCTGACCCAATTTATCCATATCCCCCAAATCTTCAACAGCTTCAAACATACCACTTGTATTCGACCGATGATGATCAATTCGGTCTTGAAGCCACTGTTTCGCCTTAAACCGGTCTGACCGGTCTCCAGAAGCGGTCTGACCAGTTTGCTTCGACGGGCTCTGTTCAGATCCAAACTGGTCTGACCGGTTCTCGAAAGCGGTCTGACCGGTTTTGCTTTGTTGATCTATCTGCTCAATTAATTACAGCAAGTAATTCAACCGATTCTCCATCGGTTTTAATGTAGCAGGAACGAAACCATCCTTGGTGCAACTGATAAGCTCATAGTCAGTCAAATCCATGCCCGACAAACACTTGATGTTTTCATTTGCATTAATAAAATCGGAATCGGCTATCGCAACGAAGGAAGAAGTGTCACCGTTCACAACTTCAACTTCATCGCCGATCCATTGAATAAGACATTGATGCAAGGTAGCCGGTACGCATTGATTTGCATGAATCCAATCACGTCCAAGAATCAAACTAAAGTTACGTTGCAACTCCGAGACGAAGAAGGCCGTAGCAATAGTCTTGCTTCCGACGGTCAACTCCATAGAAGCCACCCCCTTGGCGTCAATGGGATCACCTCCGCCGACTCCACTGACCGTCATGTTTGTCTTAATGAGATCTTCGTCTTTACCACCAATTTTCTTGTAGAGGGCATATGGCATAAGATTCACAATAGCTCCACCATCAACCAACATACGTGAAATCGGCTTCTCGTTGATGTGCCCTCTCATATACAAAGCTTTGAGATGATTCTCTGAGTCTTTAGGCTTCTGAAATATAGCATCTCGAGGTCCGAGTTGAAGATGAGAAATTTCCTCCTCCAGCACCACAAAGTAATCCGAAGATAAATAGACAACATTGATTTCCATGTTGTCACGCTCTGGAGAAGGCTCAAAGTCAACTAATTCTTCATCTTCAACCACTGGAGGAATTGGAGGAGTTGTATCTTCATTGGTGGTCGAAGTGACTTCAGCCCCTGCCTCTGTCTCCAAACCGGTCTGACCGGTTCCAGAAACTGGTCTAACCGCTTCTGCGGCGGACTGACCCAAACCGGTCTGACCGGATTCGGAAACCGGTCTGACCGGTTGTGCTGCTGGCTGCACAACTAATTTAACTTGCCACGTCTTGGTCTGAGGAATCATAGGCCTGTATCTGTTGAACTGTTCATCCCTCAGCTTCTCAGCCTCCTGTTCTCTTTTTTCTTTGTTTCGCAAGCGCTGTAATTTTTTCTTTTGTGTATGAGTTAAACCGGACGGACACCACCTTGGTTGGAATACCTTCTTTACAGCCTTGTTACTGCTAGCCTCGTGATCATTAGTCATGATCGGCCTTTTGATTACCATAGGAGCCGAATCTCCAATAACTATCGGCTTTTTACTCAAATCTTGCACAGCCACCGGAACTTCACCAATTGTCATAAAACCATTGTCCTTGGTTCTTTTTGGATCAACCATGGGCTGCTCAGCCTTCCTCTTTTCCTTGACATGGTATTCTTGCTTAGGAGGAACTTGAGTTTTTTGATCAGACCGAAACCGGTCTGACCGGTATGAAGAAACCGGTGTGACCGCTCTTGGTGTTGGTGCCGGACCTGATTGGTATGAACCCAATCGGTCATGTACTGGAATTCTGGGACCATTGTTCATGTAATCTTGAGGTGGTTGTGGCATAGGGAAACATTGCATCCACACTCCTTGTTCCCATGTTAGAGATTGAGAGTTTGATGCGAGAGGTGCCCATGGCATAGTAGCA
Source organism: Echinochloa crus-galli (assembly GCA_900205405.1). NCBI lineage: Eukaryota > Viridiplantae > Streptophyta > Magnoliopsida > Poales > Poaceae > Echinochloa > Echinochloa crus-galli. The sequence goes on along the minus strand of OAMR01000175.1, from coordinate 1,576,975 downwards.
TACATCTTCTGTGGCGGATACAAAGCAACAACATCACCACGACGCCTACTGTTCTCTCTAGAAGCTGTTGAATCAATCCAACGTGGTGGTGATCTTGGTCTCTTTTTTACCCGTCGATCCACTTGAACGGCCTTTGTGTAGTTGTTCAGGAGCTGAGAAAAAGTGTAGAGTAGAGAGTAGATAGATTAATAAGCTCGGTCCGCGTAATCGCACGTGACCGCTACTCCCTTATATAGAGGAAAAGCTAACACATCTTGTATGGTAAATTTGAGTGAACCACTAGTAACATTTTGTTTCACCCTAGTATGCACTACTCCCTCCATTTAAAAATGTAGGTCGCTTGACTTTTTTGACCAAAAGTTTGACCGCTCGTCTTATTCAAAATTTTGTACAAATTATTATCATATTTTTTGTGGTGACTTGCTTTATTAATATAAAATCTTCAAAAAATGTCTTAAATTTATATTACTACAAAAATTTTTGAAAAAAACGAGCGGTCAAACTTGTGATAAAAAAATGTCAAATGACCTACATTTAAACCGGAGGGAGTAGCTTGGATAAGTCAACATAGCTTCGTCTCTGATCACCACCTCACTAGATCCCGCCATTGGCGTGTACAACGGCTTGCTATCATGTGAGAGAACCGTTGGAGTCGGACATGATGGTTCTTGCTTACACGATCTCATATATTTTCTTAAAATGCCTAAAATTGGTGAAATTCGAAGAAAGCACTCAAGAAGGGACAAGCGACAAGATGGTGGCTGATGGTGCGCTGGTGCAGCAAGGCACTACTAGAGCTTTATATGATTTTACCCTTTTGGTTTAACACAATCGTGGACGTGAGATTTGATAAATAACTACCCTCCATTTCTCAAGAAAAGATGTTTTAGTTCTATTGTAAGTCAAACTACGTTCAGATAATTTTATAAAAAAATAAGACCAACATCGATCTACTATATCAAATTAATTAGTTTGATTAACTAAGTCAATAAATATATTTTGATTTTACATTGAATTGATATTGTAGATACACCCCGTAATGATCAGGATATACTCATACTAGCAAACTAAGAACCCACTTCACAAAGTTCAAGAGACAAAAAATAAGACAGAATATTTAAAGAAATTGCACAAGATTCTCAAGTAAGAGATAGGAAAGTATTTTTTCTCCATGTATAACCGAGACAAGTCCTTACTTGAAGATGGCCTGCAACTGGAGAGGTTTGGATGTACACCTCAAAAGATGAGGTCGTCGTTTCTTGATACCCAGGTGCTCCAAGCCTCCAACTCATAACTGTAATGATTTTCGTGAAAGAAGAAACCACAACTGTAACTTGAAGGTTTCAAGTATAGCAAAAGCAAGGTCCATATTGAATGCTCAGAAAACGATTCAGATAAGCGCCACTTTCTTGCGCAAACCCACACTTGAAGAACAAATGTTAAGTGTTCCTTCCAATTGTTGTGCTCACAGACATAACTGTATGAAGGAAGTCCCATGTTTTTTTTTCTTTTAGGAAGTTGTGTTGTGTTATACTCAACCAATCCTTGAGCAGCAGCCAAAAAATAGTATATATGTTAATATCTTTTATTTATATAAACTTCAAAATCAGACAAAATGATTTAGAATAAAATTTAGTTAAAAACCTTACTGCATTCTAAAACGAAAACGAAGGGAGTGCACATGAATAGCGATGAACAGAGCAAAACGCCATCTATTATGATTGTTTGACAATTTACGTGTACATCCCAGATAATATGTCAGTTCGATTAGAATGGCAAATAATAACAAGAACCGAAGAAACAGTTGGCTGGATTCTACCACCGAGCGTATGTACTGTCATCGCCTCTACACCATGTCATCGGCGGCAGTCTCTCCCAGGACGATCATGGCCCTGCACATCGGGCAGCTACTGTTCTTGTTCGCCCACACGCGGATACAGTCCTCGTGGAAGACGTGGCGGCACGCCGGCACCTCGCTGCACAGCTGCCCCTGCCGGAGCTCGTCCAGGCAGATGGCGCACACCGGCGGCGGCTCCGGCGACGGCGCCGCGTACGGGAAGTGCGGGAGGACCACGGGGGCCCTCAGAGCTTCGTCCGCGCCCTCGTCGGAAGGTGGGAAGCAGAGCAAGCATCCGAAAAATATCGCCACCGGTGGACCAAAGTACAGGATGCCCAAGATAGCGTCCGGCATATACATCTTCGCTTGCCGTCGCTGATCAGATGCATGCCCGCGGCGGCGCGTTCGAGTGTGCTGCGTATTCGTACGCGGAACGGATGTGGCGATGCGCGTCGATCATATCGAGAGCGAAAGATGCGCTTCGGTACGTGCGGTCGAACCTGTGTATCAAGCCAAAGATGCACACGGGGCCGGCCAGTAACAACGACGACCTATGGGACGATACGTCTGCGATCGCTTTTGGGGTGTTTGAACGATAATTAAAAGTATTATAAATATAAATTAACTATAAACTAATTGTATAAGTTATGGCTATTTTGTGAGACGAACTTAACAAGCCTAATTAACCTATAATTAGTACATAACTATTACATATTATCTAATCATGGACTAATTAGTCTTAATAGATTCGTCTCACAAATTAATCTCCGTTTATGTAATAGTTAGTCCTTTCATGATAGGAGCTTGAATTTCATAACTGAATTCGCTTCGTTCATACATGCAACTGCATATTGTATTTTTATCATTCTTATCTATGTTCTCGATTCGCGTGCAAAAAAAAGCCTTTATGGTGATGTCAATCATGTTGTCCATGATTGATAACCAAAAAATCAGTAGTGTTGCCATGGCAAGAGTTCGAATCTGAGTGCTTAGGCCAGTCTTAGTGCACCGTTTCACTACACGGTTACTGTCGGTGCCGAGATTGGTCGCCCAACCTCGGCGCCTAACAGAATGCGCTGTGTCCCGTCCGTCGCCGGTCGATGCAGGAGCTAGCACAATGACACAAGGGGTTTATCCTGGTTCCGGCCACGGGACCGTACGTCCAGCAAGGCGTGCTCTCGGCACTGTACTATCTTGCACCGGGGTGCTCGTAGTGGAGGCTACAAGCTTAGCGGGAGAGGAGGAGACGCCTCCAAGTCCCTGAACGAGTGAGTGATTGAGGCCTGGTGCCAATATCGTGAGCGTGGGTGCGTGTGTGTTCTATCTGTTGTTGCCTCTCCCTCCTTTTGGTCAGCGCCTTCTTCCCCCTTTTATAGTCCAAGGAGGAAGGATAGCGGCCTTGAGGGGGTACAAGTACATGCACAGTACGTGCTACAGGGGGGTGTACTAGGAGAGCGTGGCGCCGGGCGTTGTCCCGGAGCGGCTTCGAGGGATAGCAGGCGCTTCAGGCCGGTCTTGGTCGTCGGTCGTACGCCTGCTCGAGGGTCTCCCATGCTCGCCCAGTCAGGGGAGGACGGGAGTTGACGGTATAGTGACGGAATGATGGCCTCTGTTGGCCACAGTGCGCGGCGTGCTTGCCCCGTCGGGGGGAATGGCAGAGAGTTGGTGGATATGACCCGGCGTATGTCGTGGTAGGGCCGCGATTGGGCTGGGGTCAGCGCTTCCCCATTGGCTCGTACTCCCGCTCGAGGGCCTCCCCTGCTCGTTCGAGGGCTGGGCCGTACTGGGGAGGACGAGAGTAGGCGGAATAGTGGCGGCGAATGACAGTGGTACGCTCGCACAGGGCTCGCCACGCCTGCTGGGCGACAGGGATGGGCGGTCCTGTGGCTGGAGTCAGCGGGAGTGACAGGGCGTAGCAGACC
>OAMR01000175.1:1556379-1573199 GCA_900205405.1 Echinochloa crus-galli | reverse complement strand
GCGGACCTGACCGGGGTTCGCCCCTGGTCGCTGTCCGTACGCCATTCGAGGGTGCCCATCTGCCCGCTCGAGGGCTTCGTGGTGGAGGAAGGACGGGAGCAGTTGGCACAGTGCGGTGGAGTGACCCGTGCCTGCCCGCATAGTGGTGAAGCGTCAGCACAGCGCCGGGGGCTGGTGGTACAGTGGACCTGACCGTGTCAGCGACGTGGAGCAGGGTGGAGTCCCATCCCCATCCTTTGGGACTTGGGCGTTTGGTAGGTCGCGGCATTAAATGCGTTTGCGAGGCGGAGCGGCGGGGCATCGCCACAGCGAATAGAGGGGCGACCTCGAGCGGGACGGAGTGATCCACCTGCTCGAGGAGGCGCGCGGACCTCGAGCGAGGCGGAAGCGGGGTCGCACCCGCTCGAGGGGGTCGAAGGACCTCGAGCGAGGCGGAGATGCGGCCATGCCTGCCCGAGGGGGTCGAGGGCCCTCGAGCGAGGCGGAGATGGCGTTTGCTCTTTGGGCCTTGGGGCGAATCAAGCCGGGACGGTCGTTTGGGTCGTGGTGAGCGTCATCGGGCCGTGCTGTCCTGGGTGATTTTATGGGCCACCAGTGGTTAAATGTTTTTCGAGGGTGATTATCCCTGGTGGTTAGGGGACCCCCTTGGGATGTCCCCGACAGTTACCTAGATCAGGAACTAGGTAACTGTGCCAAAGGAGTTTCATGGTGATGAAACTTCTCTCACATCCCATGAAACTCTGGTTTCTCTCTCTTATGCCATATCAGCACATTTAATGCCATGAAATACCTCATGAAACTTCCCCTGAGACTGTCCTTAGAAACCCCAATTATCAACATCGTGATCTCAACCAATTGACTTACGGAATAATGCTTCCATCTATACTGACCAGTCACCATTAATTGCCCTCGTTTTGGACAAAAAATGAAATTAAGGCCACTCTCAATAGGGTTTCATGAGGGATTTCGTGGTATTAAATGTGCTGATGTGGCATAGGAGAGAGAATCAAGAGTTTCATAAGATGTGAGAGGAGTTTTATCACCATGACACTCCTTTGATACAGTTACCTAGTTTCTGATCTAGGTAACCGTGTAGTGAAATTGTGCAACGAGACTGACCTAAAAGCCAGCCATGGAAGTTGAAGGTTATGTTTTACTTCAATTTACACTCCTAGAAATCCCATCATTATTCCCACTTTTCCTTATACCAGTCTTAGGCCAGTCTCAATGGATGTTTCATGGACACAATTACCTAGAGTGACACATCATCAAAAAGTATTTGAAACTAGGATGAAACACCTCCCTCTCAATGCATTATTTCATCAATTGTTGTTTCCTAGGTCACATGCAAGACACAATCTGTCTAGGTAACTGTGTAGATGGGTTTCATCACCATGAAACTCATTGCACTTCTCTCTTCATTAATACAGTGACACATCATCAAAATTGCTGATATGGCAGTTAATTTATTGTCCATGAAACTCCCACTGAGACTGGCCTTAATGGATAGTTTCATTGCACTGTTACCAAGAATAGAAATTAGGTAGTTGTGGATATCAATGATCCCCCCGGTGGAAGTAGAAATTAATGCTCATGAAACTCCCCCTATACTGTGCTGATTTCCTTATATTATTTTTTTAATTATATTTAAAACTACTCCCTTTGTCTAGCAAAGAATATTCTTTTAGAATTTGAATCTTGTTCTACAAAAGAGCGCTTAGGGTTCAAACCATATTAAAGGATGCATTCATTATATGTAGCCCAATTCATGAGTCAAAAACCTTCTATTGATTAGCTTAGGTCAGTCTCAGTGGGGGTTTCATGGCATTAAATATGCTGATGTGGTATAGAAGAGAGAAGTAAGAGTTTTATGGGATGCGAAAGGAGTTTCATCACCATAGTCACTCCTTTGGCACAGTTACCTAGTTTCTGGTATAGGTAACCGTGTAGTGAAACTTTGCACTGAGACAAGTTAATCATCCATATGCATGATTAAATAAACACGGGAATTAATACGCCAAGCTCAGCTATTGAAACCAGCTAAATATATTAATTAGGGGTATCTAGAACATTTATCATCTTCACTATTGAGTCTAAGAATTTCTAAAAAACATTTATTATCTGACCGAGGGAGTATGTTGTTATGTCTCATATTTTATATCCTCCTTAGTTTGGATATTTTCCTTCATAATAAGCACATAAATTGAACTATTTATGGATTTGTTTAGCTCTTTGTATAAAAAACTTAGGTGTTTATTTATGTCAATTTGATATAGAATCTAATAGGTTATTTTAATTCGGAAGGTCGTATGAAAAAATTTGGTACTTGTTTTATAAATTTTTTATTTGAAATGAATTAGTTATGATCTTTTAGATTTAACCATTGAAACCAACTTAACGGGCTAAATTTGACCAATTTCGACAGTTGAATAGCTCTGTCTATCTGGTTTTAATCATAGTTGGGTGCTGAAAATTGGATTTTTTTTCCATATTTTTGTATGTTTATTTAAAATATTTGCTACTAAGCGAACTGCATCTCAATCTTGAAGTTGTACTGAGTGCGCTGCCTCAGAAAAACAAAAAACGGATGGATTGCGTGAGCTACCAGAACACAAATCGTTCCTCATGACTGGTGGTCACGAAATGCATGATTTGGTCATAGTTTGGAAACGTGTTCCTTAGTCCACAACACGTACAGGGTGATCCATTTGTTCATGCTTACCACATGCATAACCTGGGAAACAAAGAAAAGATTGTATTATAAGTTGATCTAATTCGTGTCCCTTCATGATTTTGAGCGGGCTCCTGTAAATTCTGCATAGTCTTGAAGACATGTTCTCTCAGTTCTCTCCCACACTGACCATGAGCATTTCTGCTCTCACAGTCACTGCTCTGTTGTTCGTCGTCGGCCCTTACCCACCTTATTGTCCGTTATGTCTGGCACATTCAATAGTGTCTCTTGTGATGATCCACTTTGTGAGCATGCTCCTCATGCCTCTTGTGATGAGTCAAGCAGTGGACAGCGCAATTTTTTGAGGATATACGAGGATGGGACATGGGAGTATTGCCAAAGGTTACCTAGTATCTGATATTTTTCACTTCAGCATGGAAGGCCACGATGATAACCACTTTGAACCAACAGCTGTCTTAGGTTGTGCCAGGGTTGATAGTTTCATGTTTGTAAGGGAATATACTACTGGAATTTTAGCTCTTGATACCAGCCGCCTATCATTTCTAGTGCAAGTGTGCGTGGACAAATTCTCTTACTGTGTTCCAGCTCTAGCAAGACGTGATGGTGATGATGATGATCAAGTACTAAGCTACCTTAGATTTGGCTGTCTAGCCCGGATGTAAGTGAAGATGATTCGATTCTAGAATGACAGAGGCGGTACCACGTCCACCTCAAGAAGGTGACATATCAACATGGAAATCGCTTAGCTCAGCGGCAACCTGTACCCATATTTCCTGGAGAAGCAGGACCCGAAGGCACTTTTGGTATGCTGGTGTACTCAGGAACAGTGGGGATTTGGCTTCCCTAATCTATATTTTATACTATGCAGAGGAAAATTGAGGCTGATATTTCCCTGAGCAGGGTGTTCTTCTCCAACAATCCTAATTACTATTGCTACCATGGGAATATGATGCTTTGTCCGAGGAAGTGTTGGTGACACTGGCACCCTGTTCGGTTGGCTGGTGGTTGGTGGCTGGTGCTGGTTTTTGCTGAGAGAAAAACACTGCTGCCTGGTTGGTGGCTGGTGCTGGTTTTACTGAGATAAAAACACTGCTGACTGGTGGCTGATAATCCAAACGAACAGGGCGGATTTTTCGGAGGGGCAAAGATGAGCTATTCGGCGATTGACTTTTCTTTGAATTCAACGTACAACTCGGAATGGATTTGCTTGGGATCTATTCCCAGCAATAGCACAGTCCTAGGCATATATGCCCAGTGTAATACTAACACAGGGTTCGATTTTTATTTGAAAAGGAGATATCAATGATCAAGCTAGTTGTGGTTCGTAATCTTGATTTCTGTTCTAGTAAGATGATAACTGTGGTTAGTAGCAACTACAAAGTCATTACACAGTAGAACAAAGTGAAGCTGTCATCTTCCTATTTTAGGTGATCATTTGATGAATTCTTGGGTTACTCTCTTAGGTAATTCCTTCCTTGATGAATTATCATGTTGTTGCCTTACTATTTATTTTGTTCCCTTTTTGGTTGTTCCTTGATAAATTATGTGTGTGGGATATGGGTACTATTGGGCCCACTGTCAGAGGAGATTAGCGCCGGCCTGGGCCCACTTCTAACAAGGTTATGGGCCGACCCCTAGGTGACCCATATGGAATCCCCGACTTGATGGTCAAGTTTGATAAAGGCGCGGCAGGCTGCATCCAGGAAATTTCGGGATATTAGCGGAAACCTAGTCGGATAAGATTCTAGGAGGTTTAGATTGAAACCGACTTGTAAACCCTATCCCGTCACCCTATATAAGGCGGCCTAGAGCAACCCCTTGAAAAAAGGCAAACATTGTAACCAAACGCTTGCCCATGCTTCCTGAAGTTTGGCTGAGCCCCAGCAATACAAACACACACACACGACACATGACGCAGTGTATTATACCTCCGGATAGCCTAAACCTGTCTAAAACAGTGCCTCTTGTGTCACCGTCAAGCTGCTCGCTCGCCGATCCCTCTCCTACAAATCTATCACTCGGGTATCACCTAGTGGATTACCGGGTCGTAGATCCGACAATGTGTTGTCACCTCACTAGTTCTTCTATTTTCGTTAATGTATCTGAATCAAATAATTCAAGCTACCCTTTTTGCTTGTATGTGTCTTTACTAAATCTTGTTTGTTAAAATTATATTGCTCTCAGTGTTAAATAAAAATACCAGACGGGACCGGTATACTGATTTCCAGCCAAAAGTTTGGTCCGTATTTTTAAAATTTGAATAAAATTTAATTATAATTTGAAGCTACTCCCTCCGTATAGGGCTTAGATGACGTTTGGATCAGATTTTAGTCAAACATTAGGAATATAAATCACAAATAACTTTTAAGTTATTGAGTTTGGAAATACGAAAACCATATGAATAGATTTGTCTTAAAAGATATTTTTATAAAAGTATACACATATTATTTTTTTAATAAATAGTTTTGTAAAAATAAGACATCAACGTTATGTTTTGGAGACCGTGTCGTTGTCCAAAACATCATCTAAATCATATATGGAGGAAGTATTTGCTAATGCCGGCCAAAAAATAATAGGTATTACCGGTATGGACATAACACCAGTCCATACGGATAGGACCGAACTTCGTCGAAAACCGGCGAATTTCAACCAAAATTCTGAAGATATGTCCTATACTTCTAGTTGAGATTGGGCTTGGTAGAATACGCAAATAAGAGTTGTCTCATACTCCTACTTCTCCCTGGAATCGGCATGGATCAACTTAAATAGATGATCTACCTATTTTTCTTTAACTGAATGATACAAATAAGTTCTATGTTATTTAAATTTGGATAAATACCAGACGGGACCGGTATACTGATTTCTGGCCAAATAATTTTTAAGATAATTTATGACTAGACTAGAATACAAATAAGTTCTATGTTATTTAATTAAAATTTGGATCAACTTGAACATATTTATAAAAATGATACAAATAAGTTCTATGTTATTTATCATGCATGTGATATTGTCACACTTTGGTATCGTAATGTTAAGCATCAATAGTATCACTCCTTGTATCTAATGTTAATACTCTTCTCTATACTTGGTGAATTGGTGTTGTTTAATAGATGGACACATATATTGACATATAATTTAAGACAACTTCATGACTTAACACACAAACCCAATAATGAGTTGCAACAGCTCGTACAATGGTGGGTATAGCATGCTGAGCCAGGGCGAGCCCAACTCGGCTCATTAACATCTTGAGTTGGCTCATTAAACCCGTGAGCTAGAAGCTCATGAACCAGAAGTACGTAAATTTAAAATTAGCATTGTAATATATGTGAAATATAAAAAATATAATAATTATAGGGTTTTTATACTTCTCAAATCTAGCCTACCATAATATAATGTATAGAGATTACCCTAACTGGTTTGGAGCAGCTAAACGAGCAAAAATAACTGCTCAGCTCGTTAAAAAGTCCATGGAGTCGATCCGAGCCGAGCCGAGCCAAGCCAACTCACGAGTTTTGAACTTTCGATCTAGTTTAGGTGGGTGTGTGGTCTCATAGGCTCATAGTCCTAAATCTTAGCACATGGCACTATTGTTTCACAAAAAAACAAACTTCTTTCTCTCAACTCTCTCTGCTCCACATCATCAAAAAACGGAAAAAGTCCAAATTACTATCCTCAAGTATCGATAAAGTTTGGATAACCCTCTAAAGTATGTTTTGGTTCATTTTACACCCACAACAATCTCAATCGGTCCAATATATCCCTTCATTAGATTTTTCCTTATTGTTTCTCCATGTACAAGATGCGTTTTAAGTTAAAATTTTGTGGGATGATAGATGACCACATAAATTATTTTTAAAAATTATAATATAATTTTTGCATCATTATTTTGAAAGTCTATAATATGTAATAATAAATTAAGGAAGAAGTCTAGATAAACCCCCAAACTATCAGACCTGGAACACTTCACCCCCCAAAGTATAAAACCGGATAACTAGCCCCTTAAAGTTTGAAAACCGGTGCACATGACCCCCTCGGGTGGTTTTCTTAGGTAGTTTCGTCACAAATTTACAGAAAACCCCCGTCGAGAGCATGCCAAAATCGTTCTAGGGGGTTTTCTGTAAATTTGTGACAAAACCGCCTAAGAAAACCACCCGAGGGGGTCATGTGCACCGGTTTTCAAACTTTAGGGGGCTGGTTATCCAGTTTTGTACTTTGGGGGGTGAAGTGTCCAGACCTAATAGTTTGAGGGGTTATGTAGACTTCTTCCAATTAATCATATTAATATAAAATTTTGTGAGAAATAATGATGAAAAATTCATATTATATTTTCTAAAAATACTTTATACAACTCTCTATCATCTCACAAAGTTTTACTTAAAACACGGCTTATGTATGGAGAAAAAAAAATCTTGCAACGGGGTAGATTGGACCAATCGAGATAGTTGTGGGTGTAATACGAACCAGGACATACTTTAGGGGGTTATCCGGACATTATCTATACTTGAGGGTATTAATTTGGACTCATTCCAAAATCTTATATGATGGTACATGAGGGGATCTTTGAGACGGCTGATATGTAGCAATATAAGTATCAAAATTCTATTGCTTTTTCGTTATACAAATTTGGTCAAAATTACATTTTGGAATATTCTTTCTTGATAAGAAAATACTTTTCTCTTACCTATGATTCCTAGTTATTACGACTTCCCCGAAAGATCCTTTGAACATGTTTCATGGTAACCGAAATTTATGGACAACAAGTGGATATTGACTAATCACGGTATTTTTTCATGATATGTGCACATGAATTTTTTGCGAGGAACATGGACATAAATTTTGACAACATGAAACGTGTAGAACCATCCGTTACATGCCAAGGTACTCCAAATTACAGCGGAGATTGGAAAGACTGTGCCATGTAATCAGCAATCGATCGCTACTACTAGTCTGATGATCTCAGCTCAGCACCATCTTCGCTCGGCACCGCAGGCAAAAAAGTCGAGTTGTAGTTTAGGATCGCCCAACATATAAAACCGTCGCATCACATGGACGTACGCGATTACAACGTACTCCGTCTCACACCATGTCGAGAGCAACCGGAACCCGGCCTGATCCGGGCACGATCTTCGCCCTGCACAGCGGGCAGCTAGCCCACTCGCCGATGCACTCCCTGTGAAACACATGGCGGCACGCGGGCACCTCGCTGCAATGCTGCCCCGGCTGGAGCGGCTCGAGGCAGATCGAGCACTGCGCCGTCTCCGCCTCCGACTCCCTGTCGCCGCCGCCCTGCGCCGGTTACGGGAAGCACGGCAGCAGCACGCTTTGAGCTGCTGGCTCGCAGCAAAGATGGAAAAGACAACAGCCTATCGCGAATATCAATAGCACTACTACTACCACCGTGCCGATGATGCACAAGGCGAACGCTGTGTCGTCAGGATAAGGAGTAGCATCGGACATCGTCGTCGCCGCCGCCGCCGCCATGCTTGCCGGCCGGCGGCTCGCGCTCTCGCTGTGTATAGCACCAGGGCCGGCCCTAGGGGTAGGGCATGGAGTGCGACCGCCGAGGGCCCAAGCCGGGAGGGGCCCAAGCTCAAATATGAATATACTGATCTGTATACGTACAACAACCTTGGTTCTTGGTTCTTGTTCAACTCAGAAAATTTGAAATCTTTGGAGGAAACTGATCTTTGGCTACACTGTAAGATTTTTGTGAAAACATTTTCTCATGATAACTCATCCGATGTTGAGATCAATGATTTTTTTTCAAGAATTAAAGGTGCTGCAAATGTCTTTGCCAGATTATTTGATGTCAGCGGTTGAGATTCTGGAATTTGTTATGACTGCAGATTGCTATCCAAATGTTTCAGTTGCCTATCGAATCCTCTTAACTATACGTACCTGTGACCGTAGCTTCGGCTGAAAGAAGTTTCTCAAAATTCAAATTGTTGAAGAATTATTTGAGATCAACTGTGTCACAAGAAAGATTAAATGGCTTGGCTATGTGCACCATCGAGAGGGCTATATTGGACACTACTGATCTTTTTATGAGAAGCAATGGGTATTATGAAGTACAAATATAAGGTAATCAAATTAATTCTAGAAGTACATTATTCCCTGATGATTATCAAATATATTATTATTTTCGTCTACATTGTTTGATTATCAAACACGTTATATTAATAACGTTATATTAATAGGATATCAAAATATTTGTTTTTATTTTGCAAGAAAAAATAATCTATATATATATATTATAAAATTTTATATAAAGTCTAGATCCATGAGGGGTCGTTGCGACTAGTTCGCTAGAGGGCGTTCAAAATCCTAGGGCCGGCACTGTATAGCACGGGAGCACGCGCCGACGGCGGATCAGACGACGCGGCAGAGGCAGTCGTCGGCACTAGTCTCTAGCTTGCTTGCGAAAGGAAGACGACAACAGTGATGGACTTATAAAATATGGACGCGTCTGGTGCTTGGTTGCTTAAAATTAATGTTTCCTTGTTTAGGACGTCGAGTTGCACAAGGATGCATGTTTAGTCTCTTTCCTTGTTTATATGTAAGGACGTCTCGAGTTGCACAAGATTGTATGTTTACTTCCCTCCATCATATCCAAAATGAGTTGATTTCTTTTGATTCGTGGTCATAGAAATCTATGGACAACATGTGCAAATCGATTGATTAATCCCGACCATAAAACGTGGTCTATATACAAGCTAGTTACTATATATACAACTTACAGCAAAGATATGGAAGCTACACCATGTCATCAGCAGGCGCTACTCCGTCTGTTCCCGGCACGATCTTGGCCCTACACAGCGGGCAGCTGCCATTGCTCCTCGCCCACGCGCCGAGGCACTCCCTGTGGAACACGTGCCGGCACACCGGCACCTCGCTGCACAGCTGATACTGCTGGAGCGGCTCCAGGCAGATGGAGCACTCCGGCGTCGTCTCCGTCTCCGCCACCCCGCCACCGCCGGCATACGGGAAGTACGGCAGCGCCATGAGCACGGGCGGCGCCGCCGCCTGCTCCCTCAACACCGCCTCCGCCGCCGCCGCCCGCGCCTCCAACTCCGCCAACACCCGCTCCGCCCTCTGCTCCGGGGTCTCCGCTGCTCGGCGCGCGCGACAGGGACATGGGAAGCATGTGGAAACAAGTAGTATCACCATGGCAATGATCACGTAGTCAAGAGTTTCCAGATGGATCGACGGCATCGGCATGTCGACGCCCGCAGCGCGCGCGACGCGTTGCCACGCGAGAGAAAACTTGGGTTTCTTTGCTTGCGCGAGGAGAAAAATATGGCTCGATGATTTGTGGCACGCATCTGGTTCTCTGATGATCTATTTGTTGTATGCAAGTAGTTGACAGATTATTATTTGTTTGGTGATTGAGTAGGACAAATAAGGGACCTGATTCTAGTGCTATGCTGATTTGCCAGTACGTGCTCCGTCAGGATATGTGGAAGACTCGGATTCTTGATCCTGCTGCATGCCTGAACCAGTAGAGATCATCAACGGGAGACAGACTTGGAGGCTTATCGGGTTGTTGCAAAATTTATCTTCTAGCAGTAAATACTTGTTTGGATCATATGTTTTATAAAAACAAGTTCCCTTAAAACTCGTTTTGGCCTAACTACCTGTAAAACATAGTTTGGATAGCACAACAAAATCTCCGTATATCAAAAACTGGTCTCCGTATACCCACAAAAATGAGTTTTAGCAAAAACAACTTTCGACAATGCTTCTAGCCTTACGTCCGACGGCATGAAAGTATGGGACGCTCCGGCACCCATTTATGGCTGCACATGGACCTTCTATAAAAAGACGGTTCCGACACCACGCATCGTCATTTTCAAAAAAAAAATCCCCGCGTTCCATTGACGGGCCACCGCCGCTCTCGTCCTCGCTCCCGCACCACCGCCACGCTCCTCCACGCGTGGAACACCATGAGGATGTGCAAACCCAATATGCCAAACAATTGCTAAGTACATGGTGCTATAGACACCACGCTTCTTACACGACATGGCACACAAGTCATGAAAGCATGAAAAAATCTTGGTAACAATCAATTTATCATAACTAACTTATTTGGACCTACTGTGCATACCTCAAATTATAAGCCTTTCCTTGTTACATTAATCTCCTTGAGCATAATACAAGAACAAACATGCATACTCTTCCTGTTCACATTCTCCACTTAAATAAACAAACAGACCAAAAATCATGTCGCCACGTTCCAACTACAAGATAACATTACTATATCTTTCTACCAAACATATGAATCACAACAATAATATGCCAAGTAGACTTGAAAGCGAGCAGAGACAAACATCAATTTGACAAAAATTGACAAAAGTAACGCGTGTGCTTGCAATTGTCAATTCCAAGTCCGATTTCCCTGTCAATACGCACCGGAAATAGATCAGAAGTTGGGGGTTGGGGCTGGGGGCACGAAGATGGCTCGATTTCTAGCTATTAGAGTTTTGGCGCTGCGGGAAGGGGCATGGCTCCGTTCGTAGCGATTAGGGATTTTGAGCCAGGACATTGGGTTCGGGGAAGAGCGGGAAACAGACGAAAATAGATCGGAGCTTGGGGGTTGGGGCTGGGGGCATGAGGATGGCTCGATTTCTAGCGATTAGAGTTTTGGGGCTGGGGGCAGTGCCATGGCTCGGTTCGTAGCGATTAGGGTTTAAGGATTTTGAGGCAGGACAGTGGGTTCGGGGAAGGGCGGAGGGGGGAGAGCGGAAAACAGGCGAAGAGAGAAGGGCGGCGGAGATAGGAGGAGGACGGCGAACCTGCTCGTTGCGTCGTCGGCGCCGTCGACCGCCGCGATGGCAAAGCAAACCCTCGAGAGAGAGAGGGGAGAATGGCGCGACCGTACGAGCGGCGGAGTGGGGCGATGGGGAAATATTCCGGAACCAATCCGCCCAGTCCTCTCACTTATTCGGCCCAAGTTGCATATTATTCCAGCCCATATAAGATTTATGATCAGGTTATGATTTCGGCCCAGGTAACTTTTTCTCCCTCTGCTTGCATTTCCTCCTTTTTATCACAGTATAAGTATATAGTCTATAGCTCGAGCGTTGCTACTACGGATATACAAATTTTAAACAAAATAACACTTAGTTTTGAAAAAAAACATGCAACATACAAGGTAAAGAGGATAGAAAAAAATGGAAAATACAAGGTAAAATTTGAGTACAATTTTAGTTCTATAATCTCTTGAAAACACAAAGTAGACACGATGGAGACATCATAGCTGCAAATGCAGTTAGACAGTGGAACCAAAACTCAAGTTTACGCAAATAATGGGGGATATGAGGGGTTATGGAATAAAACTCAAATATAGTCTACAGTGGTTATTAAAAAATGTAGTTGTATTCTACTTTCACGTTGTTATTAGAAGTTAGACGTGATTAGTTTGGGTCATTTTTGAAGACCACGTTTCTTATAAAATATGAATAATTACTGACATCAATCTTCAATAGAAAAGCACTACGTAAATTACACAACTTGTCAAAGGTTGCAATTATTACAATGTACATCAGGACACTCAGAATGTCTCGGCCCTATGGACACTGCCAATACAAACATGCAGACCTGGGATTCATGATCCATCCATCTTGTGAAGTGTAGATCATCTATTTACCTGGTAAGATCTGAGGGGGACATAATGGAAAGTAGCAATGAACCGGCAGGGTACAGAATGTTATGCGGACAGCAACAGCAGACGTGCGAGTGTGACACTGCCACAAAGCAACGAGAATTAAAAAGATATAAGATTGTTTGGAACGATGTACTCTATATTTCATCCTCTAAAGAAATATTTTAATATCTTCTAAAATATTCCATCCTCCAAATTGACAGTCTGCAGCGGTACCCTATCCCACCCTCCAAATCGCCGCGAGGAGGACGCCTTGCCGCGCCGGGGGGTGAGCGCTTGCCGCCGGGGGGCCGGAGTCCGCGCCGGGGAGTCCACAGGCCGAGCTTGCAAATCGAAAACGGCAGGCCGAGGTGGTGGCGGCTCGGCCGCTTGCCGCCGCCGCTCTTCTTGGAGCCGCCCTGCTTCTTGGGGAGCGCCGTGCCGGAGTCCGTCCTCGGCATCCTCCACTGCCACCAAGTGCGGCCGCTACAAGGTCTAGAACTGAACCTGCCATTCTGTGTAGCACTTGATTCAACCTGCCATTCTGTGTGGCACTGCAACAACATCGAGTTCGCCGACCTTGACCAGGTCTGGAACTGAACCTGCCACTCCCCACCCGCAACCTGTTCGACGGAATTGCCACATAGTGGAACTGAACCTTTCAGTTGCAAGTTCAAGATTTGGATGATCCTGCAAGTCTTTGGTTGGTGCTGTAACATGTAAGACAATGTTTGAGCCGTATATGCGATGGCTTTGTCCATTACCCTTCGCAAGCCAAGCTTTTCACGTTGGTGATGATGTGCGACGTTAGTTGTATGTACACCAAATTGATCTGACTATTGGGCACCTCCTTATATGGGATTTTATGAATGATTGGCTGCTCAATTGCTTGATCATTTGATCATTCTTCAAATGTTATTTCCTGCTTATCTACTAATGATAGTGTGTTCCTGGTGATTGATGCTTTTGGCTACTAATGATGCACTACCACGAATATGGGAATCTGTAATTCTGTGCTTGAAGTCCAGCAAGTCACTACAAGAAATGTAGACTTAATTTTTCAGAAATGTAGGCTTGATTTTTCAGAAATGCAGGCTTAATTATGCTGTTATGACTCCATGAGTGAACTGCTAGTTGGAGCTATGTTCCATCAGAACTAGCATACTAGCAGCCAAGATTCTTTTCAGATGACAAATCGATGAAGAGGTATTGTGCTTAAGCTCGCTCCCTTGTCTGATGAAACTGACATTCTGAAGAAATGAGCACATAAGACAGTAGACAGAGCAATATCAGGTTCAGATACTTCCTGACAATAGCCGGTGGCCAGCTGCAAACCCTACTCCTGTAAGCATATACATGGGAGGCCAGCATTTACCTTATCAAAATAGTGACCATTTGGCATAACCGGTGGCACAGATTCAGTCTTTACCTGATACACATTGTGATTTTTCAACAGTTTACATGCTCCAAGCTGCTTTCTCCCGTCTTTACCTGATACACAGAAAGAAACATACAAGATGACAGACACCAGTTACAGGGGCATATTTCATTCCCCACAAACACTGGTGAAAAAACAGAACTGTAGGAGAAACATTCAGATAAGAAAATAAAATGACAGACTGCAAAGGAATCAAGCAAATAAGATGACAGACTGTCTTCTTATTGGACTAGAAACGAAAGAATGCTGCCACTCATCACAGCTCCATCCAATGATGAACATCAGTCCTACAACGGACTCCAATCCCTTAACTGACTTGCTAACTACCCACTGGTCTACATACTACAGCGCTACACTAGAACCAGACATTAGCAAAAATTTTCTGTTTCCCTGAATCGAAAACAAAGCTGAACTATTCGCAGTTGCAGGCTTGCAGCTGCATCCCTTCTCGGGGTCATGTCCCTTCTTCTCCTTGTGCTGCTGCATCTTCTCCCACTCATTCTTTTTGTTGTACAGACGGCACAGCACCCAGTCATCCAACTGCAGGAGGATCAGTCAATCAGCATTCCATTCACTCAAGAAGTATTTGGTGCACAAGAATGGAGGCAATTTGAAATCCCGAGATGAAGTGCATCAAGAACGGAGGGAATTCGAGACAAAGTGAAATTAAGAGCTCTGTTTCTTACCCTGAGCGAGCCTTTGCCGGGCTTCTTGGCGCCAGCGTCGGCCGGTCGGCGAGCCTGTACTCGTGCATGATCCACTCGGTCTTGACCCCGCGCGGCCAATGGGTGCTGCTGCGGCCATGGACGTCGCCGCGGAGACGGCCGTGGAGGACCTCCCGGCCGACGTCCTGGCGCTCGTGCTCCGCCGCCTCGACGGCGCGTCCTAGGCCGCCGCCGGAGGCGCGTGCTCTGCGCTCCGCGACCTCGCCGCCGACCCCTACACCTGGCGCGGCCTCTGCCTCACCATGTGCCCCTCCGTCCACCCGCCCCTCGCGCAGGTCGCCGTCGCCCGCCGAGCAGGTCCGCGCCGCCGCCGCCCCTCGCGGCCGCAGAGGCCGGCTCGCGCTCCAGGTGCTCGATTGCGGCGGAGAGGAGGCCGTCGGGTGCGGTGGCGGCGGAGAGGGACGGCACCGCGGCGCTATCGAGGCGCAAGGAACGCAGGGGGCGGCGCGGGGCGGGGGGAGACGGAGGACGCGGGGAGGCGGAGCACAGCGTCGGCGGCGGCGCGAGGGAGCCGCGCGCGCGTGCGAGGCGGACGAGGAGCGACGAGAGGAGATTTGGAGGAGGCCTCCGCCTCCGGGAAATTTGGGGGAGGGAGCGGCAGACCGGCACAGTACAAGAGGAGGTCCAGGACACCGCTGCATCGTCGTTTGAGGAAGAAAACCGGTACTGTAGCGGTTCAGGAGGTGGTACAGGACGCCGCTGCAAATAGCCTAAGGAGTGCTGCTTTTGTGCTTCATCCCGTCTGATACATTGGATCACGCAGCGTTATTTTTTTACGTTATCCTTATTCTATTTTGTATTTTTACTAGTGCTGCTTTACTTTGATCTTGATCTTGATTTTTTCAAACTTTTTGTATATGTTTTTGTGTTTCCATTTTTATTCCTATAATTTTTTTTTCTAGTTTTTCTTCTGAAATTTTGTTTCGAAATATTGGCCCAAACATTTGTTTTCATAAATTTCCCCGAAAACTTGATGTAGAAAAATTTTGTTTTAAATTTTTTATTTATTTTCATTCTCATGAATTACCGTGTTTTCTATTGCAGAATATTGAAAATCTCTCGAGACCATTAATACTTTTTAAAATTCCAAAATATTAATGTTTACAAGGTGATCTTGCACAAAAACACACAGCATTCAAGATCAAACTCAATTTCACTCGAATTATATGAAACTGACGGAAAACAACATGAACACTGATGAAATTATACAATCACTGTAACATTCCGATTCGTTGACAGTCGGTTGACTCTCAAAGTCACGGATGGATGGGCCGGCAGGCTGCATCGTCTCACGAAGACGGCGGCCCAACTATATATAATTAACTGACCGGCGTCGGCGGCTAAAACTACACCATGTCATCGGCGGCCGCTACCCCGAACGCCGCTCCCGGCAGCACGACCTTGGCCCTGCACATCGGGCAGCTGTTGTTCTTCTTCGCCCACACGCGGATGCACCCCTCGTGGAAGATGTGGCGGCACGCCGGCACCTCGCTGCACAGCTGCCCGTGCCGGAGCTCCTCCAGGCAGATGGCGCACAGCGGCGGCGGCTCCGACGACGCCGACGAGGCCGGCGCGCTGTAGGGGAACTGCGCCAGCACCACTGGGGCCCTCAGCTGCTCCACGTTCCGCGGCGGCAATTGGGGAGGCGCCGGCGGCGGCGGGGGCGGCGGCGCCGCTGCCGCCGCTACCGGGGCTGCCCTCGGATGCGCCTGGTCGTTCGCGCGCGCGTTTCTGCGGCGTAAGCATGCGCTGCAGATGCCGACTACGAAGAAGAACACGACGAGCACGAGTTCCATCAAGAAGAAGATCGCATCTGCCATCTCCGACGCCATAGTCGTCGCTGATCAGATGCACGGACGCCGCCACCGGCGAGCTCGATCTCCCGGACGCGGCGCCTTGTCTCCCGCGATCGAGAGTTATTTGTGTATATCCGGTACGGGACTCTCGGTGAGATATGGTGACAAACGACGAACTACGTGCGGGACGATAACGATACACATGCGATTTTCATCAGAAGGGCAGTAGTTTGTTTGGGACGAAGAAATTCGAGTCGGGAGTGCACGGTTAATACTTTTCATGGTAGGGTAACGACTTCTCGGTTGGAATAACAACTTGGGATATAAGCCCTGTTCGTTTGGCTGGTGGCTGGCGCTGGTTTTTCTGAGAGAAAAACACTGCTGGCTGGTTAGTGGCTGGTGGCTGACGCTAGTTTTTACTGAGAGAAAAACACTGTTGGCTCGTTGGAAACAATTCAAACGAAATAATTTAGGATTCGATATGGCCTTGATCTGCCACTAAATCTCTTAAAAAATTAGGATATCT
>OAMR01000175.1:1517736-1529161 GCA_900205405.1 Echinochloa crus-galli | reverse complement strand
TAGGGTCGTACTGCTGTCAGGACAGGAGGACCATGGAGCACGATGAAAATAATATCTCAAGAACTATAGCACATATGGAAGATCCATCTTGCAGGGACGTGTGCAGGTACCTTATACAGATGGTGCTAAAAGGATTCTACAAACCAAGGACTGGATCTCCCGAGACCGCGATGCCAATCAGGAACACAGTGGCTGGCCGCGAGAGCAGCGACGATATTCTAGTGGAAACTTCACCGAGATTCATTGGAATTCATACTACAGCACCCCAAATTTGTGATATTCTCAAACCTTAAGCTCGGCTCAGGCAAAACCAACATAACATTCCTCAAAAACCAAACATCAAGCCCACTTGCCTGAGCCGCCTAGAGTTCCATGTTGCTAAAAAGATTACCAACCCACATTGCATAGTTCATTAGTCAATATTAAATTAACCCAACCATCCATAGTTGAGGAAGGCTAAGCAAGAATTCTACCCATATAGGTAACCTCTAAGGGCAACAAGGAATAACAATGAAATTCTAGTAAACAACCTAGCATAGGATTCCCAGCAAATTATGACATCTAATGCAAGCAAATGTAAATAACAGGTGATATTGTATTAAATAAATTAAATAGGTATAAATTATGATACCTCGGGATACTCCCAGGTGAAGTGCTACAATGGTGATTCTGTGCGCTTGCAGAATATTTCTATATTTTACTAAGCCATAAGGAAAACCACTGAACACTCATTGCATCCAGTATCGGGATTCCCCAATTCTGATATTGGATCGTAAGAAGTGCCAACAGTTATGTGCAAAGTGGCCTTCTTCTTCGTTTCAACAGAGAGAGGGAGAGGCAGGGGAGGCGGCCGGCGGCGACTGGCGGCGCGATTGCCGGCGCTAGGGGCGGCGGCAGCAGAAATTGAACAGGGGGAAATAGAGAGGAAGCCATGGCAAGTTCACCCATGTGCTTACCACGGGCGGTGGTGGAGTGAGGTGGCTGGCCCACGGGGACAGGCGGCGGCGGCGGCGGCGAGGGTGCATGGGCGGCGATTTACAACATCCCGAGAGGAGGAATTGGAGGGTGGGTGAGCTGCAGGGAGTGGAGGGGAAGCTTTGGGTGCCTGTGGCTTGGCCGGAGGTGGTCTGTGGTGAGCTGCCCACGTGAGCTTGGGCGGCGGCGGCAATGGTTTGGCGGCGGTGGTGTTGCTGCGGTGGGGGAAGGCGAGCGCTGGCTGGTGAGTGAGAGGTGGTGGAGGTGAAGCTCAGGAGCCTATTTATAGGCGTGGAGGCGGTCTGGAGGGGCGGCTCGACGAGGGGGTGGGCGAGCGGCGCCCGGCGGCAATGGCGGCCGGAATCTCGGCCGGCGATGGGATGGCTCGGTCAGGACGCGGGGGACGAGAATGCACAGTGGTCTCCACAGTGGATGGCACGCTTGGACGGTGGCGCTGTGCTTGGCTCGTTGGTGGCGTGGCAAGTGGCGCGCGTGCGTGCTGCCATGGCGGGGCAGCAGCGGATGGCGCGGCAAGTGGTCGTGGGGGAACGGCGGTGCGCAGGGAGAAACGGTGGCGATGGTGGGCGGGGCAGTTGGCCGGTGGCGTTCAGCGTGCGGCCGGCTGCGGGCGGTCTGGGCGGCGGGCGCCGGTTGTCAGGGGGAGAAAATAGAGGAGGGAAAAGAAAAGAGAGGGAGAAAGGAAAAGAAAAAAGGAAGGGAAAGGAAGAAAAGAAAAAGAAGGAAAAAAGGGGAAAAAAGGAAGGGGGGAAAGAGAGGGCGGGATTCGCGGCGGAAAGCCGTCGAGCGGCGGTCGGGTCTGGCGGTCGGCCCGAGAGTGGGCGACGCGGGATGGGAAAGGGCGGCAGTGATAACTAGGAGGGAACAGGGCTGGGATCGGTCTTCCGGGAGCTCGGCGGTAAAAGTTTTTGAAGGGAGTTTTTACCGGGCGTAAAACTGGGGCTTAAAGGGGATGGAAAACGCGGGCGTTACAAACCTACCCCACTTAAAAGGAATCTCGTCCTCGAGATTCGGCTGGCTCCTAAAGAGATGGGGAAACTCCTTCTTCAAGGCGTCTTCTCGTTCCCAAGTGGCTTCTTTCACCCCGTGTCTACTCCACTGTACTCTGCAAATCCGTACTTCTGAGCTTCTCATTTTCTTTGTGACGGTGTCTAGGATTTTGACGGGTACTTCCTGGTAGCGCAGATCTGTCTGCAGGTCTACTTCTTCCACTGGGATGTGTTCTGTCTCGGGTACCCTCAGGCATCTTCTCAGCTGCGAGACATGGAAAACCGGATGTATATCTGACATGGCCTCGGGTAACTCTAACCGGTAGGCTACTTTTCCGACCTTCTTCAGTACTTGGTATGGTCCAATATACCGAGGGGCCAACTTCCCATGAACTTGAAATCTGCGGGTCCCCCGAATTGGTGAAACCTTGAGGTAGGGGAAATCACCTGGGTTAAAATTTATTTCTCGCCTCTTCTTGTCTGCGTAGCGCTTCTGCCTGCACTGGGCTGCCTTTAGCTTCTCTCGAATTTCAGCTACTTTTTCTTCTGCTTCTTTTATGAGGGCGGGTCCTACTAGGGTACGTTCTCCCACTTCTGACCACATTAGAGGGGTTCTGCACTTTCTACCATAAAGGGCTTCAAACGGCGACATGCCTAAACTTGCCTGATGACCATTGTTGTAGGAAAATTCTGCATAGGGTAAACTCTGTTCCCAATCTTTGCCATAGGTGAGAACACACGCTCTTAGCATATCTTCCATAATTTGGTTCACCCTTTCCGTTTGACCATCAGTCTGTGGGTGATACGCGGAGCTAAAATCCAACTTGGTACCCATAGCTTTATGCAAGCTTTTCCAAAACCTTGAGGTGAACTAGGTACCTCGATCCGAGACAATCCTACTAGGTACTCCATGCAACTTGACTATGTTTTCTACATAAAGCTTGGCTAGCTTCTCTCCGCCATAATTGGTCCGCACGGGTAAAAAGTGAGCGACTTTAGTAAGTCAGTCCACTATTACCCATATGGAGTCATGCCCTTTTTGTGTCCTGGGCAAACCGACTACAAAATCCATTCCTATTTCATCCCACTTCCAAACGGGAATGGTCAAGGGCTGTAATAACCCTGCCGGTTTCTGGTGTTCAGCCTTGATCCTTTGGCAGTTATCATAATGAGCTACAAACTGAGCTATGTCTGCTTTCATTCCTTTCCACCAATAATTCTGCTTTAGGTCTAAGTACATGTTAGTGGATCCTGGGTGGATGGAATATGGTGAGTTGTGAGCCTCATCCATGATTATCTGCCGGAAGTCTCCTTCCTTGGGTACACAAATTCTGTGCTTATACCACAAGGTTCCTTTACTGTCGACTCTGAAGTCTGGGGCCTTATTCTCCCCAGTGTGCTGGCGGATTTTTATCAAATCCTTGTCCAACTCTTGGGCTTTTCTGATCCTATCTTCCAATGTAGGCTGGACAATCAACTCGTGGCTCGCACCACGAGGAACGATGTGCACATTCAAGCGTGCCATTTCCTCCTTCAGGTGGGCATTCTTGGGTCTGTAGGATTTTCGGCTCAGGGCATCGGCTACTACATTAGCCTTGCCAGGGTTGTAGTGGATTTCCACATTGTAATCTTTAACCAACTCTAACCACCTTCTCTGTCTAAGGTTCAGATCTGGTTGGGTGAAGATATACTTTAAACTCTTGTTATCCGTGTATATTTCACACTTATTCCCGATCAGGTAGTGCCTCCAAATTTTGAGGGCATGCACTACGGCAGCAAATTCCAGGTCATGAGTTGGGTAATTCTGCTCATGAGGTCAAGCTGTCGGGAGGCATATGCTACAACCTTCCCATCTTGCATGAGCACACATCCTAGTCTTTGGCGGGACGCGTCGCAGTAAATAACAAAATCCCGATGAATATCTGGTAGGGTTAGGACAGTGGCTGTCGTCAGTCTCTTCTTCAATTCTTGAAAGCTCTTTTCACAAGACTCCGTCCAAACAAATTTCTTTTCCTTCTTCAGCAGTTCTGTCATGGGTCGGGCTAATTTGGAGAACCCTTCTATGAATCTTCTGTAATATCCAGCCAATCCTAGAAAGCTCCGGATTTCACTCACATTGGTGGGTTGCTTCCAATTGGTTACTGCTTCGACTTTCTCAGGGTCCACGGCTACTCCTTCAGCGGTCAGAACGTGACCAAGAAAGGCCACTTTCTCAAGCCAAAGCTCACACTTGCTAAACTTGGCATAGAGTTGGTGTGCTCTCAACTTCTCTAGAACCACTCGCAGATGTTGTTCGTGTTCTTGGGCACTCTTTGAGTAGATGAGTATATCATCAATAAAGACTACAACGAACTTGTCCAGCTCATCCATAAACACCTTGTTCATGAGGTTCATGAAATATGGAGGTGCATTGGTGAGTCCAAATGACATCACCGTGAACTCATATTGCCCATAACGGGTGACAAAGGCTGTCTTTGGGATGTCACTTTCCTTAATCTTCAGCTGATGGTACCCAGATCTTAAATCAATCTTGGAGAAGTACTTGGCTCCTTTCAGGTAATCAAAAAGGTCGTCAATCCTAGGGAGCGGGTATTTGTTCTTTATGGTAACATCATTTAGTGCGCGATAGTCAACGCACATTCTCATACTCCCGTCTTTCTTCTTAACGAAGAGCACTGGGGCTCCCCACGGGGATGAACTAGGTCTAATAAATCCCAATTGCTATAATTCCTCAAGCTGTTTCTTTAGCTCGGCTAGCTCTGAGGCTGCCATCCTGTAGGGTCTCTTGGCTAGAGGAGAGGTTCCCGGAACGAGTTCAATGGCGAACTCTATGTCCCGATCTGGTGGCATTACAGGCAGGACTTCAGGGAAGATGTCAGGGT
Organism: Echinochloa crus-galli; assembly: GCA_900205405.1. Classification (NCBI taxonomy): domain Eukaryota; kingdom Viridiplantae; phylum Streptophyta; class Magnoliopsida; order Poales; family Poaceae; genus Echinochloa; species Echinochloa crus-galli. The sequence goes on along the minus strand of OAMR01000175.1, from coordinate 1,524,297 downwards.
ACTCACTGACTACCGGTACATCCTCTATGGTTTTTGCTTCCATACTGAAGATCATAGGATCTGGTCCACTTCCTTTTGTGTGGCAGGTCACTTGTACTCCTTCTGAGTTGGTTAGGTGTACTATCTTGTCAGCACAGAACTAAAGCTAGACTCCAGACTGTTGCCAAAGCTGAACTGACTAGGAACTCACCGAGTACTACTCCTTGTGCTCCTTGAGCCTCCTGCGCGTCTATGTGGTTGACGCGGGCTCGTCCGTATGACTGCTGGTTGTTGTTGCTGTGGTTGCCGGTGTTGGTGCTGCGGACGGGCACACGGTTGGCTCCAGACACTGGTGGCTTGGGTCCATTCACTGAGTTGGAGTAGACTGATGCAGTAGGCTTGTTCTTTGGGTATGGGCAGTCAGCTATGTAGTGTCTGGTCTCTCTGCAGTTGAAGCAGGCTCTGGCATTGCTATTATTGGTCGTGACTTGACTGACCTTGCTCTGTGGGGGCCTCATGGTGTTCTGGCTCTTGTACTGATTGTTGGGGGCCTGAGAGCCTGTAGCCTGAGACTGGGTCCTATATTGCACAGGGGCCTGGGGCCTAGGCATGGCATAACCAGAGCTCCTAGGAACTTGCGTTTGTTCTCTTATCTTGCATCCATTCTGGCCTTCTCTGTGACAATGGCCTTGTTCATCAGCATGTTGAAGTCTGGGAAGTTGTGGGAGACAAGCAGGGCTCGCAGATCTGGGTGTTGTCCCTTGAGGAACATGTCATGCCTCTTCTCTTCAGTCTTTACCTCATCTGGTGCATAGCGGGCCAGCTCAGTAAACTCATGGGTGTATTCCTCCACGGTCTTGTTCCCTTGCTTCAAGGCACGGAACTCATCTGCCTTGCGCTTCATGGTGGCTGTGGGGATGTGGTAGAGTCGGAACTCTTCTTAAAACTCCTTCCAGGTGATCGCAGACTCATCTGGGGAGGTGTCACAGTAGGTCTCCCACCAAGCTAAAGCAGTTCCAGTGAGTTGGTTGGAGGCTAAGAGGACTTTATCACGGTCTCCGCATCCAAACGGCTCAAGTTTCCTCCTGATAACCCTCAGCCAGTCATCTGCTTCCAAGGGATTGCTAGATCCTCCAAAGGTGGGCAGCCTGGTCCTCAGAAAGTTGGTCAGCTTGTCACCCGCGTTCTGCCTACGGGGTGCCTCCTGGCGGTGTTGGGCATTGAACACCATTTGCATGAACCTGGTGTGGTGGTAGACTGCCTGGGCCAGGTCCAAGCCTTCTGGGAGTGGGGGAATAGCAAAAGGTCCTCCAGGCTGACTTTCACCGTGCTGGTCCACCTCTTGCTCTGCTGGTTGGTTCGCCCCAGCAGGGTTTCGCTGGTTCCCTTCCTGGTTCTCAGGATTCTCTCCCCTTCCACTTGGTGGTCCTCCCCCAGCATGAGGGGCGCGTCTCTGGGAGGCGCTAGCACGCGTGTTAACCATCTGTAGGAAGAGCGGGGTCTTCGTGAGATTGGGCTAAGATGGCGTTTTAGACTATTCTAGGTCGCATTTTCAAAAAGGCAGAATTAACTCCTGCCGGAGCACACAAATTAACAAACAAGCACACAAGGTTTCATTCACACAACAGGGGGGGTACAACACTTTTGGAGGTCCAAACAAGACACGCGCCACATGGCGGGGTACAAGACACTACAAGAAAGGTACTGCTAGGGGTACAAGGGTTTGCTAACATCGGACCAAGCTAGCTTCATTCCCACGCGAACACTTGGTGCTGGGTCTACTCGGGGGACGAGTCTCCTCCTGAAGCGGGGTGTTCTTCGGGTGGCGCAAGTCGAGCGTGTTCAGCCTCGGTCAAGGTTCCATTCATTCGAGGCGGCTCAGATGGTCCTTCGTCTTCAGCTGCGGCTGGACTCACAGGGTTGCCAGGCAATGTTTGTGGGTTTCCAACAACCTCTCCCCATGCCATGACGGGTGTTCCAAGTAGGACATGGGGTTCTCCAATAGCCGGAACGGGCATCCCACCTCGGGTCCAGTCTTGAATGCGCAGGTCCTGTGCTTGCCTGAGGCTCTCCTGGGCGACAATTTCACTGCTCACAGCAGTGGCAGCTCTTGCTTCAGCTTGGGCCACTCGAACTTGTTGCATGCGGACCGAGAACTCTGCTTGTTCGGCCCGGGAGGTTTGTTCTCTCAGGAGTTCGGCCTGCTCATCGAAGAGCTGATCCAAGGAATTGAGATAGGTAACCACTTGATACAGGGCAGCCTCCACATGGCGGCGCTGCTCCAAGTTCCTCATGCGGGCCCACCAGACGGTACTCCTGACCACTGGAGGGAAGTACCTCATTGGTGTGGGGGCCAGGTGTCTCTCGAAGATCCCACACATGTAGCGGAGAGCTTTCCTGAGGGCCAAGGCGTAGGTGTCCTGGTGCCTGAATCCTATGGCGGTCACACGCCCACGACTCGATTGGGTAGTTGTCACTCTTGGCGACGACGATGACTACCCTGCAGCGTTGGGTCCCGTGGTGCTCGTACTCCCTGCTGTAGTACCTCGGGCGTTCAGGCACGCCGAGGCGTTCCAGCGCGGGGATCAACAGGCTAGCAAAACCAGGTGCGACTGGGCAGACTCCCTGGGTCCATCCTTCCTCAGCCATCTGAAACCAGGGGGTAAACAAAGGTTGAACAGATGTAGGATAAAAGGTGGTCTTTATTTCATACACAGATGAGTACAAGGATCATGGGTACATCAAAGCCTAAGATGGTAGATAGAACAGACTCTGCTCATAGTGGAACTAGGCCAGTCTACTACTACTATCCTTAGGTGCCCTATCGCTAATCTAGGGGACGTAACTCAACACAAGACGACGCTTCTTCCGGGGGAGCTGATCCTCTGGTACTTCGTCCTCAGTCTGTGTGCTTGCGTCCCGGTGGGTCATCTCGGGTTCTCCCTTCAGTAATCCCTTCTTCCTCCTGTAGGCCTCAATCATCTCTATCTCCTCCGAGTAGGCTTGCCACTTTGCCTACTGAGCGGCTAGGGAGCTAATGGCCTGGTTGGCTTTCTTCCGTTGTCGCTTCAACTCTTTTCCTGCTTTCCCTGCCCTGAGGATCTGATGCTTCAGCTGTCCTGAAGTCTCCCGGTACAGCCTGTCTAAGCCAGTGAGGTAGATGGACAGGTGTGACACAGTGTCCTCCTCTTCATCTCTTCCAAGGCTTCTCATCTGGGTGATCCATTCGCGTCCTCCACTTTCCAGGGGTGGGGTAAATCCCAGTGCTGTTCCCACGAGGTACTGTCTGTAGAGTGTGCGGAGGCACATCAGGGCTCTTCTTGCGGCTTTGCGGTAGGCGTTGGGGCGGTCGTAGCCAGTGGCGTAGACGAACCAAGGTGCCACTTCCTTGTAGAGTGAGCTCTTCTCCACAAAGATGAACATCCGGCATAGGCGGGTACCGTGGGAAGTGTACTCTCGGCAGAGGTACTCGGGGATGTCTGTGACTCCAACATATTCCAGGCTGAGCAGCAGTAACTTGGGAAGGCCAGGTTCTGCAGGGCAGACTCCTTCGCTCCATCCCGTGTCAACCAGCTGAGCCATCTGGAACAAGTCAGAAAGCCAACGGTGAGAAATTATGTGGGGAAAAGATATCAGGTAAGAGAACCTAAAGAGATAAGGCTAAAAAGGGTCTCGATCCTAGGGGTTACGTCCTACGGCCAACCTATCGGCTCTGATACCACCTGAAGCGTCCCCTCGAAAGAGAGAACTTAATGTCATACAAATACCAGTCCCAGGATGCTGGTTCACATTATTACAACAGATGGTTCAGTACATAAAAGACATTACGGGTGATGGTAGCATTGTAGCGCTACTAAAAACAGAACTAGAGCTAAACTCCAGATAACAAGGTTGACAACAAAGAGGTCTTCATCAGAGCGGAACGACATGCGGCCTCAAGCGGGTGACCCTAACACACAGGCAAAGGTTGGGTGCAGAACGAACCCTCCTTAAACAACGTCCTCGGGGACAAAGTCTGGATCCTCCTCTGTAACAAATTAAGCAAGGGTGAGTACATACGTACTCAGCAAGCACAAGCACATCCACGGAAGGAATATAACAGAAGCATGGTAGGAAAAAATCAAGGACATGTTCATAACTTATTTGCAATAAAGCTAACTTTTAGACATGCAAGGGTTTCATTTACAAAATGATTTTCACAAGCATTTCTTTTAGTAGCATCAATAAACACAGTTACTTATCTCACAATGTGGCCAAGATTTCCACGCTACCGGACTTCCCATCCGTCGTAGCCACCGACAAGGTCTTTCCCGAAACAACTCACACCATAACTCATTCCCAAAACAGAGGACTAGTGAGAGTGACCAAGCCGTAACTCGTCCAATACCGTGGACACGGCTATCCGGATAGGTTTTAACTCTGCAGAGGTGTACACGACCACAAGTAGGCTATCACAACATGAACACCTTAGTGCCAGTGTAGCTCCTTCAAAGCCATTACCCACCATAGCTAAACTGACAAGTTACTACAGAAGCGATCAGGGGGTCAGCAACCTACTAACAAGATTCTACCGAGGGGCATATTTCACATAGATCGTATCCCCGTCTCCATGGTCCTCTGTTGCTCACCAGCACACCACATAACCAACAGTTTAACTAGTGGGATTTATGCTAGGCCATTGCCACATACAACGGTCGAGTGGTGGTACAATAAAAAGGGTTAGGCTAGATGACACATCAACATCATTCAGAAATTGTGACAGGATAGACATCTCCCACCGTGCTCAACCACAGAGGCTCGAGCGCACCTCGGCGTTCCACAAAAGGAATACCGTCTGTCTCATCCCACACGGATATTCATTTTATTCATCAAAATTCACTTTTTGTTTTAAAGCACACATGCAGTTGCTTTTGTAAACATCAGATGATTTTAATGGAGGGTATAATAGCACAACAGTCCTAAGCATTTCTAGCAGTGACTAACATTCAAACAGAGCAATGTCATATTCAAACATTAATCTAGGTTGCCAAGGGACAGTCATAACAATCAAGGAATGGCTATTATACCGGGTTTAGCAATAAGTCATGCAAGTTTTATAAAACAGGCCATGGGTTGTGTTTATAAAAACTAGGAAAAAATATGCATCAAATGATGGGATTGCACTTGCCGTTTTCCCAACCCTCGGGGGATTCCTGCCCGGGGTCTTGGTCTCCAAGCTCCTTCCCGTAACCCGGCTCCTCCTCGAGTCCTTCCTCGGTCACAGCGTGGTCTAAGGCACACACAAGCAAGCATACAATAAATACAAGAAAATAAAGTTTTGCTGAGCTCCGAAAGAAAAGCAGGGGGCGAAAGGATAACGGAGAAGGAAGGATTATTTTTGGGAGTGCGTTGGATGGCTTGGCAGGAGCATGGTAAAAAGGTGTGCAGTGGAGTTTGGGACGGTTCCGGGCTAAAATGACGCATGAAATGACGCATCATTAGTGAATAGGGGGTACTTAAAAGAGGATTAGGACTGCTTTGTAGGGTTCGATAAAAGTCTGGGGTTAAACTACGAGTTGCAAGGACTTAGGTGTAAGGGTTTAACACTGGTGGAGGGGCTTGGTTGTAAATATAAAAGTTTGGGGGAGTCCGGAGGAAAATATATGGGCCTTAGGACTGTTTTAAAAGGAACAAGGACCTAGCTGTAAATACAGGAAAGGTCGGGGGCTCCTGGTAAACACACCAGAGAGAGATGGAACAGGGGCTCGGGACGGCGGGTTAGAAATGGGAAGAGTTCAGGGGGTTATGTGCAAAGTGGCCTTCTTCTTCGTTTCAATAGAGAGAGGGAGAGGCAGGGGAGGCGGCCGGCGGCGATTGGCGGCGCGATTGCCGGTGCTAGGGGCGGCGGCAGCAGAAATTGAACAGGGGGAAAGAGAGAGGAAGCCATGGCAAGTTCACCCATGTGCTTACCACGGGCGGTGGTGGAGTGAGGTGGACGGCCCACGGGGATAGGCGGCGGCGATGGTGTGGCAGCGGTGGCGCTGCGGCGGTGGAGAGGAGGAATTGGAGGGTTGGTGAGCTGCAGGGAGTGGAGGGGAAGCTTTGGGTGCCTGTGGCTCGGCCGGAGGTGGTCTGTGGTGAGCTGCCCACGTGAGCTTGGGCGGCGGCGGCAATGGTGTGGCGGCGGTGGTGTTGCTGCGGTGGGGAAGGCGAGTGCTGGCTGGTGAGTGAGTAGTGGTGGACGTGAAGCTCAGGAGCCTATTTATAGGCGTGGAGGCGGTCTGCAGGGGCGGCTCGACGAGAGGGTGGGCGAGCGGCGCCCGGCGGCAATGGCGGCTGGAATCTTGGCCGGCGATGGGATGGCTCGGTCAGGACGCGGGGGACGAGAATGCACAGTGGTCTCCACAGTGGATGGCACGCTTGGACGGTGGCGCTGTGCTTGGCTCGTTGGTGCTGACGCGGGACGGTGGCGTGCGCGCGGGAGGGGGGGGGAGGCGTCGGCGGACAGCGCGGCGTCCAGGCGACGGGCGGCGCGGCAAGTGGTGTGGCGCGCGTGCGTGAGCCGGTGGGCGCGCACGCGCGGTCTGGATGCTGTCTCTTATA
>OAMR01000175.1:1477198-1504210 GCA_900205405.1 Echinochloa crus-galli | reverse complement strand
TGAAAACCTTTTACAAAGTGCTATTTTTTGTTTGCCGTCATAAATTCGTCAACGCACTTTCCCTACAGATTCGATACGTGGGTCCTCTGGGAGGGATGGGTAAAAAAATTTATAAAAAATTAAAACAAAACTAAAATATAACTGAGCTGGAACAACGAAGAGAGTAAGCTGGAACAACAACGATCCAACTATCAAATCATCTTGCATATACTGCTCCTCGCAAAAATATTTATACCAGAATAAAATAGAAAATAGACCAATGTATTTTTATAATGAAAAAATAGGGAATCGAGAACTCTCGTTGTCGTTTACAGTGTACTGAGCCGTGTGTTGGTTCTGTGGGGAAGCCATTGGTGTGAGCATGTTTTTCATACTACCGTTGGTTGCAAGATGGAGGGCTGTGGCAGCTCTATGTCCCTCGGAGGTGGAGAGAACAACTACAGAGGATCTTGTTCCGGTTTCGGGGGGACGGGGGTTTGGGCGGACGGGGTCGCGGGCGACGGGGGCGGAGAGGCTGCCGATCCTACCGTCCAAAACGTAATGGACGTCGCACGCGGTTAACGGAGGGCTGCGGACGAGCGGGGGGTCGCAGCGGATGAAAAGATGAGGTAGAATAATTGGTGGGTTTGGGCGGACGGGGTCGCGAGCGACGGGGGTGGAGGGGCTGCCGATCCTACCGTCCAAAACGTAATGGACGTCGCACGCGGTTGACGGAGGGCTGCGGACGAGCGGGGGGTCGCAGCGGATGAAAAGATGAGGTAGAACAATTGGTGGGTTTGGGCGGACGGGGTCGCGAGCGACGGGGGTGGAGGGGCTGCCGATCCTACCGTCCAAAACGTAATGGACGTCGCACGCGGTTGACGGAGGGCTGCGGACGAGCAGGGGGTCGCAGCGGATGAAAAGATGAGGCAGAACGATTGGTTCACACCACGAGGTTCTTCTGTAAGCGATTATTAGGAGTAGAGATTAAGCTACTGGGGTGGGATCAGTGGTGCAAACGTGTAGCAGGATGCAGGTGGAATTGATTAGGGTCATGATGTGGTATGGCGACATGGAATAGTCAATGTCACGTGTACTATGTCAGCTAGAAGTGAATTAAGCGAATTCATGCTGGTATTCGAATACTTTCGCAAGCAAGCACATCAGAGATTTGCGATACATTTAGTTTTCCCGAGACAACACAGCACAACAGAAAGAAAAACAACGAACAAGCGCAGTGTAAAGCGGTGCCGCCAAATGGGCGTGTTTAGGCGGCGTCGAGCAGAGGAATGGAGGGTTCTTTGCAGTTTGCACATCCCCACCCGCCTTCGCGCTCATCCCACCTCGTTAGGCATCATCAGAGTCACTTGAGTCCCATCCTCTACGAATGTGGGCTTGACCCCTTTGATTTTGACTCTTGATCTTGGTCTTGTTATGATTCTCCCCTTTCTCTTCATTGCCCTTGTTCTTCTTGTTTGGACAATTGGCCATGAAATGGCCGGTCGCACCGCACTCATAGCATGGTCTTCTGGAGTGCCTTTCCTTGGATTTTCCTTCCCTCTTGAAAAACTCTTTCACTCTCTTCTCTAGGAGTGCCATATCATGCTCGTCTTTGCTATCTTCACTAGAGCTTTCTTTAGCTTCTTTTCTTGCCTTCAGAGTGGGATCTTTCTTCTTTGACCTTGAGCTTGAGCTTTGCTTGCTGAGTGCACGGAGTTCCTTGGACTCTTGTTCCATCAACTCGTGTGCTAGAAATTCTCCATACACGTCAAGAGGCTTGAGCTCTGCAAAGTCTTCTCGGTTACGAATGATGGTTAACAGTACGCGATTTGGAGTGATGGCTCCTAGCAGTCTTCTGACAAAATAGGTGTCCGTCATTTTCTTGCTTCCAAGCGCCTTGACCTCGTTCACAATTGAAATTAGCCGGTCATACATTTCCTTTGGTGTCTCACCTTCCTTCATTACAAACATTTCCAATTTTCTCAGCAATCGCTCAATTTTTAACTCCGAACACTTGGGCTGCCTTCATGAACCAATTCAAGTGTATCCCATATCTCCGTTTCTCTTTCTGTTCTGAAATTAAATCATATGAAATCTTCTCCTAGCTCCTGGCCTAAAAATGTAAATGCATGCTGCAAATGGTGTATAAGTGGCATGATGCTCACTTAAAACAATAAAATTATCTTACGACACCATGGAGATCATGTGAAAGTGGCAATTAACATTATAAAAAATATGTATAGTAGCAATGCTCACTTAAAAACAATAAAATTTCATGGCACATGGACATGGGAGATCATTACATCAAAGAAGGAAACAAAAACGAAAAGAAAACTCGAAATGATACAACAACACCAAGGTAGCATCGTCGGTGCGCATTATTCAAACAATGAACGCTAAACTGATCCAGCCCGACATATACGTCACGACGGATCAAAAGAAGAATATGCTTGTGGATCTCTCGTCGCAGGTTACGCGTTGGGAGACCTAGCTGCTGCTCGAAGGAGCCTCCGAGGAGTCCGGGACGAGGCGTCGGGCCGGAGCGGGCGCGTCCGCCGCCGGCGCGTCGGCGGCCAATGACCTGCCCTCAGAGATGTCGTCGGCGACGTCGCGCGCCTCCACGGCGAACGGAGCCACTGCGACGGCCGCCAGGAGGAGCACGACGAGGAACACGCCGGCGCGGGCCATTTTTTGCTGGCTTGGTGTTGGCAGGTGCTGCTACTCTCGCGCTAGGCTTTGTGTACGTGATGCTTTGCTCTTTGTGTTGCGGTGATGAAGCCATGCGCTGTGCGGGGGCTTATGTAGGAGGCCCGCGCGTGGCTATTTTTAGCGGGGCTCGCGTCATGCAGACTGCAGTGCATTGGTTCTTCGTGTGGTCGCGCGCGGTCGATGCTGGATGCTGCCGTGTGGCGACCATTTGCGGGCTCGCACTCGCTTCAGGCGGTCGGTTGGACGCGTGTGGGCGTGGGTGGGTTTCCGGTCCGGCGAGGAAAACGGGCGTGGCTTCTCCGGGCGTTTGGCACGGCTTCGGCTAGAGCATGCATACTCTGTCGAGGTGTGTAACTTTTATTATGTTTTAGAAAAGCTAGAATGTCTTGTATTACAGAATAAAAGGAGTATTGATATGGTCCGTGCTCGATTGGGAGTGCTCACTTGGAATTTTCTTGACGGTGAATAATTTTTTTTGAATGAAACAGGAGGGTTGCCCCTACTGGTTATATATTAATTTTAAAAGGCCTTAGAGTCCTCAGAACATCACGAAACAAAGAACGAAACAAAGAAAATGAGAAAAATTACAATTGGGCTTCTATCCATAAGGAAATAGCATGAGCTGACTCTGGACTTGCATGATGGATAACCATGGCAAGTTCTTTTCGCAAGTGATTTTTGCAATTCTGAGTGCTGACCGGGCCGGATACCTCTGAAGATTTGATCATTTCGAACCATCCAGATAGACCAACAGATGCAAATTAACAACTCCATTGAGCAAATACTTGGGAGTTGATCTTTCATAGCTGATAACTATTCCCACCAATCCATCTGCTGAGCAATGTTTATTCCAAAAGAGTGCCAAATGATCTGAGAAAAAATACAGTCCAAGAAGATGTGTCTAGTGGATTCCACCAGGCCATGTGTACAAAGAACACAGTTGTATGACTAAGGGCCATATTCTTTCTTTGAAGCATTTCTCGTGTGCTTAACCTATCCCAGAGTAGCAGCCAGAAAAAGACTCTGTGCTTGGGTTGACAACAAGATTTCCACAGTCTTTCAAATATGAGGTGCGTATTAGCATGTCCCATCAAATGTCTATAAGCCCGAGCAGAAGTGTAAACAAACGATCCCCAAATATAACCGCAAATGTCAGGATTTGAGCTCAGAGTTATATCGTCCAAGCATTGCAGAAATTCCATCAGCTGTTCGGAAGCTTGTACTGACATTGGAAGATGAAATAGTTGTTCCAGACCTGATACTTGCAAAGTGGTGGCTACTGATATGCGCGGCTGTATGGTGAAGGAGAAAAGGTGAGGCCATTGGAAGCTAGGTAAATGACCATTCCACAAATCATGCCAAAGCAAACATGTTGTTCCATCTTGAATTGTTACAGATTCCACTCCTTTGAAGATATCCAAGAGACTAACAATGTCTCGCCACCAGAAGGAACCCTTTTTTCTATGACCTGGCAAAGTTCCATCTCCATAATACTTCTCCCAAATCAAATGCACCCATGGCAGATCATGTTTATTAAAGAACTTATGAAGATGCTTTAATAACAATGCATCATTCTGAGTTTTGAGATTAATCACACCTAGCCCTCCTTCATCCTTTGGTTTACAAACTAGCACCCAAGCAGCTTTTGGAGGCCTTTTGAAATTAGCCTCAGCTCCACGCCAAAGACAGTGCTTGCGGTATTTATCCACTTGCTTTATTACTGTCTTATGAATTTTGAATGTGCACATGAAGAAAGTTGGCAGAGCAGAAAAAACTGAATTTGTGAGTTCTAATCTTCCTGCTTGAGACAAGAATGGAGAAACCAACCCAAGTCTCTTCTCACATTTTGAAACCATTGGCCAGAAGTCTCCAACATTCGGCCTTGAGGGACCAAGAGGCAAACCAAGATAAGTAAAAGGAAGTGTCCCCAGCTGACAACCAAAAGCATGTGCTAGTATGGGAGCCCTATCTTCATGGACATTAATAGGCACCAACATTGATTTGGAAAAGTTAACTTTTAAACCAGTGATTGCTGCAAAAGTACCTAAAATGTCCTTCAAATTCTGCAACTGATTTAGACATCCTTCAACAATAATTAGTGTATCATCTGCATACTGTACAATTGGAAAATCTTGAGTGTAGGAAAGAGGGATGGGCAAAGAGAGCAGTCCTTGACGTGCAGCTTGATTCACCATTGTCTGTAAGAGGTCAGCTGCCAAAACAAAAAGGAGTGGAGAAAGTGGGTCACCCTGTTGGCTCCTCTTCGACAGTGAAAAGTCTTTCCTGGCACATTATTTAGAAGGATCGTTGAGGTGCCAGAAGAGAAAATTGCTTTCATCCATTTAATCCATAAATCCCCAAAGCCTTTTGCTTGCATTATTTTAATCATAGCTGCATGTTCCACTTTGTCAAAGGCTTTGTCAAAGTCCAATTTAAGGATAACAATTTCCTTTTTTGATTTGTGACACAGGTGTAAATACTCAAAGGACCAAGCCAAATAATCCTAAATAGTCCTATTTTTTATAAAACGATACTGATTTTGATGAATCATTGAGGTGATGACCTGCTGCAGCCTATTAGCCAATAATTTAGTGATTATTTTGATGGAGATGTTGAGCAGAGAGATTGGTCTGAACTGTGATGGTGTTCTTGGGCCTTCAACCTTTGGTAGAAGAACAATGTAAGACCCATTAATACTCTGAAGGCAGATGTCCCCTTCTTGAAAAGCCCAGCATAACTCATAAAAATCTGTTTTAATAATTGGCCAGCATCTTTTCACAAAATCAGTATTGAAACCATCAGGACCTGGGGATTTATCTGTTGGAAGCTGTTGAACCACACTGTCAATCTCCTCTATAGAAAATGGTTGCTCCAGCAAATGCAATCCTTCCACAACATCAAGTATCTGATGCAAGTCTACTAGGGGGTCTTGAAACTCACTGATGCCCAATCTTTCCTTGTATGCATCCCATAATATGTTAGCCTTTGCCAGGTGTGATGAGTGAGAAATTCCATTTTGATCTTCTAGGATAGAGATGTGATTAGATCTATTCCTCATTGTTGCAGTAGCATGGAAGAGTTTTGTGCCAGCATCTCCAAATTTAGCCCACTTGATTGTGCCTCTTTGCTTCCAATACACTCTCTGCTGTTTCAGCAAATTTCTAAGCTTAGTTTCTAGGATATCTTTAAAATTCCACTCTTGCAGAGTTAAGTCTCTTGATTCTTCCAAAATTTCTAGAAGATGCAATACTAACTTAACATTGGAAATGTTTCTATGTAAACCTGATAGTCTTACTTTCCATGCTTTCAGCACCCTTCTTAAGTTTTTGAATTTCTGTGTTAAAATCTTGGCTTTATCAGACCCTATAACTGGCACATTCCAACCATGTTGAACTATATTCATAAAATCAGGATGTTTCATCCAGTAATTTTCAAAGCGAAAAATGGAAGCTTTTGGGATATCAGTGGCAATGGAGATAATACATGGGACATGATCCGAGGTTTCTCTCACCAAAGAATAAGCTTTAGTTTCAGGGTATCTCAATGTCCAGGATGCAGATGTAAAAAACCAATCTAGTCTCTCAAGCAACGGCTGGAATTGTTTATTTGTCCAGGTATATGTTTTACCATGTAAAGGGATCTCTATCAGCCCAAGGTAATTGATAGCCTCATTAAACATGAGCATTTCAGAGAAATCACCTCCCGGTCTAATTCTATTTTCTGGTCGTCTGATCAAATTAAAATCCCCCAAGATAAGCCAATCAAAGTCTTCTGGCATTTGTATGTTCCTTAGCCATTCAATAAATTCTCTTTTACCAATTGTGGTACATGGCCCATATACATTAGTCAAAATAAATTCAGCACCATTAAACTTAGATTCAAGTCTGACTGACAAAGCAAATTCATTCTGAAAAACAGTTTCCCCCTCAAAAGCAGTTGATTTCCAGAGTGTAATAAGACCACCAGATGCACCCACAGATGGGAGATAGGCAAAATTATCAAAACCTACTGGACAGAAATTTTGATGAATTGGAGATCAAAAGTTGCTCTTTTTGTTTCTTGCAGACACACTATTTCACAGTTTCCTTCCACAATTTTATCTCTAATGGAATTCCATTTCTTGTCTGAATTTATGCCTCTAACATTCCAACACATTACCCTCCAGTCTTTCTTTGTTGAACTATTAGCCATAGAAACCCAGAGTATAGTTGCTCTTGTATGCAATGAGCACCATGCATACAGCACTTGAAAGTAAGACCACAGAATTGACTTTCCCATCATAGAACATTAAAAGGGTAGCACACAGGTTCAGAAAACAAAAGCAATAACAGGGCATATTACATAATCATGTCTTTATCATAATTAAAACTCTCATAAAAGAGCAAACAAAAGGAACCAAAAGCCTGAAAGCTTCCATCATCTCACTTCTTGGGCTTCTTCTGAGGTGGCTTCTTGGCTTCATTATTATCAGAGGGTTTCTTCTTAGTTACTTCCTTCTTTCCACCAGGGATAGAGGGCTTGTTCTTCTTTTTAACCAAAGCTTCTGTTGTAAGCTGTTCAGGCTCAATGTTGCAAAAAGTAGTGCCCAAATTTCTGATGACAGAAGGAGAAATGGAGGGAGCCTCAGCTTTACAGCCAATACAATTCAGATTAGTGCATGGGGGGTTTTTAAATCCCTTTTTGATCTCCTTCATGCGATCACTCCTTCTGAGAGATAATTCAGCTTCAGAGATATTTAGCTTGCCTGCCTTTGCAAGGAGAGACTTTGACCAAGGGCCAGTACTTGGTGAAATTCTTTGTGGTGACTCATGCTGTTGAGTATGCAGACTGCAATTTGGAGTGATTGGAGAATACTTATCAACAAACACTACTTCCTTCCCTTTACCCTTGTCCTTTGTAGGGCCATCCACTGCATCCACATTCTCAGGCTCTAGATGCTCCCAAGAGACAGGCCCCATCATACAGGACAGAGGAGTTGAGTTAGGAAATTTGGTAGGTATAGCAAAAGAAATATGTTCAATAGATTCAGCTCTCAAAATAGAAAGTGCAGCAGAGGACAAGAATTACTTGGCCCATGTAAAATGGGCTGGGTTCATGAGCATAGCAGTAAAAAAGGTGGCCCAACAAGCAGGTACTCCAACAGTGTCTGTGCCCATTCCAGGGGCAAAGTGCTTGGCCCATAACCTTGTTGCTTCGGCTGCAGGTGGTGTGATACAATGAGACTTGCTACTCATAAATTCAGAAAAAACTGGGTCCCTGTCTGGCAGCTGCTCCAAGTTTACAAATCCAAGTTGCAAAGGATCAAGCTGATTAGGATCAATATGCTCCACCTCTACTTCCTGATCATTCTGATCATCTTCTTGCATCAGATCATCTTCATGCAGTTCATCAGGCATCATCTGTAATGGTGCACCATTATGCATAGGGATGAAAACCTCTACTTCAACCGGTGCATTGAGATCTGGAATAACAGGTATGCCTTCTGACCCAGATTTGCTACTGGTTTCTATCACTTGCCCTTCATCCACTACCTGTGGATCAACTTCCATTTGCACATCATCTCCCTCCTGCATTAGTTCCCCCAGATCATGAATATCCACAACAGGTGGAGCCAAACCAAGTTGAACGTTGTCAACATTTTGTGGAGCAGCAACAAGTGGAGGCTGAGGTTGTTGCTGAAGGGGATTACCTTCCTGTTGGTTTGGTGCATGCAAACCTCCATCAGGACCAATCGGCCAAACGGCCCAATCACCATGATCACCCCAGTGAGGATCAGGAGGTGGCTGAGCAGGAGCATTGCCTTGTTGCCCAAACCCAAAAAAATCGAATATCTGAGGCTGTAGATCATCAGGACCAGGTGGCAAATCCTCATCAGCGGGGACAGCACCTAACATCCTGGATTGAATAATTTCACACTGAACTGTCCAAGATTCACTGTTAAAGTCATCACCATCTGAACAAGCTATAAACCATGGAATGTCTTCCAGATTTGTAACTCTGGCTTTCACTGTAATTCTAGCCAAGTGAGCAGGATCTTCTTCCCAAGAGATCACTTCCCCAAAATCAGAAAGAGTCTTGTCAACATGCTTTTGTGTCCACAAATCAACATTAAATCCTATCAGAAGTAGCCAGACCTCATGATTCATAGTAACAGCACGATTATTCCAGCCTTTGTCATGTTCTACAAATGAAATGTTGAAGTTTCCAAAAACATGGGGACTACTGTGAATCAGACGGTCACGATCATACAATAAATTGAACCGCACATAAGCTTGGCCGTACGGACATGGCTGGATTGCTCTAAAATGCACATGCTGTTCATTCCTGAGAAAATCATCAAGCAAGTTGCGGATCGCTGCAAATGATACCTGGAACTGTGGCAACGGTTGAATGACTGCAATGGCAAGATCTTCATTACGCTTCTGCACCCGACCGAGAAGCACTCGTGACATGGGACACCTTCCATTAATCATCACCCGTTGGAAGCCGTGTGGGATGAACGGCGTTGGATCAACAAAGCGATACGCCATTTGATCCCCCAAATGTACTGTAGCACCTGGGGTTTTCTTGAACTGCTGCGGCGGCTCTGACGAAGACAGAGGATCAGCAGCAGAAGGCGAAGCAGTTGGGGAGACCTTGCACCGGTGTCCAAAGCGTCGGCAGCGGCGGCCTCGCACGGCTGCGAGCGGGTCGCGGCGTGCGGCGACGACGGCGAGGCAGTGGAAGGTGGAAACTCCGCTGGCCAAGGTACAGTTAGAATGGGAAGTGCACGATGGTTACCCAAAATTGATTCGGCCAAATGCCCAAAGGAGTTAGCGACAACTGCGGTGGCCCCATTTGTCATTGGTGAAACCTTCGGAAACCAAAGCGCCAGATTGAACCGCCCCCACCTCTCTTGATAATTATCGGGCAGAAAGTTTCATGCCTTTTGTAGGCCCGGGAATCGAGGCATGAACCGGCAGAAAGAAGCAACATGTCCCAAACGGAAGCAGTCAGTGCAACGAATTCGCCTATAACACATGGGCCTTTCATGACCATATGATAAACAACGAGAACATTGGTTTCGGCCCAACATATTTGGTGCAGCAGGCTTCTGATTTCTTGGACCAAAAACATATCTCGGCCCAGCTGACTGCTTTCTTGGTTGACCCACAGGTATCGAGTTCACTCCCGTTAAGGGCGGCGATTTAACCACATCCGCAAAAGTAGCACGGGGATTCAAAAATTGAACTTCAGAAGAACGAGTAAAGTCATTACCCATATTTTCCGCCGAGCATTTCATGTTCATTACCCCAGCATCAGAAAGATTTGAATCTGGAACAGTGCGGAAATCCAATCGCGAGAAGACTGAAGAATTCCTGGAAAAATCCAAACGATTCTCTGCAGAATGCCGATTATTCTTTGCTTTCTTTGATGTTTTAACAATCCATTGATAAACCGGACCACGATCAGACAAAGCTGAAGATCTAGCAGCGGCAACACCATTGGCATTCCAAAGATGAAAGAACAATTTGAAGTCCTTACAAGCAAAAACCTTGAGATTGTAAATTGAAATTCCCACATCCTTAGAAGAAACAGAGAATTTGAACATGGACTCTTCAAGTTCAACCACTGCGAACTTCTCAGAAGAGCCACCCAAGACAGCATGAAGAACAAAGCCCACATTCTCCACAGAGAGACGGAATTTTGCCCGGCTGAAGGCAACGATTAACCAAAAGCTGGAGGATCCATCCGGTGAAAGCGAGGTGACCGGAAGACCAAAACGAGATCGTACCTTGCTTGAGAAAAAATGACCATGCCGCTGATCAAACGGAGAGAGGTCCAAATCCATCGCCGCAGAAGAAAGTGACCTTGAGAGGAGTGGTTGACGAAAGGAAGAGAGGAACAAACCCTGGGACTATGGTCGCCGGCAGACAGCGACACTTCGGCGACACACGCCGGGACCGGAGTGGTCACCGGCGGTGGGAGAGGAGCCTGTTCTCCACTCTCATCCTCGACGTACTCCTCTTTGGCTGACAGCTTAACACACGGCAGAACAAAACTTGACCATCAGAGGCGTTCGTGAGCGCTGCTATCTTTATGCCTATGACTGATTCTGAACAATTTACTTGAGGGTCGACAAATTCTTGACTGTCATAGTAAACCTTCAAGTAAATATATATTTCTTAGAGGTCGAAGTCAACACAATGCTGGCCAAGTCCACTTAAGGATATTGAGAAGCAGATGAGATCAAAGAAACTTTCAAAGACTGGAATCGTGGAATGTATATGTGATCTCCAAAATAGTGGGCGCTAGCACAGCACCATGGTCATGACAACTGGTACTAGTGATGATCCTGCGTGAGAAGGACGATAAGAAACCGGTACTCTAGCTTGGAACTAATGGTGATTGGGGATCTCGAACTGCGTGGCTTGGTCAGGTCAAATGATCCTAAGGTTGTATTTTTATCTGAAACCAGGATGAATGCTTCTAGAGATAAGAATTTGAAGTGGAGATTAGGTTTCTGCCATTGTTTAGCTTGGAGTAGTGTCGGTATGAGTGGCGGTCTAGCTTTGTTTTGGTTTGTTTATAAGGTTATTAATGTTGCATCAATGTTCTAAAAGAGGACCCAAATATGGGTGGCTATATAGGCTCGACTCGTTATGGTTCATTTGAGCTAGTTCGGCTCCACTTGTTAATGCTGACAAGCTAAATGTCGATTTTTACTCAATCTGTTTGAAAAGCTCGAGTCGGCTTGTTTGGCTCAGGAGCTCAGCCATTGTTCAATATTAATATTAACACAAAATACTTTGACGGCAAAGCTACATGGAGAGCAAAAAGGATCAAAATCAGAAAGATAAAAAGGGGATGTTTTTTTAGAAAATGAAATATTCATTAATATCCCAGCCGCTACATTAATCAATGTATAAAGCTGTTTATATTATTATAAGATTATAACTTCGACAAGCCAAGAATGAGGAAAACAAAATTCTGAAGGTTCGAACTATAAATGAAAAGGGGATGGTAGCTGCTGCGTTGATTAGGAGGAAATGAAAGGTATGGCAGTTCAATACTTTTCGGATTTATTTACTGAAAACCTTTCCACTGTCCAGTGTATGAGCTAGCTAATATATGTTCGAGCTTAGATTATCGGAGGAGATGGATCTTGTGCTGTGTAAACTGTACACTGGCCACTGGGTAGGGGATTGGCGATGCTTTATTCCAAATTGGTTTGTCCAAATAGATTTCCTGCTTGCTTCTTTACAGAAAAATTGGGGACTAATGAAGGAGCACATTGTACCGGCAGTTCAGAAGTTCTTTGAAATAGGTCTAATGGCAGAGGGCATCAATGACACATGAATTGTTGCTCATTCCAAAGGTACAATCCACAAATCTCCTTTAAAAGGTTAAAGACCAACTAGTTTATGTATGTTCATATACAAAGTAGTTTTGAAATGTCTAGATATGGGATACGTCTGGGCGAGAAGTGTTTTAAATTGTTTTTGTTTTTTATGAAACTTTTCATTGTTTTTGTCGGAGATCAATGTGACAAGGAGCGGTCGGCGTCGCCGGAGGTGCGGCTGCCCGGTACGGTTGCAGAACACATACATGCATGGACAAATCGAAGTAAATGTCAACAGATGATTGTTTCTCGAAACGTTTCAATCAAACACACAAAAAAGTAGAATCAGAAGAGAGGAAGACAGCGTTAAGATTTGTTACACCATGTCATCGGCGGCGGCGGCGGCCGCGCCGCCCGGGCCCGGCACGATCTCCGCCCTGCACAGCGGGCAGCTGCCGTGCATACTTCTGTAACTGAAAGCCAAAAGCACATAAATCTTGTACCATAGACCTTCGTATTAAGTCATGCATGTTCTTTTTCCAAATCCTGATCACATCGCAATGGCAAACACCAAATTATACTGAATATCAAAGATTTGGTGCCCCTCGTAGACATACCTGCTACCTTTGTTTGCATGCGAGCAAGCTCGCAATATCTTGCTGAGGTCGCCGGCCAGTCAGACGCTTCATCTCTTGGCCCTGACGCTCGCCAGCTTAGCACCACCCAGTAGAGCAGGAAGAAACCGAGCACTCTTCAGCACGAAAACGCGGTACACCCTCGTTCAAATCCACGAACTCGCATAGTCATCTAGACCTTCTGTGTAACTCCAAGAATGAGGGTTCATGTCAGCCAATACACAATGCACATCACCAATTAAGAGCTGGTATTCCATAACAATCAGAGAGACATAGTATTCTGTAGCCTGCTATGAAATGGGGAACAGATGATGGTGATGCTTACCAAGTACTTGTGCTGCAGTAAACCGTGTGTTTGGATTTGGGTCCAGCATCCTCCTAACAAGATCTTTAGTAGGCTCAGATACTCTGGGCCATGGCTCTCTTTTGAAATCTACCACAGATCGTATAATTGCCTGTGCTACTCCCTGTTCAGTTTCTGCACAGCATCATGACTATGAGATTATGATGGTGCTCTGACTTACCATTAAAAATGTGCGCATTCTAGACAAGATGGTGAAAATACCTTCCCAAAATGGCGGCACCCCACAAAGAAGTATGTAAAGTATCACTCCAGCACTCCAGACATCAACTCCATAGTTTCTCTTTAAAACCTCCGGAGCCATGTAGTATGGACTACCTACAATTTCAGTGAATCACTCACCTGCATACAGAAGCCAAAAGAATTCATAAATAACTATTCAGCTTTTATGTATGAGACATGTGTAGGGTATTCCAATAAAATGCATCGACGATGGAAAATTACTTCTATACTCTTTGCTTTCTTAGTTTATGTAGGCACAACAAGTGCCATTTATTCAAACATTAATTGATTGTTCATCAGTTACCAGCAAAACTTACCAGGCCTGATTACCAGGCCTGAATAACACGGACAGCCCAAAATCAATTGCTTTCAGAGGGGAACTCTCCTTCTTGTTTGCAAATAATAAGTGTTCTCTGGTTTAAGGTCTCAGTGCATGACGCCATGCCTGTGGCACATCTTCACCATAGAAAGAACAAGGATTCATGTCATGAGACAACAGAACAATGGAAGAAATACAGTTAGAATAAATGATACAGCATTGCCAATGTTTGTCCTAGACCCATCGTGAGTAGGACAGTAGGAGTACAATTAGAAATTAGGATACTGTCGTATTCACAGTACAATGCACTTTACTAATATATCTCCTCAAAGCCAAATTACTACAATCTGATTAAACATTCATAGGTAAATGCTCGTGCGTTGCTACGGGTAAAAAAACCAAATATATGATAATAATTGTGTACCGATAGAAAGATATTTATACGACAGATTGTCTTTGCATTTAAGAAAAAAATTCCGTGCATGATTTTTCTAAATTTTGTTACAAACAATCTTGTTCGCCCATTAGCACTCTAACGGTCAATATCAAGTGTTACATATATCAACTTCAATTCCTTTTCCTTTGTTGTTTCGTCTCTGCCCGCTCTCTCATCTAGTTGTAAATCCGTTTATAACCATATATCAACATTTACTTTTCAAGTATCCTTCCCTTGGTTTGGTCCAAACAACAGGTCTCACCAGCACAGGCAACCTTGCTATAGAAAAAGTCAATGGACTCTTTGAATCCTGTAACACACAGACGGCAGGCTCCATGCCATTTCTAGCGTTCACATCATTACTTTCAGAACAGAATACCCAGAACAACAGAATCTACATTTCCTCTAGGCATTCCCAAATTTAGAGCAATATCTCCATTGAATGGTAGAGCTACCAATATTCAGAGTTATGAATCTCAATGGCACTGTCTGAAAACTACAACTCCTGTATCCAAATGTTTCTTGTCGGTGATCCAATCTAGCCTGACAGGTAGATGAAAATGTAGGAATCAGATCAGTATTACCATGCCAAAAAACATCTACAAAACTAACAATGGTTAAATCAATAATTTCTAACTGGAGCAATTCCCTATACATATCGCCAGTACAGTGTAATCAGATTAGAAAAGTTTTCTTATAGGAAAATATAGTCAAAGTACATTATAATTTTTCCCCTCTTGACTAAATTGTATGTATCTTTCCAGCACAAAAAAAATTGATGGAAAATAAAATTTAAAAACAAACCAGGTGACACCAGCATTTTAGTTTTGGAATGCTGACGACAAAGAAAAGATATCACCATCATTTCTTTTAAAGCATTAGAGCATTGTCCTCTAATCATTCAGGTACACTGTTGCACAGCACTGAAGATTGTATTGTCCATGGCTAATAGTAAGTTTAACAGCAAGGTACAAGGGCATGGATAAGGAACCAATTAGTTTCATTTACACTATCATGCATATATGGATAAAATTGGAACAATATATTGCCAGATAAACGACAGAGATGGATGGACGAGTTTTGTTTAAAGCCAGATTTGCAATAATATAAACCCAAGAATGCCCAAGTTCAAGCCATCATTGAAGCGACTCAGACCCCAGTCATCTCATTCTTTGGCATCTATAATTGTTGCCCTTTCAGTAAGGGATGCAGGATCATTATAAATAAAGCCAAAAGCAGGTGGAAATAAATTGCATGGGTTCATACTAAATTCTCAGGTTAGATGTGTATAAGAGACAGTTAGAACACAGATTTTCAGTAGTCAATCCATGCTATCCTATAATGGTAAATCAGCAGCACCTGGAAGGATTAATTCAATAGCTTTCTATACTTCTGTAACTGAAAGCCAAAAGCACATAAATCTTGTACCATAGACCTTCGTATTAAGTCATGCATGTTCTTTTTCCAAATCCTGATCACATCGCAATGGCAAACACCAAATTATACTGAATATCAAAGATTTGGTGCCCCTCGTAGACATACCTGCTACCTTTGTTTGCATGCGAGCAAGCTCGCAATATCTTGCTGAGGTCGCCGGCCAGTCAGACGCTTCATCTCTTGGCCCTGACGCTCGCCAGCTTAGCACCACCCAGTAGAGCAGGAAGAAACCGAGCACTCTTCAGCACGAAAACGCGGTACACCCTCGTTCAAATCCACGAACTCGCATAGTCATCTAGACCTTCTGTGTAACTCCAAGAATGAGGGTTCATGTCAGCCAATACACAATGCACATCACCAATTAAGAGCTGGTATTCCATAACAATCAGAGAGACATAGTATTCTGTAGCCTGCTATGAAATGGGGAACAGATGATGGTGATGCTTACCAAGTACTTGTGCTGCAGTAAACCGTGTGTTTGGATTTGGGTCCAGCATCCTCCTAACAAGATCTTTAGTAGGCTCAGATACTCTGGGCCATGGCTCTCTTTTGAAATCTACCACAGATCGTATAATTGCCTGTGCTACTCCCTGTTCAGTTTCTGCACAGCATCATGACTATGAGATTATGATGGTGCTCTGACTTACCATTAAAAATGTGCGCATTCTAGACAAGATGGTGAAAATACCTTCCCAAAATGGCGGCACCCCACAAAGAAGTATGTAAAGTATCACTCCAGCACTCCAGACATCAACTCCATAGTTTCTCTTTAAAACCTCCGGAGCCATGTAGTATGGACTACCTACAATTTCAGTGAATCACTCACCTGCATACAGAAGCCAAAAGAATTCATAAATAACTATTCAGCTTTTATGTATGAGACATGTGTAGGGTATTCCAATAAAATGCATCGACGATGGAAAATTACTTCTATACTCTTTGCTTTCTTAGTTTATGTAGGCACAACAAGTGCCATTTATTCAAACATTAATTGATTGTTCATCAGTTACCAGCAAAACTTACCAGGCCTGATTACCAGGCCTGAATAACACGGACAGCCCAAAATCAATTGCTTTCAAAGGGGAACTCTCCTTCTTGTTTGCAAATAATAAGTGTTCTCTGGTTTAAGGTCTCAGTGCATGACGCCATGCCTGTGGCACATCTTCACCATAGAAAGAACAAGGATTCATGTCATGAGACAACAGAACAATGGAAGAAATACAGTTAGAATAAATGATACAGCATTGCCAATGTTTGTCCTAGACCCATCGTGAGTAGGACAGTAGGAGTACAATTAGAAATTAGGATACTGTCGTATTCACAGTACAATGCACTTTACTAATATATCTCCTCAAAGCCAAATTACTACAATCTGATTAAACATTCATAGGTAAATGCTCGTGCGTTGCTACGGGTAAAAAAACCAAATATATGATAATAATTGTGTACCCATAGAAAGATATTTATACGACATTGTCTTTGCATTTAAGAAAAAAATTCCGTGCATGATTTTTCTAAATTTTGTTACAAACAATCTTGTTCGCCCATTAGCACTCTAACGGTCAATATCAAGTGTTACATATATCAACTTCAATTCCTTTTCCTTTGTTGTTTCGTCTCTGCCCGCTCTCTCATCTAGTTGTAAATCCGTTTATAACCATATATCAACATTTACTTTTCAAGTATCCTTCCCTTGGTTTGGTCCAAACAACAGGTCTCACCAGCACAGGCAACCTTGCTATAGAAAAAGTCAATGGACTCTTTGAATCCTGTAACACACAGACGGCAGGCTCCATGCCATTTCTAGCGTTCACATCATTACTTTCAGAACAGAATACCCAGAACAACAGAATCTACATTTCCTCTAGGCATTCCCAAATTTAGAGCAATATCTCCATTGAATGGTATACCAATGCAGGCCTATGCTCCTTCGACATAAAACAACGCCCATACAGTCTTAGCAAACTTGCTTCTAAACAGCAAGTGATAACCATCCATCTACTCTCTTTTGAGGGCTATATAATTTACCCTTCTGCTCAGCAGATGTTGCATTTTCACCAAAAATGTTAGTTTTCTGGCCACATAAATATATAGATATTTTATTTATAGAGCACAAGAGACCAGAGAGCACTCTGAAATGGATATAGGGATGGGACATTGAAATGGATATAAGCATACCTTGACTGCCAGTCACATGGCCTTCTTGATCCTGAGATGGTATACTCCTTTTCAACATAAACACCTCCGCAGAAAATCAAAGAAAGATGTGTATAAGAGACAGCCACAAGACCATGTGTGTGAAACTCAAGGTTGATGGATAGATGCAGCTATGTGTTATGCTCACCTCAGAATCATGCCCTCTCTGGGCCGATGAGGATTAGTGGGCCACCAGTGAAGCAGTCGATCGCCATGGACCTATGCAGCCTTGTACAAACAATTCAAAGGAATCGGTACGAATCGGATTGAGGTTGAATAATGTGAAGGGGATTTTTGCGGCTGCTCACATCGGGATGGGATGGCCAAATCACATAATCGCCATACGGCAGGGCGGCGTGGCCCTCGCGGCAGGCGGCGTGGAGACGGCCGCGGCGGTCCTCCAGGCCTTGGCGTCGGCGCGCGGGCGAAGTGGTCGGCGGGGTCGGCATGCGAGGACGCCGCCATAACGGTCAATATCAAGTGTTACATATATCAACTTCAATTCCTTTTCCTTTGTTGTTTCGTCTCGCAGGCGGCGTGGCGCCAGGGCTGGAGCGGCCGCGGCGGTCCTCCAGGCCTTGGCGTCGGCGCGCGGGCGAAGTGGTCGGCGGGGTCGGCATGCGAGGACGCCGCCGGGACCAGCGTCGCGTCGCGTGGCGGGGAGGTCGCCAAGCTGGAGCAGGGCGGCGGCAGCGAGCGCGGGAGGCAACGGCGAGGAGCACGCCGCCCTGCCACCGCGCATGTCCGCCCCTGCCGCCGCGCCCGTCAGCCGGACGCTCCTCCCGATGCGAGGAGGGCCGGCCGCCGCCGCGAGGACCACCAGTCCGCGAGAGCTGCCCGTTGTCGCCACATCGCGATGGTGCTCATCCACCATATGCAGGGGGCCGGGAGGGGAGGGAGTGGCGGCGGCGGCGGCGGAGAGTGACGGGAGGGAGGGGGGGAGTGGGCGGCGGCGGCGGAGAGTGACGGAGGAGGAGGGAGCGGGGAGGGGCGCGGGGCAGCGGACGGGGCGGTGGATGCGGATGGGGGATTTGTTTTGCTAGGGTTTAGGGGGCGCGGGGGCGACGCTCGCGGGGCGCGCGGGGGGAGGGGACGGCGCGGGGGCCAGCGTTGACGTCCGATCGTTTTTTTAGGGTGGAAAATCGATCGCACTGCGGGCAGACGGAAGAAGGCAGACCCACGGGTCGCACCACGCGGTTCCTGAGCACAGGATTATTAGGAGTAGAGATAAACTATATATACGACATCTAATGTTCTTGTTTTTTTTCTTGGGATAAGGTTTTGGGCTTTTGGCGAGATGAAATTGGTGCATCACTGCACCGAGAGTACATGCATGCCGGTTACAACTTCATGAAAAGTCCTGGTTTTATACAATAACAACTACTATTATATGGAAAAGGATGATCTAGAGATATGGTTTAGGACTACACCAAGCGTTTTCTCGGTTCTATTCCAAATCTGAATTTACCCATATTTACATGATACATCAAGTGAACGCCAATAACGACGTATAGGAAAGACCATACCGGATCCCATTGGCAATGTCGTCGATGAAGACCACCCCTCTGCACAAGGTCACCGACGACAAGCTCTGGGACGCCGCCGAATGCCCCTTCCGCCGGCTGTGCATCGTGGTGCACGCGGCCTTCATCGACGCCGGCTTCGTCCCCGTCGGCGCGCCGCCGCCGGCAACAACCCGGTCTCTCTCCCGCAGCTACTCCCTGCCACAGCGTCCGGACGAGGACCTCGTCGCGCTGCGCCTCTGCCGCCGTCCGCGCCGCCGGGGCGACCGCACCCGCACGGTGCTACACATATGCGCGGCCCACCACAGCACTGGCCGCGCCGCCGGCGGCGGTCGCCTCGAGCGGCATGCGCGGCTGGACGAGGACGCCGCCGCGGCGGCCCTCTCCGGCGTGCTCGACTACACGGCGCGCGCGCTGCGGGCGCCGGGCTCCGCCGCCCATCGGCTCTGGAAGCTGCTCGACGGCGGGCTCTGCCGGGGCCTCTTCCTCGACGCGTGCCGCGCGAGCGGCGTCCCCGTGGAGCCCGGCTTCGCGTCCCTCCCCGGCGACGTGAAGGCGCTGGTCCTGAGCAGGCTGGATTCGGCAGCGACGTGGCGATGGCGGAGTGCGCCAGCAGGGAGCTCAGGGACCTCGCCGCCGAGCACGACGCCGACGTCTGGGAGGCCAGGTGCGACAGTCTTGATCGGCCGTGCCTGGTTCGCGACAAGGACAGTCGGGGCAGAGATCTTGATACCTGGAGCTTCAGATCGCTGCGTGAAGTTGTGCGAAACATGACTTGGAAGAAAAGGTACATGTACATGATAACGCAACCGCCGCCGCCAAGGCCACTGGCAGAGCCAATTGTACCCAGAGCGCCACGGGAGGTGGAGCGGGCGGCGGCGGCGGCGGCGAACGCTGTCCGTGCGGAGATACGGGCGCTTGTCAATGTTGCAGCGAACGTACCGGGCAAAGACGCCGGCGGCGCCGATGGTGTGGTGCGCTGCAATGGGTATGAGTATAGGAGGCGGCATGGTGCCGGCGCGATTCAGTCGCCGTCGTCTCGGTATCGGTGGAGGCACCGGTGACCGGTGAGATGGATGCCAAATAACCAACAGGTCAACAGCTTGTGTGCGCGTTTTTTCCCCCCCTTTAGGCTTGTATATACAGTTTTTGTTTAGGACGAGTCATTTGGAAATATTGTTCATTGGAAGTGGGATTGTTAGAGCAACTCCAACAGTTCCCTTATCCCCTTTCCCTTTATTTTTGCTACAGGGGAATTCCCTTTTAGATTTTGAGAATATTGGGGAGAGGTGCTCCAGCAGATCCCCTTTCTTTCTTTCCCTTTCCCTTTTTCCTTACACGTAGGTCCCACCTGAAAGTGAGTCTATCTCTTTCTCTCTGTTTCCTCTCTCCTTCACACGAGCGACAGGCGACGGGGAGTGGCGGCGAGATGCGGCGGAGGCGGTGCTCGGTACCGCGGCCGCGGTCGGCGAGCTACGCCACGTCCGGTGCGTCGGCGGCGCTTGGCACCACAGCCCGCAAGTGGCGGAAGCGGCACTCTGCCTCGCGGCCGGCGAGCGGGGAGTGGCAGCGCGCGGTCGGAGCCGCGACGCTTGGCACTACGGCGGCGAGCAGCGCGCGGCCGGTGCGGCGGCTGCGCGACACAGGAGGCGGCCAGACGGAGGGCAGGCGGCGCGACGAGCCCGAGACGGAGGGGTAGCTGCGCGACGACGGCATCCAAGATCGCTGCGGCGGAGCTAGGCCGGCCACCGGCCGGTGCGGGCTTGCCGGCGTAGCCGATGCGGCGGCGGCGCGCGCCTGCGCGGCGGTGGTGCTCGCCCGCGCGTGGCCGGCGCGGCCGATGCGGCGGCGGCGCTCGCCCCCACGTGGCCGGCGCCCGCGCAGCCGATGCGGCGGCCGGCTGTGGCGAGCGCTCGACGG
Source organism: Echinochloa crus-galli (assembly GCA_900205405.1). Lineage (NCBI taxonomy): Eukaryota > Viridiplantae > Streptophyta > Magnoliopsida > Poales > Poaceae > Echinochloa > Echinochloa crus-galli. The sequence continues at coordinate 1,483,151 of OAMR01000175.1, read as the reverse complement.
CCGGCACCGCCAAGGCTCGGCCCTCGACGGCGGGCGGCCACGCCCTGGCGTGGGGCGGCTACGCGCGACGGCCGACCGCGCCCAGCCTCGGCCGGCGGCCCTCGACGGCGGGCGGCCACGCCTGGCGTGGGGCGGCTACGCGCGACGGCCGACCGCGCCCAGCCTCTGGCCGGCGGCGCTCGACGGCGGGCGGGCCTAGGCTGGCGCAAGGCGGTGGCCGGCGTGGCGCGCGGCCGGCGGCCGGCGGAGCGGCGAGGCGACGCGTCGGGGCTCGGGGGAAGCGAGCGCACCCGGGAAGGAGAAAAGGGGGAGAAAAATGGAAAGGGGATGGAGGAAAAATGGATGGTGATTGAGAAAAGAAAGAGGAAAGGGAGAAGGGAAAAGGGGATTGAGAAAAATTATAGGGAAAGGGGATTGTGAAAGGGGATCTGTTGGAGAGGTGTTTTTTCTGTTTAATCTCCTTTAGTTAGGAATATAAGGAAGGGGATTGTTATTGGGGAACTGTTGAAGTTGCTCTTACAAAGGTCTGCATCATGCGCTTAGGCCTGATCGATCCATGGCAGAGTTTTCGTAGGCATCTAGACGATCAACTAACATGTCCTTTTAGGCCTTCTCCAAAGGCTGTCGACGTCGCTATCGCGTTGAACAGGTGGAGAGAGGACGAGTAAAATGAGCACGTTAGCTCGTCACCACGAGATAAACTCGCATGGTTTGGGCCAGCAAATGTGGAGCTCTTAGGTTTGAAATTTTGGGATTCTTTTCATGATTTTGCCAAAGAAAATGTTATACAATGTCCATACTACGATTTCGCCTCATGTCTTCTCTGTATATCAAAACACGATGTGCTTAACTGCACCAAACACACGCAATTTTCTGGGGGAACAGCGCCGCCGACTGCTGCGCAAAAAGGCGGCATCGGCTTCGCTGCGCGCACGGGGCCGCGATCAAGGCTTGCGCGGCGGCACTGCTTGGGTCGACGCCGGCGCCCCGACGACGCGGGGCGGGGTGGTGCCGTTTCCCGGCGCCACGGCGCCGGAGCCCACCATGTCGGCGAAGAGGCGGTCGGCGATGATCTGGTTGGCGGCGTCGGAGGTGTGGTACGCGTCCCAGAACACGAAGTCCTTGCGGTCGGCGCAGAGGCTCGCCGTCGGCAGGCACAGGCCCCCCACCGTCGTGTCCACGTCGCAGCACGACGTGTGCGACGACTTGAACCCTGCACGTACACCACCACGGACGCGCGCGCGGTCACCGGCACTGCCGCAACATTTTTCTCGCTCAAGCAGCAATGGCGAGGTGAGGGTGAGGTTACCGTATTTCTGGGGGCGGTCGATGAGCTCCATGACGATGGAGTAGCAGTCGGAGAGGGACATGCGCGCGCCGGGGAGCTTGGAGTTCAGCGTCTCCAGCATGTTCTTGGCCGCCGCGTTGAACTGGAGGGCGTACGCGTTCACGTCGTCGAGGCACCCGCCGTCGTCGGAGAGGACGCGCTGCGACGGGATGCAGCCCAGCGGCGCCAGCCCGCTGAACCAGACGTGGCGCGCGCCGAGGTCGTACAGCCTCTGCATAAACAAATTTCGTTTCGTTCGCCGTTTAATTCTGCAATATCTATCTCCAGAGAATGCTATGTTCGGATGGCAACATCATTTGCACGCGTGTTCGTTTCAACGGTTGATCGATCGGTCGGTCGATCTTACCGTGAGCTGGCGGTCCATGGTCTCCATGAGGAGGCCGATGAACTCGTCGTGGGTGTAGACGATGCCGTCCGCCATGAACGGGCGCAGGAAGTTGTTGACGTAGTCGTTGCTCCCTGCGAGGCAGAGCGCTCGCGCGCATCGTGTCAAGTTGATGCCTTCGCGTGCAATCGACTAAGGCGAGGAGATCACTACTAGTATGTTCTTACCGAGACCGATTTGGAAGATTGCGCCATTGACAGTCTCCTCGGCGGCCTTCTTGCCGATCTTGGCGATCATCGCATCCTTGATCTGCTCGAAGGACGATATCTGGTTGTCGAACGACAGGTACTGAACCTGCAAGTTTGCAGAGCCGTGGTTAATTATGTTTCATTCTACCAAAGTACTAGCAATGTTCAGAAACACACAAGAAGCGAGGCAACATCGTTTCTGTAGCTTACAAAGTAAATGCCGGTTTCGTTGAGGAGCCCGGCGCCGCCGGAGGCGAAGTTGACGCCGCCGAGGACCTCATCGTCGGTCATGTACAGGGACAGGAACGGCACCGGGGGCGGGGCGCCAAAATTAGCAGCTGAACGCGTAATTCACGTCACAAATTGCCGTTCGGGCAGGACGAAACCAGTGAAAACCAAACTCTGGAGAAAGTAGTCTCACTCACCCATGATGTCTCCAATGGTCCGGCCATTGGTGAACCTGCCGGTGGGGTAGCCGGTCTTGTAGTCGATGCCATACCAGGGGTAGTTGCACTTGGCGAGGGAGAGCAGGAGGTAGTTGTTGTTCCCCACGTCCGACATCGAGTCCCCGAAAATGTAGATCACTGGCGGACTCTTGGTCGTCGCCGTCGTCGCCGCGGCCGCCGGCGTCGAAGCTACACCGGCGAATGCTGCAAGGGCCAGGACGGCAATGGCAACCACGGCGGCGAGAGTAGCCATAACTGCAATGGACTAATTCGTGGTGAATGTTCTGTGCTGTCTTTGGTGATTGCCTTGGATGGTGATGGCCTAGGCTGCGTGCGTTGCCCTGTATTTATACCACAACACACAAACACAGTGAACAAGCAGTGGACACCACAAGTCATAGGGCGTTGTCTGCAAGTTTGGGCCTTTCTGGTATCCAGAGGGAAATCTTTGTTGTGTTCACGTTTGGGTGTAGTGACTGACTGAATTGCAGCAGATAGTTGTGTGAGAAAAGGCTTTGCACGTTTAAGCAGACGGGGCACATGAGGAAATGGCTAGCTTGTGAGCGTAGCAGGGGAGGTAGCTGTGGTGGTTGTGGAATTGCTCGTGTCCAAGCGCCTTGTTATGGTTTGGCTTGGGAGTGCAGAAGAGAAATCGGTTAAGAATATGGTTACTGCAGTACTGGAGAGTAGAAGCTCAAGAAACTGTTTTCGTTTCGTTCAAGAAGGAACAGCGCATCCCGTGCTTGTTCATAAGCTTACATGTCGTGCTGATCTGCCAAAGTTTATGCAGTGACAAGGGCAATCGGGAGGAAAATATTCCTTCTGTGAAAATAATTGTTCTAGGAATATACCAATTTGTCGTGGTATAGACAGTAGTATGAAAAAGTGAAAAACAATTCGTGGATTGACATGAAAAAAAGGAGGAAGTGAGACTGAAAATAAAAAACTGGAGCGTGAGATTCATGACACGACCGCAAATAGAACTTTTTCTTTACTTTAGCTGACTTACGGGGACATCTACAGCCGATTTATGTTAATTATTATAGAAAGAGAAAAGTCTAATTTACACCCTAAAATTATCTTAAAAGTCTGATTTTCAATCTTTAACTATAAAACCGAATACCAATAGCCATCCAACTATCAAATTGGGAAAATTTGGTCTCAGGGTGATTTCAAAGTTGCTTTTATATTTTCTAGACAGATAAGACAAAATTAATGTAATCTAAAAATTCATAAATAGTTTACTTTAAATTATAAAAATATGAAATCAGTAACGAAGGTTTTAGAAAATCCTCTAGAACTCTATTTAGAGTTATTAGGATGTAGTTTCTTCATGTTCCTAGTGTTAGATTTATTTAATTTATTTGAAATAAATCATTAGGGGAGGTGGCAATCATCAATGAACTGTGAACTATAAATGTCAGAGGATCAATACGATGAATTAATGGCAGAGGATCAATATGATAGCATAAACCTACTGAAATACTAATGGAATATTCAAATTTGTGACATATGCAACTGCAAGCACATAGAGATCAGGAGCTTATTTTGAAATTGCATTAACTCAACAGTTGAAGAACCTATCAGTCTGAAATGTAGACGAAGTGGGACATTAACATTATATACTACACTCCTGTCTAAGTTTTAGAGCTTATTAATTAACCAATTTAATTAGAGTGGAGGAAGAAGCTAAGTGGGCTAACATTTTCTCTATTCCTGCATACATTGACAGGTTGCTATTACGATGCCTATGAGCAAATGCCGTTCCAACCTCTGGGCGCAGGGATCCCTCGAATCGAATCCACGGAAGATGGCGCATTAGCGAACCCATTGTAGGCTCCTTGACGAAGAGAGGACCTTCTAGTCCACGTTAGGCTTATAGTTGAATTGTTCTTTTCTTCATATCGTCTGCTCAGTGATATTTAGACTGTACTTATTATTTTTTGGATAACTAGCTATTATTTATATCACCGGACAAAACAAGGAACAGAGTCACTGATATTGTAGGCTGACCACACTGCAAAGGACACTTCAGATGTACTCCCTCCGTTCTAAATTATTGGTCGTTTGACTTTTTTCAGCTCAAGTTTGACTGGCTCGTCTTATTCAAAAAAATTGTGTAAATATAGTCAAATTTAAGTCATTTTTGAAGAATGTTTATTAATAAAGCAATTCACCACAAAAAATATGATAATTTGCACAAAATTTTGAATAAAACGAGCCGGTCAAACTTGAGCTGAAAAAAGTCAAACGACCAATAATTTGGAACGGAGGGAGTAGCTGTTTTAATAAAAACAATTTAAGAAAACTGATGCATGTCACCAGAACTGACAAACATATATTCATGCTGCATGTTTCTCAAGTGATAATGAAACATCATCAAAGGAAACATGCAGTTAAATGTCGCTGCACACGGCAATTCTCCAATTTGTCGGCTGAAGAAGAACGACAGCGTAGCAGCCTAGCAGGTGGACATGTTAAGGGCAGTACAACGCCCGGCGAGAACCGTCGACATGCAGTGTAGTTTTTGCAAAAAAAACCCCTTCCGCACGGTGCGTTCCCTCCCGGTCGTCGTCTCGTTCCTCGACGACCTGCGCCCGTGTCCCAAGGCGTCTCGACAAGGCTGGATCCCGTTGTACGAGCCGTCACGGGGAGACGACGGCGCTGCTGGATCCGCTGCGCGCCGCAAGGATTTTCTTCGCGCCCGAGTTTCGCGCCTTCTTCTCCCGCCAGATTAGTTCCCGCTCTTGTTAAATACATCCTCCGCTTCTCCCATCGAACCCTAGCCTCTGTTGTTCCTTATCTCAACCATGTCGCGGCAGGCATGGAAGGAGGCGGCGACGGCGACGAAAGAGCAGCTGCAGTTGGATGCGGCTCGGAGGCGCAAGGCAGCTGCAGCCGCGATGCTGATGCGGAAGGCTCCGGCGGCGCCGATGCGGAAGGGTGGTGCGGCGGCGCCGATGCGGAAGGGCCAGGATCTGTCTCGCGTGCCGATTGCGCCGGAGGACAACAGTAACTGGGCGGCGCCTGTGCCGGAGGAGCGGAGGTCCTTCACCGACGGCAGCTTCTTCTTCGACGAGAACGGCGACGACATCTTCAGCAACGCCGGACAAAGCCCCATTGCTCAACAATGGGATTCTCAATCTTCAGATCCTGCAACATGGTAAGCACTTTCAATTTTGCTTTTGTGATGAAATTGCAAAAAATTGGCAGATTCAGAGATGTGAAATTGCAAAAATTCAGGCTAGAGTTGGTAACATTCAGAGATGTGAATTTGGATCTGTAAAATTCAGGCTAGTTTGTTCTGCACTTGCTAAAATTCAGGCTATTGTTGAGTGTTCTCTGAAGTCTGAAGGTTGAAGTCTGAAGAACTCACACCAAATTGACTAAAAAAATTCTACTGCACACAAATTCTGATGTATCTAACTTGACAGTGGTTACCGACGGGCCGACGGCGTTGTGGGAGGCAAGGCACGGGGTGATTCCCGATTCCACCGAGGACGGTAGCCCCGTCGGCTAGGTCTCGTTAGACCAAGTCCCGTGTGGTAGCCCCACACGTTGCTCTTTTATTTACTTGCTGGCCTGC
>OAMR01000175.1:1464208-1475976 GCA_900205405.1 Echinochloa crus-galli | reverse complement strand
TTGGGTTTTACTTTATGTTTAATTCATATAACACTCTTTTGCCCAATCTAGATTCTGTCTCTTATACACATCTCCCGTGCTATACTTGCTAAGTAAGACATTTACTTACACTTGCTATTATTCGACAATCTGGGATGGGTAACAGATGGAGTACTACTGAGCTGTGGTCAACCAGTCGGTGTCCCTGTGGACTGCGGCCTCACCTTGGAGTTGAAGATTAGTCTTCCGCTGTGTATGTGCTAACTCTGATTTAAATTATTTTATTTCGAGCATATGTACTTTGTTTATCATATTTGTTAGCTGTATGTGTTCTGTGGACATCCTGGGCACACATATAGCAGCACTTCGGGTTTATATAAAATCCGGGTGTGACAGATTGGTATCAGAGCTATGCTGAAACGGCGGCGCCGATGCGGAAGGGCCAGGATGGAGCTCGCGTGTCGATTGCGCCGGAGGAGAAGGGCGGCGCCTGTGCCGGAGGAGCGGAGGTCCTTCACCGACGGCAGCTTCTTCTTCAACGGGAACGACGACGGCATCTTCAGCAACGCCGGACAAAGCCCCATTGCTCAACAATGGGATTCTCAATCTTCAGATCCTGCAACATGGTAAGCACTTTCAATTTTGCTTTTGTGATGAAATTGCAAAATTTTGGCAGATTCAGAGATGTGAAATTGCAAAAATTCAGGCTAGACTTGGTAACATTCAGATATGTGAATTTGGATCTGTAAAATTCAGGCTAGTTTGTTCTGCACTTGCTAAAATTCAGGCTATTGTTGAGTGTTCTCTGAAGTCTGAAGAACTCACACCAAATTGACTAAAAAAATTCTACTGCACACAAATTCTGATGTATCTAACTTGACAGTGGTTACCGACGGGCCGACGGCGTTGTGGGAGGCAAGGCACGGGGTGATTCCCGATTCCACCGAGGACGGTAGCCCCGTCGGCTAGGTCTCGTTAGACCAAGTCCCGTGTGGTAGCCCCACACGTTGCTCTTTTATTTACTTGCTGGCCTGCGTGCCCACGCTCTGGACGCCATTGACCCTCTTACGGGAGCGCCCTGAGAGTAAGTCAATCTCGGTGCCTAAGGTCTCACCACCTTGTATTACTGCAACGGCTACTGTCTTGTTAGGGTGTCTTGTGAAAAGCCTCGTAGCGTCCCTATGCGATCACACCTCGGAAGTGTGGTTTGTGAGGTCTGAGACGAACACTGTCGAAACGAATCGATCACTCCAAGCTTATGTCGGGCATACGGCATGGACTATGGCGCCGGCACTGGACGTACGGTCGTGCGCTAAGGGGGAACGTTCTTGTACATTTGCCCGGGTGGGTGAGTTGCGCCGACGAGGACGTCGGGTTCTTTGAGGGGGGGTGTATGTCACACCCGGCCCAGTTTGTATGGCCCTGTAGTGGCCCATTAGTGCGGGATGCACATGTTTAGTGCCACATTGCTAGTTGAGCAAGGGTGGAGGCAACTTATAAGCCTTTGTCTTCCAGCCATAGCACCTTCGGGTTAACCCTTTTACACGAAGCGAGGACGAAAGTGTAAGCAGGGTGCTATGTGTACGCGTGCACGCCCCTCGGAAGGGCTGTGCGGGGCGGCTTTGGAGGGCGGGGTGTTACAGGTGGTATCAGAGCCGACCCTCGCGGTTGCGCGTACGGGTCAGTGTGCGGGCATAGGGCGCATGACGTGTATGGCCTGGGTAGGGCATACGGCATGGACTATGGCGCCGGCACTGGACGTACGGGCGTGCGCCAAGGGGGAGCGTTCCTGGACATTTGCCCGTGTGGGTGAGTTGTGCCGACGAGGACGTCGGGTTCTTTGAGGGGGGTGTATGTCACACTCGGCCTAGTTTGTATGGCCCAGTAGTGGCCCATGAGTGCGGGATGCACGTGTTTAGTGCCACATTGCTAGTTTAGCAAGGGTGGAGGCAACTTATAAGCCTTTGTCTTCCAGCCATAGCACCTTCGGGTTAACCCTTTTACACGAAGCGAGGACGAAAGTGTAAGCAGGGTGCTATGTGTACGCATGCACGCCCCTCGGGAGGGCTGTGCGAGGCGGCTTTGGAGGGCAGGGTGTTACAACGCCCCAACAAATTTGATAGTCGCTGCTGAGATAATCAAAGCTCATCCTGCTTTGCCCCAAGTACAACAAGTACTCGGGTTGCTAGCAGCAGTCCAACCTCACCTCGAGGCTGGACCAGGGATGACCCAACTACAGAGAACTCATGGTAGTCGTTCTGTATCATCTCCTCACCAAAGTCGACTTCAACAAGGAAATGCAGCAGCAGTATCGCAAGTAGGAAATAGAACCAATCCCCCGGCAGGTGATCTTCGTCATACAATCAACGCCAACCATGATGCTCGTTCCCAAATTGATGCCAGCAGAGCCAATCGCATTGCATCTGAGATCCGTCGCCGAGCTGATTTCGAACAACTCTATCGACCAATCCCAGCTGATCAAGAACAGCCTTCGCAGGGACGGGAACAAGACCCACCACGTGATCATGATCGCCACTGTGACACACGACATCGTGGCAGGGACAACAACCCTGGTAATGATCCCCCAGGCGATGATGGCAACGATGATCGTCCTCCCCGAGGCCGCGATCGCAACCATGGAGGCAACAGGGGGCGTCGTGACCCTGAACAGAGTGGTTCTCCTAGCCATCATTCAGGCAATTGAGATGACGACCGAAGGGAGGACACAAATCGAAGAAAGCGAACTCCGTCCCCATCTGACAAATATGACGGATTCCCCGCTTTTTCCAGCCGCATCAAGAAGGTTGTGTTACCTCAAAAGTTCAAGACGACTGGAATCGAGAAATTCACAGGCAAGCAAGACCCCGAGCAGTGGTTGCGCGTCTACTCGACTGCAATCACCATGGCTGGCGGCAGCAACGATGTCAAAGTCCGGTACTTTCCAATCATGATGGATACAGCACCGCTTACATGGCTCGAAGGTCTCCCTCCAGGATCTATCGACACCTGGGAACAACTCACGCGCAAATTCACAGCTAATTTTCAAGGGACCTGGGCACGGCCCGGAACCCGATTTGAGTTAGCATCTTGCAAACAAGAGAAAGGTGAAACCTTGCGCAAGTACATCAAGAGATTCTTCGAGAAAAGAGCCACAATTGTGGACGTATCAGATAGAGAAGTCATCGACTGCTTTCACGACGGCTTGTGGGCTCGCGAATTGCATCGCGAGTTTGGAAGGCGACGTCCAGAGACCATCTCAGAACTCAGGACCATGGCTGCAGATTGGGCAGATCAAGACGATCGTGAACGCGAACGATATGACAAACGCAAGGATAACAACTACAATTCCAATGGTGGAAATAACCAAAACAAAGGCAGTCCTGATCGCCGCAACAACAACAGACGCGATTTCAACCGCAACAAGCACAAGCCAGACAACACAGTCGCGGCAGTTGAGCGTTCTACGCGGAAGAAATCTGTCCCTGACTTGAACAAAATCCTGAATGTTCCATGTCCTTATCACCCTCATGGCAAGCACACGATGGCTCAATGCATTCATATCAAGAAGGAGTTTGATAAACGGGAGCTGCCTGAGAAGAAGAGCCCAGGGAAAAAGAAGAAGGATGATGACAACGATGATCAAGACAGTGGTTTTCCGCAGGTTGACAACGTTGTTGCAGTTCTATTCAGCGAAGAAAGCCTTACCCAGTCAAGGCGGGCCAAGAAGTTATCCCTCCGCGAGATCATGGCAATAGAACCAGCTACTCCTACATTCCTCAAGTGGTCTGAAGTCCCAATTACATTCTCTAGGGCTGATCAGTGGACCAACTTTGCCAATCCAGGAAAATATTCCCTAGTACTGAATCCAGTCGTGGCACAAGCCAGACTGACTAAAGTACTCATTGATGGAGGCAGCGGGCTCAATATCATCTTTGCCAAGACATTCACAAAGATGGGACTCGACATTACCAAGTACCTCAAGCCTATGGAATCCCCATTCTATGGCATTGTCCCAGGCAAAGCCGCAATTCCCCTAGGACAAGTCACATTGCCAGTCACCTTTGGCACAGCGGCTAATTTCAGAACCGAGTACATCAAGTTTGAGGTAGCAGACTTTGAGACTTCCTATCACGCGATCCTCGGGCGGCCAACCCTCGCGAAGTTTATGCCCATTCCACATTATGTCTACCTCGTCTTGAAGATGCCAGCTCCCAATGGAGTACTTTCTCTCAAAGGGGACCTCAAGATCTGTGATGTTGAAGCTGTAGAGTTCGCCGCTGCTGCTCAAGTCCCTACTCAGATGATGGAAGTACTCGCCCTGTCCAAGACATTTGCGGAGCAAGAACCAGATCTTCCAACCTAAAAGCCGGCGCATTTGAGTTTCAAGCCCTCTGAAGAAGTACAGCTCAAGACTGTAGATCTTGAGATGGGCGACTAATCCAAAATCTCCCTCATAGGGGCGAACTTAGATTGTAAATAGGAAGACGAGCTCGTCAAGTTCCTCCGTGCTAATAAAGATATATTTGCTTGGAAACCATCTGACATGCCTGGTGTTCCTAGGGAGCTTGTCGAGCACAACCTTAATGTTCGCAAAGACGCTAAACCTAAAAGGCAACGGTTGAGACGTTTCGATCAGGAACGACGCAATGCAATCAAAGCTGAGATAGATAAACTACTCGCGGCTGGCTTTATCAAAGAAGTCTTTCATCCAGAGTGGTTGGCTAATCCAGTCTTGGTTAGGAAAAAGAATAACAACGAGTGGCGTATGTGTGTTGACTATACAGATCTCAACAAGTACTGCCCTCAAGATCCCATGGGGTTACCGCGCATTGATCAAGTCGTAGATTCTACAGCAGGATGAGCATTACTTTGTTTTCTTGATTGCTACTCAGGTTATCACCAGATAGCGCAGAACAAGGACGAACAGATCAAGACTTCTTTCATAACCCCCTTTGGCGCTTTTTGCTACACCACAATGTCCTTTGGTTTAAAGAATGCTAGAGCTACATATCAACGAGCCATACAGAATTGCCTTTCTTCACAGATTGGCAGGAATGTAGAGGCATATGTTGATGATGTGGTAATCAAGACAAGAGAACCTGACAAATTCATCGATGATCTTCAGGAAACGTTTGACAATCTCAGGACATATCGATGGAAGCTTAATCCAACTAAATGTGTTTTTGGTGTTCCAACTGGTAAACTACTCGGTTTCATCGTAAGTCATAGAGGCATTGAAGCTAATCCCTCTAAGATCACGTCTATCCTACAGATGGAAGCTCCAAAGAATGTCAAAGAGGTCCAAAGGCTTACAGGATGCCTTGCAGCACTTAACAGATTCATCTCAAGACTCGGTGAAAAAGGTCTCTCTTTTTTCAAACTACTCAAGCAGTAAGATAAGTTCACTTGGACAGCAGAGGCCAATAAATCTTTTGAGCAAGTTAAAGCTTACTTAACCACTCCACCAATCCTCGTCGCTCCAGTAAAAGGTGATCATTTATTTTTATATATTGCTGCTACTACACATGTGGTTAGTACGGTCATCGTGGTCGAGCGCAAGGAGGAAGGCCATGTTTTTCCAGTTCAGCGGCCAGTTTATTACATCAGCGAGGTCCTCTCTGCGTCCAAGATTCGCTACCCTCAAGTCCAGAAGCTCCTATATGGTATTCATAACTTCCAGAAAGTTACGACATTATTTTCAGTCATTTCCAATTACTGTCGTGACTAAATTCCCTCTTGGAGAAATTTTCAATAACCCTGACGCGACTGGACATATAAGCAAATGGAAGGCGGAAATTGCTGCATATAGCCTTGATTTTGCTCCACAAACAGCTATTAAATCTCAAGCATTGGCAGATTTCACGGTTGAATGGATGGAACTTCAGTATTCAAGATCAACTGCTCGTCCAGAACATTGGGTAATGTACTTTGATGGGTCTTTAAAGCTTGAAGGTGGCGGTGCAGGAATTTTGTTGATCTCTCCCAAGGGAGAACAACTCAAGTATGATTTGCAGATTCATTTTCAAGTCACAAACAATGAAGCTGAGTATGAAGCTATGCTACATGGCCTTCGTATTGCAGCATCCCTAGGTATCAAGCGCCTATGTGTCTATGGTGATTCTGCAGTAGCCATTAATCAAGTCAATAAAGATTGTGACACAACCAAGGAGACAATGGATGCATATGTCAAGGAAGTACGCAAGCTTGAACGCCATTTTCTTGGACTGGAATTTCATCATATCGTTCGTGATTACAATGTTGCTGCTGATGCTCTCTCCAAACTAGGATCACAACGCGCCACTGTCCCAGCAGAAATCTTTGTTCATGAGCTACATCATCCATCTATTCAAGAAACAACCCCTGAGCATATCACGAGTGCTCCTCCACGTCCTGATCTGCAGGTTATGGTCATCGATACCGACTGGATGCAGCCTTTCATCGAGTACTTACGAGATCACAAGGTCCCAGATAATAAACAAGAACAAGCTCGACTACGGCGCAGAGCTGCTAATTATGTAGTGGTCAATAATACACTTTATCGACATGGGGCCTCTGTCAACGTACTGATGAAGTGTATCCCATCGGATCAAGGCAAGGCTTTACTTGAAGAAATTCATAGTAGTGTGTGTGGTAATGATGCAGCTTCTCGCACATTAGTGGGGAAAGCTTACCGATCGGGATTTTTCTGGCCAACAGCAACAAAAGATGCAGAAGAGATTGTCAAGAAATGTCAGGGTTGCCAGTTTTTTGCCCGTCAAGCACACGTACCGGCCCATGAGCTCCGCATGATTCCACTTTCTTGGCCGTTCGCATGTTGGGGTCTGGATTTAGTCGGTCCTCTGAAAAAGGCCCCTGGTGGTTTCGAGTGGCTCATTGTAGCCATCGACAAGTTCGCCAAGTGGATTGAAGCACAGCCGTTGGTCAATGCACGAGCTGAAAATTTGATCAAGTTTTTTGACGGCATCATTCACCGATTTGGTGTACCTCATGAGATAATCACGGACTTGGGATCGGTATTCACGAGTGACGCATTCCAAGATTATTGTTCACAGTATTCAATTGAAACTCATTATGCTTCAGTTGCTCATCCCAAGGCAAATGGACAAGTCGAGAAGGCCAATAGATTGCTATTACAAGGTTTGAAACCTAGACTTTATGAACCACTCAAGCAGTATGGCGGCAAGTGGGCTCAAGAACTACTAGCCGTACTCTGGGGGCTACGTACGCAACCAAGTCGTGCGACCGGGCAAACACCTTACTTCTTAGTCTACGGGTCTGAAGCAGTTTTACCTGCTGATCTACTCTGGAACGCTCCACATTTGGAGAATTACGATGAGCAAGTCGCTCAACAAGAAAGATTCCAAGACATTGATGGTGTTGAAGAAGCTCGGGTGGCAGCTCTCATTCAGAACACACGCTATCTTGAGGGATTACGGCGTTATCATCAACGCTCTGTTCAGCCTCGTTCCTTCGTCATAGGAGACTTGGTGCTACGGCGCATACAGAAGACAGATGGCCTACATAAGCTCATGTCACGATGGGAAGGCCCGTTTCTTGTTAAACAAGTTATTGGGGCTGGAACTTATCGCCTCCAGACTCCAGAAGGCGATGAATTACCTAATGTGTGGAACATTGAGCACTTGAAGAAATTCTACCCGTAACTGGGTTTTAGACAACAGCCATGTACTTTCTTTGATTATCATGAGATCAATAAAGTTGTTTTGCCAAATTACTTCAGACACTGTCGTGTTTAAACAACGTGTCATGCATTTTGAGTTCATAAACTCTCATTCAGCAAATTATTTCAATATCATATTAAGTCAATAGAAGTCACGACTGCTTTTTTATTAAAGTGGCACCAAGCCTCATATGTCCTGGCAGATCTACACTAGTCTGCACAAGACTACAAATGTTAGTATCGTTTCTATTATGACGCATTATATGAAGTTTCTGCTCCGTGTCATTGTGCCGACTACATCAGACTTCTTTTTCATTGGCTCGACTTCTTTTTCAATGGCTCAATAGAGTCCTATCTTGGTAGTATTAATACTATCTTTATTATATCATGCAAAGTACGCTTACTACATTATATCGGCTCTGCATCAGCAACCTAACAAGTTTCTTCATGACTTGTTTGAGCAATTATTCATGTATTAATTGTTCTAAGTAGACCAAGGGTCTAGGCACATATAGTACTTTGCGTGATTTCAATAGCCTATCAAGTCTACACATGACTAGTTTTCATCTTCACTATAACAATTAGGCTATCACAACATTCACAATGATTCAATTCATAACTCGCATCATCAAATTACAAATTCATAGTAACATTACATTGTCAATTACATTGTTTTTTAAACACTACTGCAATGAGTTCACAAACTCTTCAGCCATTGGCTCTGTTTCAGTTACAAGTTCTTCATATTGTTGTTCTGTTATACCCGCGGGCAGATACTTCAATTCAAGCCTCGCTGCTGGGTTGTGCACCTTGAACAGAGCTAGCACCTTGTTGGTACAATCCTTCAAGGTCGCCTTGCAGAATTCTCCAATTTGCTCTGGTACTTGGCGTACACGCTCCAGGAACGACATGTTTTCCGCTTCTGCAGTCAGCAGCTCAAAGACAGGTTGCATTGCCTCCTCTAAGTCCTTGCGCTCCTGGACGAAGTTGTTGACTTCTTCCTGCTTCAACTGCACTAGCTCCAGAGTTAAAGCATTAATTTACCTTTTCTCCATATCTACTCTGATTCGATGTTCCTTGGAGAACTCTTCGTCCTTTTTGGTGATGGAGTCATTTAGTTGTGAAATCTCTTCGGCTTGACGTTGCGACAGGTTATACCAGTTGGTAGTGTTGCTTTCTTCAGCTTTCAGTTGTTTCTTCAAATCTGCATATATTCAGATGCATTATCAGTACAATTCACATTAGTTCATTACTTACAAGCCTGATGCGAGTACTTAATGGAATTCTCCTTGGTCAAATTTGTAACCCGGCCTTCAAGGCTCTCCTTCAATTCAAGGAGACTTGCATATTGCTTTTCATGCCAGTCGTTTTCTTTCCGATGCTCGGCTTGCACTTTTTCAAGCTCCTCACACTTGGCGGCCCAATCAGCTTCCAGTTCACGGATTCTGGCAGATAGCTTGGCATCCCCTGGGTTCTCGACTAGTTCGACTAGTGCCTGCGCATTTGCCTATTTTCACAGTATTACTAGTGATCTTGCAAATTCACTATAGGGTTATGATTTCCTACCAGGGCAAGCTGTAGGTGGTTCCGCAGCTCGTCAGCCTCATCCTTGATGGTTTTACCCTTCTTTTTCAACCTACATACAATTCAGTTTTTCAATTATACATATATATATATTTGCCTCCATACATATGTATATGTTTCATTCATACTTACATCATCAAGATTTTCTTCATTACGTTGCTGATTGGGTACTTCCCCGAGTACCTCTGTTTCTACGATTTGTTCTTTTGCAGCCTGAAAATATGAGCAAGCGTTACAGCAAACATATTTCACAAGATATATCAAGTACAGTCAACAAGTACCTGGTTTTGGGATGTATCGACTACATTTACAGTCTCCACTTGTGGCTCTTCTACTTCCATGGTATTGGGTGGCAGATTCTCATCTGAAGCTTGTGAAGGCTCTGTGCTCTTTGCCACGGAAACAGGTTCCAGTGGTTGGTTACTCACTACTTGCAGTGGCAATTCAGTTGTACCATGCGCAGCATCTTCTGGTGGAGGATTTTCAACATCAGCCTCTTGAGGTTTTGGCTGTTGTTCCTCTTCGGCGATTTCTTCTGCCGTTTTCTTCACTTCACCTTGCTGCTCGGTTTCTGCAACAGTCACTTTGGGCACCCTGACAGACCATAACCTTCCAGTTATCAAGTATTCAAGAATACAACACATTCAAGAGACTGAGAGTCAGTTCACTTACTCTTTTGCTGGCTCAGGGGCTTTCAGCGGCTGAAACTGGAACTTGAAGATCGGTTTTGTCCGTTTCAAACTAGTCGTACTCCCAGATTGAGTACTTTGTAAAGCACTCGAAGTTGAAGAACTCTGCGGTGCAGTGATCATCTGTGACAACTTAATACGCTTCGTTGGGCTACCAGATGGCACGGTGTCATCTGACCTTGGAGTGTTGCTTCGAGTGGATCTTCTTTTTCGAGCGGATGTTGGGAAGCCTAGGACAGTTATGTGGGAAAATTTAAGAATCAACATATATTGCTGTTGAGTGATCAAGACACTTATTGGCAGTAATAATCTGAGGTGGCACACTGATGTCCGGGTCTTCTACAATCTCATCATCATCGCTGACATCCACTATCTTGTCGCTGAGGGTCTTTTCAGATGAACTTTTTTCAAGATCTGCCCATTCTCTGTCGGCAAGAAGTGATGGTGGCTCGTCCTGCATCATTTAAAACACAGTCAATAATGTGATCATTCAAGGGATACTACATGAGTGTCATGGCTACTTACTTCTAGCATTAGCGGTTGCTCTTTTGATAGTTCTCCAATTATTACTGGTTCCTCACTAACACCAATAAACATGCGATTCAGTCGCATAAGGACTGTCTCATCAGAGATGTCCTCAGGAGCTGTACGAGATGGATCTGACAGTCCTTCATACTGAATTCCCAGATTGACTCGCTCTTGGAGTGGCTGGATCCTCCTTTTCATGAAACTGAAAGCTATTCCAACTCCAGTAAGGCCTTTGTCTTTCAACATTTGTACCCGCTTCAACATTGCGGGTACATCTTTAGCTTCTTCAGCAGTTGGCCTGGAGTTCCAGTTGGCTTGGTTCTTCGGGTACCACCCATCTTTCTCAGGACAACTCGATGAATGGTTTCCTGCTGTTTTCAAGGCATAAGCAACTGGTTATCATACTGGCAAATAGCATTGAATTATTCAATAGAACTTTCAAGGGGTTCACGACTACTTACCAATGGTAAACCACTTGGATTTCCAGTCACCACACGAGTCCATCAGAGGCATTTCAAACCATTTCGCCCGCATATTCTGACGAAATTGAATTCCAGCCCCACCGACTACTTCTGTTTTTACATAAGTAGGCTGTGGCTTGATGTGGTACAAGGACCGGAATAGGGGAAGGTTAGGTTCTATACCTAAAAATGCCTCGCAGGCATGAACAAAGACAGAAATGTACAAAATCCCATTGGGATTCAGGTGGTGGAGTTGGAGATCATAAAAAGCAAGGAATTCTTTGAAGAATGTGGAGATGGGTAATCCGACTCCGCGCTCACAGAAAGAGATAAATAGTGGAATCTCTTGATTATTTTCAGTAGGGAATTCTTTGTTCCAACAGGATTTCCACTCAAGTGACACTTGGTCAGGAAGCAAACCTTGTTCCACAAGGGAGTTGAGTTCATCAGTGTTGGCGGTTCAAGACCTTCTTGCCAATGATGGCGGCGGTGGATCTGTAAGCGCAGGCTTGGTCGAGGGAGTTGGAATTGGTGCTCTCCTCCTGCCTCCCCTTCCGGCACCTCTTCCGCGCGTCGACATGGTGGATCGCTCAAGAACCTTAGATTTCTCTCGCATACACTAACCACAAGCTCGGGGGCTACACCAAGCAGATCTCACCCGAGAATGTGTGATTGGCGGTTGGAGAAGAACGAGGATGATTTCAAGCTCACAGGAATGACTGCGACGACCTAACAGGGTATTCTACAGGACGGAAGCAACCGGATCTATATAATGACCGGTTAGGGTTACTGTATGCTACAGAGCGACGGCGCCTCACATTCTATTTTCCCGCCTATTTTCACGGGATA
>OAMR01000175.1:1398994-1450799 GCA_900205405.1 Echinochloa crus-galli | reverse complement strand
ACATCTAGATGTGTATAAGAGACAGCTTGACAATATTTGAAACGATTCTTTTAAAGGAAGAGTGCGCTGCAGTGTCTGATGTGACACTTTCACCAAACTTCACTTTTACCTTTTTGGAACTAAACAGGGCCCGTATCGGAATGTAAAAAATGCTCAAGGATGAGTTCAATCAAGTACAGAGTGTAAAAGTCAGAGCATCTGACTAGATTTCAAAGAAACTGAGAGTCCATCCATCAACTAGAGCTTATCTTTTCTTCTTAGGCCCGGTTTAGTTCCAAAAGTTTCCAAAAAGTAACTCCCAAATACGCTATGTAAAAAGAAGATTCTCCATCATATCAAAATGTCATAACATGCATGGAGTACTAAATGTAGATGAAATTAAAAACTAATACTCTGCGAGACGAATATTTTGAGCAATTAATCAATTTTTGGATAATTTTTTGCACATATAAATGAAATGATACAGTAGCGCAATGATTACAAAGTGACATCTTACTTTCAAATTCAACCTCCCAATTCTAACATCTAAACACCAACTTAATTCTTTATGTGCAATCAAGATTCGCTGAGCCTCTACATCTGTTCAGTCAAGTTTGTCATGAGGCTTCACGCTAATTGAATGGGCGAAACAAATCGAAAACACAAACTGTGTTCGCAACTAAATTACATTCATCGAAAGTGTGAGACACTACGCCGCGTATCCGGATTCCGGAGGAGAAACAGAGGGTGTTTAGTTTCTGGAAAAAGTAAAAAGTGAAGTGAAAAAGTCACATCAGACATTGTAGCACTTTTCGTTTGTTTGTGGTAAACATTGTCCTACCATGACTTAACTAGGCTTAAAAGATTCGTCTCGTCATGTACATCAAAACCATGTAACTAGTTTTTTTATTTATCCACGCTTAGTACTCCATGTATGAGGAGAGAGATTTGATGTGATAGGTGAATAGTGAAGTTTGGAGAGAGAATTTTTAGAAATTTGATGATGTGACCGGGAACTAACTGGCCCACAAGCGGAAAGCACAAATTCTTCACAAAGATTTGGGAAAAGATGTTTTGGCGCCAAACCCGAAACGCCCAAGCTCAGCGTGCGGGCCTGGTTCGCTCCAAAGAAGGGCACAAGGTCAACGCACCTGCAAGGTTTGCATTTTTCTATTTTTAGCGGTACTGTACAACCTATCTGTACCCAAAGTCAAAACTCAAAAGATGGTCAGTGGCCAGTATAATATTTCCTTGTGTTTGTGCAGCTTCAGTTCTGAAAGGCAAATTCCATTGTAGAGGTTGGACTGCTTATATTTACCTTATATGTCAGGTAGGGCCACACTGCAGTTGTGATTTTGAAATCCAGCACATTCTGTCACGAACAAAAGCTTGCAAAGAAACATAAGACAAGCAACACCTAAAGTTCAACAACTGTTTCAGTACAAGCAGGTAAGCCACAAATAGTAGGAAACTGCTTCTGGGGGCTGCTAAGATACTTCAAGACCAACTGTTACATTCAGCAGTGCCGTCGTAGCACAGGCGAAGGATCAGGCGGAAGTGGTACTGAATCGGTGATAGCCGAGCAAGACTGGCAGCTTAACAAAGTTGAGGCGCCGGTTCTTGCTGCCCAGGCCCTGGTGAAATATATGTGAGCCAAAGATATACAGAGTATCAAATATAACACTCGCGTAGCTAAGCAGGAATGAAGATTACAGAAATTAGCAGTGTTGAAATGTCAATGCAGCAAGCATGCTCAAGTTTCTGATATGAATACACGGATATTCAGTGTAACATATACTGAATGGTATTGTATCATAGACGCATACTAGTAACAAAGAAGCAGAGGGTGTTTATGGTGCCTCACCTTGTTGCTTCAAAAGCATCCCCATTTGAAGAACACAAGAATCCACTCAGGAAAGTAGATCTTGAAGCAACAGAGTCAGTCGCAATTTCATCATGAGGCCGACAAAACGAAATTACTTCCACAAAGTTGATGAATTTAAGGTGTTTCCTGCAAAAACACTTGCTTGACTGTAAAACCTGATAGAAGGCTGCTAAGATACTTCAAGACCAAACCTGATGGGAACCGGCAAGAAGTTAAAAGTAAGAAATTGGAATTGGCAATGATATGACATTCAAAGAACAGATGATGCTGAGAGATCACCACGTGATCACCCATATGATTACCAGAAAATTACTACAGCCAATTCGTTACCAACAAAGAACATATGGAATGCAGCACCAAGATATTGTTGTTGTGAAAGGAAAAATGACTCATCTGCAGCAGAAATTAAGCACCAGTATTCTAACTTGCTACACCAGGTAGCTTTTACACAAAGGCCCTGTTTAGTTCCCTTCAAAACCCAAAAATTCTCTTTTCAAACTTCACTATTCACCTATCACATCAAATCTTTCTCCTCATGCATGTAACACTAAATGTGGGTAAATAGCGCCACTGGGACGCGGCGCTCTCCCCCGACGAGCGCCACTTCATCTCCCACGTGCTCGCCTTCTTCGCCGCCTCCGACGGCATCGTGCTCGAGAACCTCGCGTCGCGCTTCATGTCCGACGTGCAGGTCGCCGAGGCGCGCGCCTTCTACGGCTTCCAGATCGCCATCGAGAACATCCACTCGGAGATGTACTCGCTGCTGCTCGAGACCTACATCCGCGACGGCGCCGAGAAGGACCGCCTCTTCCGCGCCATCGACACCGTCCCCGCCGTGCGCCGCAAGGCCGACTGGGCCATGCGCTGGATCGACGGCGGGGAGCGCTTCGCCGAGCGCCTCGTCGCCTTCGCCTGCGTCGAGGGCATCTTCTTCTCGGGCTCCTTCTGCGCCATCTTCTGGCTCAAGAAGCGCGGGCTCATGCCGGGCCTCACCTTCTCCAACGAGCTCATCTCCCGCGACGAGGGGCTGCACTGCGACTTCGCATGCCTCCTCTACGAGCTCCTCCGCGGCAAGCTCGACGAGGCACGCGTCCGCGAGATCGTCGCCGACGCCGTCGACATCGAGCGCGAGTTCGTCTGCGACGCGCTCCCCGTCGCGCTCGTCGGCATGAACGGCGGGCTCATGAGCCAGTACATCGAGTTCGTCGCGGACCGCCTGCTCATGGCGCTCGGCTGCAAGAAGATGTACAACGTCGCCAACCCGTTCGACTGGATGGAGCTCATCTCGCTGCAGGGCAAGACCAACTTCTTCGAGAAGCGCGTCGGCGACTACCAGAAAGCCTCCGTCATGAACAGCCTCAACGGCGGCGGCGCGGCCAACCACGTCTTCAGCATCGACGAGGACTTCTGAAAGCTGTGGTCTGTTGCCAGGATAATCTTATCTTATCTGCTTTGGTTGCTTGCTAGTTCTAGTAGTAGCTGTAATACATGTACTCCGTGAAGCGCGGTGGTGTTTCGGTTGCTGTATTACTGTTCTTGATGTAATGTATAATCGATTTCACAGTACACCGGCTTGTTCTCGAGCCGCGCTCATGGTGTTCGACGCATTGTCCGCGCAAGCGCATTCGATGGCCATGGCGAACGGGCGCCGTCCTGCCAGAGCAGCCAGGGCGTTCGACGAAACGCCTACCCGAACGGGCGCCAACCCGACGGCGCGGACAGGGTGTTCGACGAAATGCGTCAGGGGTCAGTTGTCACGGATTAGGGTTTTAGGGTAGCGCGGGGCCGAAACCGTTGGCGGTTTGCGGCGCGCCAGATTTTGCCTGCCTGGCGCCAGAGCTTTTTTACTCGGGATCTTGTCTGTTACTCGCGGTAAAAACGGAAGAAATCAAATCACTGTATTTTTTACGGGAAGTTGGTGTGCGGTTTTGGCTGTATATCTTGTTCGTTACCGAGCGTGACCATCGCGTGGCGTGGTGTGTGTATACGTCAAAGCGTCATTTCGTGTGTGATACGGATTTGGTTGATGGTTACTAAATCGCTTTTTTTCCTGCGTGCTAAGAGATTGGCCTCATGTTTGTGTATGGCAGCTACGCGGCCACATGCCAGGATTGCCACGCACAAAATGAGCTTATCTTTTCTTCTTAGGCCCGGTTTAGTTCCAAAAGTTTCCAAAAAGTAACTCCCAAATACGCTATGTAAAAAGAAGATTCTCCATCATATCAAAATGTCATAACATGCATGGAGTACTAAATGTAGATGAAATTAAAAACTAATACTCTGCGAGACGAATATTTTGAGCAATTAATCAATTTTTGGATAATTTTTTGCACATATAAATGAAATGATACAGTAGCGCAATGATTACAAAGTGACATCTTACTTTCAAATTCAACCTCCCAATTCTAACATTTTGGGAAAAGATGTTTTGGCGCCAAACCCGAAACGCCCAAGCTCAGCGTGCGGGCCTGGTTCGCTCCAAAGAAGGGCACAAGGTCAACGCACCTGCAAGGTTTGCATTTTTCTATTTTTAGCGGTACTGTACAACCTATCTGTACCCAAAGTCAAAACTCAAAAGATGGTCAGTGGCCAGTATAATATTTCCTTGTGTTTGTGCAGCTTCAGTTCTGAAAGGCAAATTCCATTGTAGAGGTTGGACTGCTTATATTTACCTTATATGTCAGGTAGGGCCACACTGCAGTTGTGATTTTGAAATCCAGCACATTCTGTCACGAACAAAAGCTTGCAAAGAAACATAAGACAAGCAACACCTAAAGTTCAACAACTGTTTCAGTACAAGCAGGTAAGCCACAAATAGTAGGAAACTGCTTCTGGGGGCTGCTAAGATACTTCAAGACCAACTGTTACATTCAGCAGTGCCGTCGTAGCACAGGCGAAGGATCAGGCGGAAGTGGTACTGAATCGGTGATAGCCGAGCAAGACTGGCAGCTTAACAAAGTTGAGGCGCCGGTTCTTGCTGCCCAGGCCCTGGTGAAATATATGTGAGCCAAAGATATACAGAGTATCAAATATAACACTCGCGTAGCTAAGCAGGAATGAAGATTACAGAAATTAGCAGTGTTGAAATGTCAATGCAGCAAGCATGCTCAAGTTTCTGATATGAATACACGGATATTCAGTGTAACATATACTGAATGGTATTGTATCATAGACGCATACTAGTAACAAAGAAGCAGAGGGTGTTTATGGTGCCTCACCTTGTGCTTCAAAAGCATCCCCCATTTGAAGAACACAAGAATCCACTCAGGAAAGTAGATTCTTGAAGCAACAGAGTCAGTCGCAATTTCATCATGAGGCCGACAAAACGAAATTACTTCCCCAAAGTTGATGAATTTAAGGTGTTTCCTGCAAAAACACTTGCTTGACTGTAAAACCTGATAGAAGGCTGCTAAGATACTTCAAGACCAAACCTGATGGGAACCGGCAAGAAGTTAAAAGTAAGAAATTGGAATTGGCAATGATATGACATTCAAAGAACAGATGATGCTGAGAGATCACCACGTGATCACCCATATGATTACCAGAAAATTACTACAGCCAATTCGTTACCAACAAAGAACATATGGAATGCAGCACCAAGATATTGTTGTTGTGAAAGGAAAAATGACTCATCTGCAGCAGAAATTAAGCACCAGTATTCTAACTTGCTACACCAGGTAGCTTTTACACAAAGGCCCTGTTTAGTTCCCTTCAAAACCCAAAAATTCTCTTTTCAAACATTCACTATCACATCAAATCTCTCCTCATACATGTAGCATTAAATGTAGGTAAATAAAAAAACTAAGTACATGGTTTTGATGTACACGACGAGATGAATCTTTTGAGCCTAGTTAGGTCATGGTAGGACAATAATTACCACAAACAAACGAAAAGTGCTACAGTGCGCTGCAGTGTCTGATGTGACACTTTCACCAAACTTCACTTTTACCTTTTTGGAACTAAACAGGGCCCGTATCGGAATGTAAAAAATGCTCAAGGATGAGTTCAATCAAGTACAGAGTGTAAAAGTCAGAGCATCTGACTAGATTTCAAAGAAACTGAGAGTCCATCCATCAACTACACTTGCTACAGCAACAGAATAATTCGACTTCGGCATCTAAGCAGATTTTTAGGTTAGGAATAGTAAAGTGGCTAAGTTTCCCAAGTGCTTGATATGGAAATAAAAAACAAGAAACCAGCATCCATCTTTACCCCTGCAGATTTGCATTTTTGTAGGACTCCAATAGTGATCTGGTGTGCAATTCAGAATATGTTGATGAAGAGAACAGAGAGTTTCTTAACAGTAATAATTATTTCAAGGCTACCAAAGGCTCACAGTGCAAATTTAGAGGGTGCACACAAGTTCCTAGAAAAAAAAAATTGTTCCTGAGCAGTGTTCCCAAAATGACAGAAAAGAAACATATGGTATTATACGAGTTTTGTGCAGCTGCAGTTGTGAAAGGCAAATTTCATTGCAGAGGTTGGACTGCTTATTCGAGTACCGTAGCTGCTTATTCTATTTCAGTTTTTTTTGAATTGTTTCAGTTTTTGTTTTTTTTAAGTAAATTGCACCCATGGTACAACAATTTATACCACTGTATCACTTTAGTCTATCAAGTTGTAAATTGTGCAATTGAGTACACCAACTAGTTTACTGTGTACATATATGATCCTAGATACGCCGAGTTAACGTATTTCACCACTGTGGCAGTCCGATGGGGAATACCAGTGAGTTGTTGCCTTGTTGGTCACCTGGACTGTCCCTGATGGATTAGGGGTGTGCACCTCTTACATGTTCATCTCATACATATTGAACATGTATAGTTTTCAGGAATCTTCTCGCACATGTTCACCTCACGGATGCCCATCACTTAAAGTTTCAGAAATATTTAGCTTCTCAACATGAATGAAACAAATGTGCTCATACAAACATAACACAATTCACTTAATCAGAATATTGTTACAAATGTGTGAACATATAAAACAAAAAAGAATAGGGTAGTCCAAAATGAAAAATAAATATTGGCAATTTTTCCTTCGCAACCCTAAAAAACTCCCCACCAGCCTGTTAAAAAAAGTAGTTAAGAAGCTAAATGTAATTTTACACTTATCCAAAAGCTCAAAAATACAAAAAGACTCCACCAGCCTTAAGGAGTTGTAATGCAAAAATGCCCACACGTCAATGCTTAAAAAATCTAAAATAGAAAACAGATATGATCAGATAGAAAGGAAAGGTCTAAAAGAAGTAGAAAACAGAGTCAAGGAGCTATTTTAAAAATACAACAATGTCTCGACGTCTATTAAACAATCTACCAAGTTACTAGTGTGTCTTTAAAATAGCCTACAGAGTGTATTTAGACGGTATATAATCGAATGGGACAACTTGTTGCACCCGATTGCACAATTTATAACTTGATGGACTAAAGTGATACAACGTTAAAAGTTCTTGTATGGTAGATGCAATTTACTTTTCTTTTAGTCTATTTCAGTGTTATCGGACCGGCAGCAGCATAACACAAAGGTGAAAGTATTGAAACACTTTGTTTTACGGTTCTGAACTCTTCCTTCTCTCGAAACCTCTAGCTCTTTTCCCTTCGCCCGAAGCCCCCAGCGCCATCCAGATCCCGACCTCCCTCCCCGGCGACCTCACCGGCAGTGATCCGTGGCCTTGTGCTAGGATCGAGGAGTTCGTTCGGGCTTGGATGCAGTCTTGGACTCCGACAACTTCCTTCACCACGTTCCACATCCCACCTCCGCTAGCAGCCTCAAGCTTCCCATCGACAGCAACGACCTGTTGCCAAGCTGTCGCCGTCGCCTGTGCAGCACGCCAACCCCAGCCTTGAAGACGCCTATGTACACTCCACCGGTGATTTCAACAGTATCTTCGGTCCGATGGAGATGAAGACTCTTGCCGGCTTCTGTGGCCTCTCAAACCGACGCCATGCGCGGTCCCCTCCGGTGCTCTGCATTTAGTCGCCGACGCCTATCTTGTCACTAGGAGATCCTCTTAGGGACCTCGTTGTAATTAAGTCCTTTGCGAAGTACTTTTATGTAACCTGGCTGCTTTTTTAATATATATTTACTAAAAGTATAAGGTAAAAGGCCCTGCAGACTCCGACCTCGCTGCGTGGGCACGCGGATTGACGACGACGGCTCATGCCGAGTGCAGCCCATGTAGCATCAGCGTCAGTCTAATTATACAACCTCGTTGTCCACTCCTGCGTTGGCATCACGAACGTAACAAGCCTAATTAACGTACAGTTAGTACATAATTATCACATATTTACTGTAGTATTACATTGTCTAATTATAAACTAATTAGGCTTAATAGATTCATTTCGTAAATTAGCATTTATTTATGTAGTGGATTTTTAAATTAATCTATATTTAATAATTTTAACTAACATCCTTTCATCCGATGTGACGGGACTTACTTTAGTTGAAGGTATCCAAGCACCCCTAATATGGCCTTTTTGCATTAGCCCAGTCTTGACTCTTGACAATATTTGAAACGATTCTTTTAAAGGAAGGCCTAGTCTTGACATTATTTGTTGTGAAAACAATATTGAATGTATTATTGGAACTTATAAAATTATATGCTTTTGAGCTGATTTAAAAATGTTAGTCCACAAATATATAGGTTTATCTATTTTTCCTATCACAATCGATACAACAACAATTTAAATACGCCATATGATAATTTCCGTCTGTGAGAGCGTCGTATTGTACTCTTAAAAAATGTTGATGCAAATCCTAAAATGATGAAGACAGAATGAAAATAACAACATTGAAATAATGGATGGTAAAAATGACATTCGCTCTAGATTTCGAGCCACTACTCATTTTATATTTCTTTTAACACAGAGAAGCAATGCTTTCGTGAACCTACAACGGTTGATCTTAGTTCTTTGAAGCATTGAAGCACCATTAAGTATTCAGTCTTCGTCCTTTGTTGGTTGTCAATCGTTATTGTGTGATACTCGTGGCGGTAGCATTTGCTAAATTTTCCTAGGATTAAGTTTTTTGTGGAACTATTTGCACATCTATGATGGTTTTTGTTTTTTAATAATATCTTAGGCTGTGGTTATTAGACCGTTGTGTGGATTTGGTTTTTAATCATCTACCCTAGATACAAGCTGTAAGTATTTAAAATCACACTTCAACACACGCCAAAACCATAGCAAATATGCAGCTTACTATCACCTTATCGTTGACAAATATTATACACTTTGGATGAATTTGTTTGCTTAGCACTACATATATAATATCCCTATATCCCGGCCAGATTAGAGTCTTTACCCTATAAATAATTAAAAAGTATTAAGTTGTAATACGATTTTATCTGAAATTATTATTTCTGAAAATTTTGTATAGAAACCGAGTTTTCTAAGGAGGGAGAAAGTAGAAGAGGCAAGTCCAACGAGGCAACGCCCCCGGCCGAGGAGAGAAGCGAAGCAAACCCTGTTGAAACCCCTGTGGCCTCTTTCCATAGGAGCCCCCCGCCTAGATCCGAAGAACCCACTCGCACACCGCCGGCGTCGCCTCCGTTCCTCTCGCCGCCGCAGCGATGGTGTACGTGGATTCGTGGGACGAGTTCGTGGAGCGGTCCGTCCAGCTCTTCCGCGCCGACCCCAGCGCCGTACGCCGCCGCGACCCCGACCCCAGCTCTTCCGTGCGTCCGATCTAACCTAATCCGTTTGTGCGCGTGTCTCTGTAGACCCGCTATGTGACGAAGTACCGCCACTGCGAGGGGAAGCTCGTGCTTAAGGTCACCGACGATCGCGAGGTGCCGCTCGTGACCCTTTTTTTTTTACTAAGATTTGCTTCTGTGCTGTTGGTTCGGGACTTGAACGACTGGTAGATGTGTGTTTTAGATGCCAATCGCTAGTGCGCCGTGCAATTGTGCAAATTGCAGCGGAATTGGGCTGATCAAGGGTTCTATATTATGTGCCCTCACAAATTTGACCTGCAATTGAGCAATCATCCTGTGTTTCATGAGGTCGTCTGATGTTTTGATTGTGTGGTGTGAAAGCTGGATATGTATCAGTATGTGACCTAAAATCCAGCATTCTGAAATTGTATTAGATCATTGGCAGCATCTGTTTGTGGATAGGAAAGCTATAAGAATAAGATAGGCACCATCTGAGTGATTTTGTGGCATTAGTGAATATTAGTCTTGTACTCTTATGTGGCACCAGTCAAAACTAGTCATGAACAGCAGTTAGCAAATGTTGGCATTCTTAGTTCTCCTTTCTACTTAAAAGAATTCATTGTTATTTAACAGTCTATTGCTCTTGCTTCCAGCTAGTTAGTTTTTGATGACCATATAGAACTGTTTTGTGTTAGTTGGATACTGAAGGGTTGCTGTTTTATTGAGCTCAGACTTGAAAGGTGCTTATTCTATATCGGAGCACTGTGTTATGTGCAGCTTTTACACATGCTCTAGTAGACTAATGCAGATGATTGTGTAGTAATGTGATTTCCAAGCCAGTTGCTTCACTATTCTGGATCCTCCCTCTTTTGTATTTGCACAATTTTGCTCTGCAATAAAATGTCACCATATGCCATAGGTTAATGCAGATGATTGCTCCAAGTATAAGAAAATTGTGCTAAAGCTTAAATATCTAATATTTTGGAACTATGTAGGTATAGGTTTCCTAGCTCAAATGCATGCCTCCTTTCTACAATCGATGTCATACAATACAATTGTGCTAAAGTATTTAGTCAGACAAAAACTTTATTACAAACCTTCTTCAGCTAGATTTAGTTTTTAAGTTGGCAAAAAAATATAATTACTGAGTCATCTTTGAATGTTTTACTGGATCATAATTACTTGCTCATCCTTGTGATCTCTGGCTGAGATAAATTATCAAACTATGAGCTGTTTTAGTTTGCTGTGGCTTTTATCACTTCTGTTAATGTTTTCTGATGGTGATGGATAAGCTGTGAGTGTGTTCCAGGCTTCCAGCTAAAGGGAACTTTACCGTCTAACATCTATTTTCAACAAGTAATATAACAGAATTTACTGTCCGTGCAAATATCAGTATCGATTAATTGATTGTGCTTGTAGCCAAATATATGGGATCAAACAAGATTCTACCTATATTAAACAAGATTAGTCACACTGATGACATAGTAACTGCATATTGCAAAGACACAGAATTTGGAATATGGAATAAGGAAAATCCTCAGATGGTGGTTTTGGTGCTCAGTTTATTTTTCTAGTTTATCAATATCAAATATTTCACTCCAGCAATATACCTTAATGCCTTTTTTTCCTTATATAAGTGCCATCTTCGTTTATGTAAGTTTATAATGTATATTTAGTATTACACCCAATTATGTTGTTTATTAAGTGTTCTGTTTGTGGTGGTTGACATGTTATAATTCAAACTTGACTCTAGTGATAATAGTTCATTGAAATATTGTCCCGCATGTTGGGTGTTACATTAGAATTAAAGTGAGGATAACTAGCCATCGACGATATCATGCCATTAGTTTGCAACTTTTATTCTTTAATGTTTTTTTGCTTGTTTTTTCTTGATCCTGGAGCCTTATAATCTGCATGTTTTTGGTAAAAATTCTTTACAAACAACTTTTGAGCAATGTATGACGGCCAATAATCCTTGTGCTATTATCAATGCTATGTTATGCCTAACTAGAGAGTTTTGCTGCTACTTGGCAAGTGGTTCTTATGTTTTTTATCCATAGTGCAAATCAAACTAGGCTTCATGTGTACTATGGAATGTTATATACATTGTTTAATAGGCCTCACTTTTTTTTTCTTTCAAAAATTCATTTAGATCTATACATTGTTTACTTTTCCATGCTTTACCGTTTTATGGAATGTTATATATGAAGTTTAATAGATGCCTTTTTTTCCTTATATAAGTGCCATCTTCGTTTATGTAAGTTTATAATGTATATTTAGTATTACACCCAATTATGTTGTTTATTAAGTGTTCTGTTTGTGGTGGTTGACATGTTATAATTCAAACTTGACTCTAGTGATAATAGTTCATTGAAATATTGTCCCGCATGTTGGGAGTTACATTAGAATTAAAGTGAGGATAACTAGCCATCGACGATATCATGCCATTAGTTTGCAACTTTTATTCTTTAATGTTTTTTTGCTTGTTTTTTCTTGATCCTGGAGCCTTATAATCTGCATGTTTTTGGTAAAAATTCTTTACAAACAACTTTTGAGCAATGTATGACGGCCAATAATCCTTGTGCTATTATCAATGCTATGTTATGCCTAACTAGAGAGTTTTGCTGCTACTTGGCAAGTGGTTCTTATGTTTTTTATCCATAGTGCAAATCAAACTAGGCTTCATGTGTACTATGGAATGTTATATACATTGTTTAATAGGCCTCACTTTTTTTTTCTTTCAAAAATTCATTTAGATCTATACATTGTTTACTTTTCCATGATTTACCGTTGTATGGAATGATGTACACAAAGTTTAATAGCATCATAGAATATATTGATTTGAAAATATTCTGTGTACTACTGTCTATGCTTTTACTATAACTCTTCCAGACAACATCAGGTCACTGCTCTTAATATCTCACTATAATCGGATTTATATGGGTCGTCAACCTTCACAATGTTTACGCGGTGTCAAATGTCAAGGCTTAGCGGTTCAGCATGCCCTCTTGAAACAATATAAGAACTTTATAGAAGCCCAGAAAATGTTCTTTTTTGTAGCCCAGAAAACCTTGTTAGTATTATGTGGAATTGGATGGCATATAAACTTCTTGCATGCTGTTGCCCCCTCTGTTTTAGTTCTCGGAAGTTCCCTCTTCTGTTTTAGTATTGTAGCGCTTATAGTCCCTAAAATTCCATTCATCTTTTAGCAGTCCAATTAGTGGTGATTATGAAACAGCATTTGGCATATCCCAAACTCAATTGCGTACCTATGCAATTTCATTCATAGTCCATATTATGCATTCTAATTGTTAAAGTGGTACTCAAAAGTCCAGATGACCTGTCTTTAGGAGCAAATGCAATGTACTCATGTACTCCTGTCTGATGTGTTTGGTTGTGTTATCTAAACTGGCCGTTGTCACATGTTATGATATATACTGGTCTGTACCGTACTTATTTATCTAGTAGTATATACAGCTTTTTTCCACAAATAATTTTTTTTTGAACCTCTCTTTTAAGATCCTACCCAACTTACTTGGGACCAACAGGTTTTGTTGTTGCCTCTGTTTCTCTTTTAAAAGATTATCCTTGTGTTTCCAGTTATCTTTTCTCTCGCACATGGTCCAGTATGCCCTCACATATTTTAATTGACCAGTACTATCGTTCTGCATCGAGATACGATGTAATTATTAAATGAAAAGCCAGAACCTTGAACTTATCATATTAGTATTAGATCATGCTATTTATTACAGTAAGTATTGCAAATTCAAAGCTGAGAGAAGTACCAAATGGTATCAAAACCGAGACCTGTAGCTGTGCAACTTATAGTTATTTGAAAGGCCATTAACTGCTAACTAGTTTGATAATTCTGGCATGCTGCATGTTGTGTGAAGTTTGATTGAAATCATGCATCCATGCTTTACTGACCAAAGTGTGTATTTCTTGCAGTGCTTGAAGTTCAAGACAGATCAAGCTCAGGACGCGAAGAAGATGGAGAAGCTGAACAACATCTTTTTTGCTCTCATGACTCGTGGGCCTGATGGTATTATGCTTGGTCTTCTACAGGGTTTACAATCACTGAAGATCAAGCGCTGAATTTTATTTGTTTTACTAATTTGGGTCCTATTCTTTGGATCGTGCAGCTGATATCAGTGAAGTTTCAGGGAAGGAGCAGGCGGAGCAACAGCAATCGAAGAAAGGACGGGGCAGGAGGCAGTGATGCCAGGCTCGATCCTGATTTCTTTGAGAAAATTCACTACTGGGGTGGTGATTAACATTTTGCTGACTCTTGTCCCTACAAGGCTACCATGTTACTCCGAGGAATTTTGAACCATCTTGGACGTTTTGTGGTGCAGAGCCAAGAACATACCGAACGAATTATATGAATTCATGATCCAGAAACAATCAATCCTTAACCTCTCCTTTTGCACCTGCCGGCGTTTGTCTTTTGTTTCCCAGTGAAGGAATATGACTAGATAATCTGCTTGATCTTATCTTGCGTACGGCGTACCTAGCCACACATGAAGGGGGCATAGGCATTACTGATACCTAGCAACTAGGGCGATGATGGTCCAGCATGGCTGTTAGCGTGACGGTGGCACGCAGTGTGCACATGCATCTCTGGTCTGTTCACTTGTTCTTCACCTTAGCAGTCAGCAGGCTTGTAGGATCAAGGTAACATGGTCGACCTGCGATCTGCAGCAGGTTCACATATGGGCTTGAAGGTTATCGTGTTGTACCTGTTGTCACGTGTCAGCGTCGCTTGTGACACCTTGTTGCCTATTCCGATGTGGTTTCTTCTTGTTGCCTTGGCATGCCCGTATGGTTTCGATCTCTTTACAATCTGGTTGTGGTTGTCGAAGACCTCAGAGTCGTAGGAACTTGGGGGTCGAAGGTATTCGAGCATTTCGCGTGGGTTACACATATAACATCACCAAAGGGTTGATTCATGGATGAATCTTCCCTTAGAGATGTTATATAGTTATTAGATCCGGAAAAGGAAATGAGACAATGGCAGCCTGATTGCCTGAATGACATGATAAAACCCGTGCAACCGTGCAGGATTCATGGGTTTTGCTAAAACTAGAAAGAACGCTGCAGGCCAAACATCGGCTCAGATTCCTGGTACACTGGGCGAAAGGTTCACAGCCTTTGACGGTCTCCGTGTTCTCCCTGACATAGCTGGTCAAACCGTTGCTCCGAGAATCTTTTCAGCAGGCGGAAGCTTTTCGGTAGTGGCCATGCGCAAAATGTACGCAGAGCAAAAGCAAGATTGCATAACCTAGAGAACCAACAGGACGTAAGGTTTGCGTAAAAGATTATCAGTGGCCAAGTCAAAACTAGTCAATGTTAGTCATCGGAATGAACTAAGATGGTCAGATAATACATCCCTACCGAAAACATATACTCCCTCCATAGTGCTAAAGAATAACGTTAGAACAACGACACAGTCTTTAAAACATAACTTTGACTTCTTATTTTTATAAAAATATTTATTAAAAATAATAAATATATATTTTTATAAAGGTATTTTTTAAAGCAAATCTATTCATATGGTCTTTACATTTTCAAACTAAACGATTTAAAAGTTATTCATAATTTATATTTCTAATGTTTAATCAAAAATTTATTTAAAACGTCATTTTTTCTCGATATGGAAGGAGAATACCAGGTAAAGGCGGGATTTTCACTGTCCTGCTCCCGCACGCACAAATTCGTGATCTCGCCGTTTGCTGATGATCTCGCCCCGTTTCTTTCTGCCCGCTGTAAAGCGATAAGACGTGCCGTGACACTTGCCAGCAAAAATCGTGGGTTGCCGCACGCAGGTCGCAGGAGCCCTGCTCCAACGGTGCCTGGCCAAACCCGCTGGTCTAACGGGTGCCACGCCCGGGTCACCTCGTATCGTATCCCCGTCCGGCCGGCAGGGGGCAGGCTTCCCGTGGCCGGCAAGTGTTCTTCAGCCTCGTCCCGTACTCCCCGCCGGCGCGCCTCTGGCTACTGGTGTCGTGCGCAAAGGGGGTGATTGGTTCTCTGCTCACGGCAGCCTGCATGGCATCCACCAACCAGGCTCAGCTGGGACAGGCCCAATGCATGCACGGTCCCTTTGATTGGTTGTATGAGTCTGCAGATACAGGATGAACGCAGCGAATGATTGGTTGCCTGTATCTCGTATGCGCACTCTCTTTCCGCATACACCCTCGCGTGCCGCAGCGCACCGCGCGAGCCTGGCCGTGGAGAAACGCCGAATTTGCTCGCATGGCGTGAGCCAGGCCGGACGACACCTTTTGCATCGAACGGGCCAGGTCCAACACCCAGTGCAGGCATCCAATCAAGAGGGTGCTGCATCCGCCGGGCCTGGATGACCAGTGATGCAGCGAACCAATCACTCCCAAAAGCTCCCGTAGTCCCTGTTCTCTCTGGTTCTAGGCCGTTTCCATCGTTCGTTCCTACGTGCAATTGTGCGAACCAGCACGGCTTTTGAGCGAGCGGGTGCCCCCGCCGCTCCGTCGGCCCCGCCGTTCTTTCCTTGCGCTCCGGCGTGATGAACCCACAACGGCCGCATGTACTACAGTGCTCGGCCTTCGGCTGCCCTTGGGCACGACATAGTGGCATGCGAGTGCGAGTCCCCCGTCCCTTGCCCACGTGGCGTGGCAGTGTGGCACCTTTTGTTCTTTCCATAGTGGGGAGAACAAGTTAATTTTGGCATAAGAGCATGCCTCGTTGTGTTCATAAAATCATCCTTTGCTTGTAAATATATATTACAACAAAGTGCATTTGGTTACGGAGCTGCAACTAGGATGCAATTATTTAACTTTGGAAAGACTAAGTACAAACGCAGACGCTTCTTACACGTACGCGTAATTACTCTTTACGCTAACTCTATCTCTATAAACAACTCTAAAAGACTAAATCCACGCCTTGCTGTCGACGGGAAACCACAATACATATGTTGAGTCGATGACTCGAACCCAAGGTTCCACCATAAGAGCAGGACCAACGTATGGCTAGCAAAAAATCTAGGCATCTGAACTAGTCATATCTCTCCTTATGAAAGGAGGCGGCGTCGGTGGCCATCCAGGCGGGCCACGATAGCGAAAAAAATTTACCCCGTCCGATTCGCGTTCTACGGTGAAAATCAACCGGGCGGTGATTCAAGGCCGCCGTAAAAATATCTTGGCTCCAGAAGTATCGCGAGTCTCCTTCTCCATGCCCTCTCCCTGTCGACGCCTCCTTCATCCTACGAACAACGGCGGCGTAGCAGCAAAAGCAGCTATGGGCACACAACGGCATGGCGTACGGTCTCCATCTAAACTGCCAAGATGTAAATTGTTCGCCTCCACGTCTCCCGCAGACGCCCTTTCCGCCTCCGCCTCTGCTGCATCATGCGGCTGCCCCCTCCTCTTCCACCTACACAAGATGGATCAAGCCAGCAGCAAGATAGATCGAGTGGCAAGATGGTGCTGGTGGCGTAGTGCGTGATTCTGCACCACGGTCGAGCTCCACCTCCACCTCGTTTTTCCCCACGACAGCTGCTCCCCGTGTTCTAGGGTAAGCTTCAGTTCGTTCCTTCTCTATCCTATTCTAGGGTTTGGTCGATATGTTTCTGATTTGGGTGGCCACGGCTGCAGATTCGTATGGTGGAGGCTCGATTTTGGTTTCTTGTATTTTCTCCTCATTTGATTTCGGGATCCTCCTTTCGTGTACCTCAATACAGATGGGAAATTTCATCGATACCTAGGGTCTGTGTCTCAGTTCTTCCCGTTCTTGTTCGTGTCCTTTTCAGTTTTTCCCCTTCCTTTCTTTCCCATATATGGGTGACAACAAATCAAGGGATGCAGATTGGTTCTTTGTGCAGGGGTTTCCTGTATTAAAGTGAGAAGCATGTGGTGAAACAGGATGGTTCTGGTGAGCTGCTTAAAGCGGATTGACTCCAGTAAGTTACTTGGCTCAGGAATTTGATTCGCAGTTACATTGAGATTCCTTTCCATGTCGTGACAATTATTAATGTTCATAAACAATTGTCTATATGGTAGGGGTTCAGCTTGGTGTTTCCCCATCAGGAGGATTCGCTAGGAGATTCAGAACATCTTCTACTGGTGAGATGAGTTCATGCTTATATAGTTCATTTCATACCTGTAAATTTAGTTATTTCCCCATGTTTTGTTTCTAATAGACAGCGCTTTGTTTATTTGTTGTTACCTACTGTTGCTCATTCCTTTTTGTTGTTGTTGTTGTTTAGATTAGTACATGCAAAGATTTCGTTTTGCATGTGATCTTGATTGCTACAACAAAAAGGGCCTACTTTGTAAGATAAACTTCTCTAGCAGTACCTCCTATTGATTTTAGACCTGTTACTAATGACATTAGCTATTTTGTGTGCCATGTAGTCAAAACAGTGTAGCTTTTCCCACCTTGCTGTTGCTGGTGCTGCTATAAGAAACTGTATGATTATGGCTCCTCATACTGATTGTAGTCCCTTGTTACCATGAACAATTACATTCTAGAAGTAATTGTTGTTGGTATGAATCATTTTGCATACATATGAATGTATATATCTGCCTCTGATTAGTGCATATGCGTACTTTCTTACACTACTACATGATGTCTGACAAGGTGCCTGTTGCTTTTTTTTCTTCTTCTTTTTTCATTTTCTTGTTCTATTGTGTTTTTCTCTCATGCTGCTTCTGCTACCTTCTATCTGTATCCATTCCAATCTGCCTGGTTCTAATGCCACATACCTCCTTTTCTTAGGCACAGATGATACCCCATTGTAACCCAAGAAATAAAATATCTGAGTTCTCTGTTCAAACAAACAATATTTTCTCGGACTGCATCATTTTCCGTGGTGGACTGCACAGTGGCGCCAGGTGAGGGTCGTGGTTGGAAAATTAGGAAGCTCAGTTGCAGAAAATGCTAGTGGCATAGCAGTAAGAGGTACCCTGCTGATATCTTGGATCCAATTCGAGCGGGAGGCGAATGGGATTGGTGGCAGGAGGCCAGCAATTGTAATGCTTGCGTCGTGACTGCAGGCACACTGGTAGACCTCTCATCTCAGCAATAATGATCCAGGTATTTTATTCTGATAGCTTCCCCAAGTTTTCGTTACTTTATTTTCATGCTCAATATGTTATCAGATTTATGTATTTCAACGACTCAAACAATATCCATACATCTGTTGCAAAGGGAGCAAAGAAAAGTTGTGTTCATTCACATGTTTCAGTAGAATCAATTATCCTCATCAGGACCCTTGGGATAAGCCACCTGAAAGATTCTCATTACTTCTACTGTTCTCCTTTATTGTTGGTCAAGACATTGGCATGTATCAATGTATCATGAGCTACTTTCACCTTTTACAGATCAAATGAGTTGTTATATCCAAATTTGCTAGATATATGCATCTAGCTGTGATTTATTTCACGACTGAAAAAACGAATAGAGTGCAACATTGTTAATTTGTAATGGTCAAAGACGTTCCACTATTTTTCCGCCTGCTCTCTATTATTTAAATTTTGATTCCAATGAACAGAGTGTGCCACATGGAGTCTTATATTAGCAGATCTAACCTTTTGCAGGTAAGCCCACTTAATTAGGAAAAGGTTCCATGTTGATTTCAACAGGTCTGCTTTGCTTTGGCAAATTTGAAGCTGGGTAAGCATATCTGCTTATTGGTGCAACAACTTCTACAATTTCCTGCCATCTGGGCTCATGAAAGTTACTCATTTTGCAAATTTAACTTTTATTAGTCCTCCTTGCAACAGTTGTGCAGTGTCTATTAGTAATATATAATTTCCTCTGATATTTATGTCACCTAAATACATAGAGCTAATTAAAAATGAAGATTTATTTCACATTGGTTTCTATTCTATGTTGGGATCTTAGTGATGCAGCTTGTCATCACAAGCTAATTTTGAAGATTATCAGAGCTTCCACCGCATTGACATGTCTCTGTTCCATATGTGTAGTTTACTCAGTGTCCATCTCAGAACATTGCCCACCTACCATAATTGCAATGGACGTTAGAACAGACCATTAAAAATAAACAACCTTTGAATGAGTACTATTCTCGCTTCCACCATAGGTCTGCCTATATTGTTGCTGGGAATATAGGCACCACCTTGTTTCTGTATTTTCTGTTTATAACAAAATCTGTATTCAATGAATGATGCAGCAGGTAACACCTGGCACATACTTAAAATTCAGTTTGGTGATATTCATACTGACTTTAGAAGCTCCAACATTTGACTCATGAGCTAAGATATATGGCTTTAAGATTGCCAAAATGTTGGTAAGTAAATTCTACATCTTTCGGTTACAACTTAATAGAGTAAAAAAGAATTATAGTGAGTAGTTTGGTGATTTGTCTGTATGTCTGATTTCTTGAACTATTACACCATATGCCTGTTCTGCAGAATAAAATTCTCTTGCTTCTTCAGTGGATTCCTATCTGTGATTTGCCTTGTTTACTAGAGCTTTATATTTACATGCATTTCTTGTTACCCCTAATTCCTTCTTTCTGATTTCTAAGTTATTTTGTCCTTATACATTCATACTTTGTTCCTGACATTCCTCTGTCCATTGCTTCAGTTTCTGATTCTGCATTTTTAATCTCTTTTGCAGGGCTTCGCTGGGTGCGAGGGACCCAGGTTTCCTGTAATGGATTTGCGTTTGTAAGTTCTTAATAGTCTTTTCTTTCCTGGTCGATTGTGTACACAAAAATGATTGCATTTCCAATTTATACTGCTTGGATTCATGCTGGTCTTTTGTTTCAGATCCCTTTTGCTTGATGTGTTTTGGAACACTAACAGATTGACCCTGTGCTTTGTGCTCAGCGTTTTGGGTGAGTTGTCAGGGGCTACTCTTTTTTGCCATTATTGTTTCAACCCCTATAATTCACATAGGGTGATACATTGTCCTGCAGTTTTTAGGTTGCTTGTGTATTTTATAGTGATACTTTCCTCCGCTATGCTGCTTTCTGGCTTCATATGACCAATGTGTGCAAGGCCATATGTATTTTCATTTTGCGTCTAATCTTACCTTTTTGTTCTTAATACTATCTAAAAGGCTATATTCTTCCTCTGCCTATGAAGAGGGCTGATTAACCAGATTGGGCCAACAAATGCTGGCTTATGAGTTTATTGAACAACTAATATGTGGACTATTTTAATATATAAGATGTAGTGTTTGTTTCCCTATCTTATACGTCATGAATGAATCCATAATTTGCTACCCGGAAGTCATACTATGTGGATCCATATCACACTATGCTAGCAGCTTATAGAAATGAGTCTGTGCATTTGAGTCGCTTGTGATACAGTTATGGTATTGATTATGATCCATAAGTCATGCTATGTTAGTTCCTTACGGAAATGAGGATGCATTTCAGTTTTTTTTTAATTTATTTTGTGATACAATTATGGTCTTGTTGTTGTTTCATGATCTATGTCAAGTGTTCTTTTGTAAAAAAAACCAGATGGTATCATCGTGCTTATTTCTCTATTCACTCTATGCAGCCTATCCCGATTGCCTATTCTGTAAGGTCTGCATGTGAGCACAACCACGCAGCTGATGACAATTGACAATATTGTGGAGCTTCAGCTTTCTCATTCTCACAAGAACACAAGGGATATGGTTAATGGTTAGTTTTCTTCTTTTATTCCCTACTTCAATCCTCGACCACAACAAAAATAGACACTTCAGTATTACATGACATTTATTTTACTCTTTTTTCACACAGACTAAAACCAAAAGCTCTATCACTTCTGTGTAATCCTTCACTTATTACCATGAAGCTATAGCGACATATGAAGTGCTTTTAAATATGAACGGTTGCGTAAATTGAGCAGTCCTCACTACATATATCACCAAACAGATATTTGGAAAGAGTGTATGTGAGAGAGATAAATGTTGAGAACTATGAGACTAGCCTTTGGAGCTGTTCTAAGCAGCTGAATCTACCGCTCTACCAATGAAATTACCAGTTTCTTTGAACTCCTCTCATAAGTGATATGCACTAAGCTATGTATTAGCGTTTAAACTCCGTTGCTATCGATTGCTATTGTGGTTAAATATATGTTCTTATCAATACCAAATCACCACACTAAGTATGAATATACTTTATGTATTGAATCATCACATTATAAATAACCATCATGCATGTTGTGCTTGTTTAGTCTGCCCTTTACGAAGTGCGCGCCTGGGCGCGCGCAAATTACTAGTGGATGCTAAGAGAAAAGAATCGGTCCAGCGTATAGTCGAAGCAGCGTCTTCTATCTAGATAATAAAAAAATCAACCTTATTTCCATGCATTTTATTTGGAGCGATGGAGTAAAGTAGAGCAGTGGTGCTAGCACGGTGCTTTGGAGCACCCCCTCCTCCAGCTTGTGACTACAGAAAATCTTTCTCTAACAACTCTTGGCAGCCTCTCAAAACGCACGTAGGAGCTGCTCTGAGAAACCTTATCAACTGATTCATAATCGATTCACGGTTATTAATTTAACTTTTCTGCAAACACACTTATAGTTTAACTTATGTTTTGGTTTTGTTTTTTGAAAATAAACTTATGTTTTGGTCAAACAAATAGTTTCTTCACTAATCACGATCTTCCTGAAGTCGGTTTTGCGAGGAAGCCTGTGTCCACCGCCGATGCAACGAACCATGGTGCCTTCTTTGCGAAGCATGACTCTGCACAAACTGGAGTGTTTCTGTACGAGGCAGACATGTCGGCGTCACATGTGTTCGGCGCCAGCCATGTCCTAAATTTTATGGGCAAGACTGCAACAGAGAGAGCACTCCGGCCGGCCGTTTCGTACCATACACCATGAAGAAGCACGAGGGGCGGAGCGGATATGCTCCCTCGCTTCCTACCAGCAACATGGTCGCTCATGGCCACGGCTGTGTTTAGTTCCATCAAATCACTAAATTTTTTAAAATTCTCTCTCCAAACTTCACTATCCACCTATTACATTAAGTCTCTTTTCTCGTGCATTAAACATTAAATATGGGTAAATAAAAAACTAATTACATGGTTTTGATGTACCCGACAAGACGAATCTTTTAAGCCTAGTTAGGTCATGGTAGAATAATATTTACCACAAATAAATAAAAAATACTACAGTACGCTACAGTATCGGATGCGACAGTTTTACCAAACTCTTCCTACCACTTTTTGAAACTAAACACACGCATTGACAGCAGCCTCAACTTTTTAAATGAATCCTTGTACCTGCTGCCGTAGCACTGTAGCAAGTATACCGGTCACCCGATCGAAGAGCCGAACGGCCGACCCGGCCACACTACCGGTCGACCGGGCGGCTGCACCGCACCACGGCGACCTGCCGACGATCGACCTGCACCGAGCGCCGCACAGCTTTTACCGTGTCACTGGCTCACTGCACGGCCCACTCCTCTCCTACCTTTGCCATCGGAAACTGTAGCCGCCCAGGCCGGCGCGGGTAGCTTTAACTAGCAGCCACAGCGAGCGATCGGCGCCGCAGCTAGCTCGCGGGAGGGATGGGCTCCGGCGCGCATGCATGGCCCTCCCCACGCCCGCTGCACTGCTCGTATCGCCGTGCGCCCGTCCCGTCCGTGCACATGCCTGCCCCCACGCCCTCGTCCCCGCACGTAGCGTGGGAGCCCACGTCGTCATGTGACGAGCTCGCCGGCGACCCGGGCCCTGCCCAGAGGGCAGAGGGTCGCGCAGCTCTCTCATCCACTCGACCCGTCACGTCGTGTCTGAGAACCCCTGGCCGGGCACTCAGACCCCGCTTTGACCCTTGCGCATCTCCCGTGCGCGCGCCCCGGTCCATAGGCCATGCTCCTCAGTCCTCGCGACCTCACGAGTCACGAGTCCCAAATTAACATTTCGCCGGCGCGCCGCTGCGCCCGCATGCATGGCCCTCCCCACGCCCGCTGCGCTGCCCGTCCCGTCCGTGCACATGCCTGCCCCCACGCCCTCGTCCCGCACGTAGCTATAGCGTGGGAGCCCACGTCGTCATGTGACGAGCTCGCCGGCGACCCGGGCCCTGCCCAGAGTGCAGAGGCTCGCCCGGCTCTCTCATCCACTCGACCCGTCACGTCGTGTCTGAGAACCCCTGGCCGGTCACTCAGACCCCGCTTTGACCCTTGCACATCTCCCGTGCGCGCGCCCCGGTCCATAGGCCATGCTCCTCACTCCTCAGTCCTCACGACCTTATGTAATATTTCTTTTAATTAATCTATATTTAATATTTTTAATTAGCAATTTTATATTCGATGTAACAGGATTAAAGTTTGTCTCCGGATCAAACAGGGCCTTAGTTCACCACTCTACCGTCTTATCGCTAAACCACTAGCGGTGTATCGTTTGAGGTGCAAACTCACAACTGTTCATTCTACTAAATCTCAACTCTCAAGCATTCATGAAGATTGAGAATCACCAGTGCAGCGGTGAATGATTGCATGGGTTAGACCAAACCTATATTGCTCTTGCTAGGCCATTAGGCTTCCTAGACATTGAATTATCTTAAAAACGTGACCAATCTTGGAATACATACGGCGCTATGCAATCGATTTAAATGAATCGTCGAATATTTCAATAAGATGAGAGCTAACACATACTCATCTTTTAACATGTCACGTGTTAACCCACGTCTAGAGAACACTAATCAGGCCCAATTCACTTAAAACGAGAGCAAACCCTGTAATCCCGGTACGTGCTCACAACATAGCCAAGATCAAGCACACATATCGTTTACAAATTTCTCATCACCACATGAACCATAAAAGCCAAATTTTAAACATTACAAGACTTCAACACTTAAGTTTACAAGTTCAACATAAATGAGTTCAAATCTGAAATATACATAAAAGGGATTCAAAATATAAGTTTTGAGCCCTCTAACCATGACAAGAGTACCATGAGTTTAGTAAATGCTTTCCAACTTTGATCTCTCAAAAGAAACATAAAACGCAGCGGGAAAGAAGATAATCGGTACTCGCAAGACTTACGCAATATACATAAGCAAGGATTATGCATATGGATGTAGCAAGAAATGAGGCTTTAAGCAGGTTAAGTAAATTTTGCAAAAGCCTATCTCATGCTAGCCTTAATTTTTTACCATTAGCAAATGAAATAACACCCTATGGACAGCTAGCAAGTTTCATTAATGTTGCCCAAACCCACCTCAAGTTTTAGTTATTTAACATGAACAACATTATATTATATGAGCATGAAAATAGGAACATGTAACGTAATCATCCGGTAACATAGCCAAGAATCCAATGTTTTGAGCTTGCTCATAACACGAGAGCGTGGACAATTTTAATTGATTTAACCTTGTTGTTGTGATATGATCCAAATTCACCTATGGA
This sequence comes from Echinochloa crus-galli, assembly GCA_900205405.1. Lineage (NCBI taxonomy): Eukaryota > Viridiplantae > Streptophyta > Magnoliopsida > Poales > Poaceae > Echinochloa > Echinochloa crus-galli. Next base: position 1,425,936 of record OAMR01000175.1, on the reverse strand, counting down.
GCGAAGCGGAGGCCCATCACCAGAGGTTTGGGCCGGAGTGAAGGGATACTTTGTTTTTCTCTTATGAACGCACAGTTTAGTCCCACATCGGCAACGCAACCAAGCACGGTCACGTGAGCTGCCTATATAATAGAGCTTTGCCCTTGATAAATAATCATCTTCTTCTAAGCCGCCAACAAGCGTTGTAAACACACACTTGATACAGTAAAGTTTTGCTGGCTGGCGCCCGTGGTTTTTTCCCTTCTACATCGGGAGGGTTTTCCACGTTAAAATCTCATGTCTCCCGCGGTTTGATTCCTTTACTTCTTGTCATTTATTCGCCATCATTTATAACAAGTGGTACCAGGCTGGTTTCAGATTCGGTTTCCTTGATGTCGACGACGATGAAATTTGATCTACCGCTGTTGGATTACAAGACGAGGTTTGCGCTGTGGCATGTCAAGATGCGGGCTGTTCTGGCGCAAACTCATGATCTTGATGAGGCGCTGGATAAGTTCGGTGGCAATTCGTCCAACGAATGGTCCGATGAGGAGAAGCGCAAGGATCGTAAGGCTCCGTCTTTAATTCAACTTTATCTGTCTAATGATATTCTGCAAGAATGTTTGCAAGAACAGACTGCTACAGCACTTTGGTTGAAACTGGAATCGATCTGCATGTCGAAGGATCTAACCAGTAAGATGCACATGAAGTTGAAGCTGTTCACGCTCAAGATGAAGGAGGGTGATTCGGTGATGAGCCATATATCTGTGTTCAAGGAGATCATTTCTGACCTAGTGTCGATGGAGGTTAAGTATGATGACGAGGACTTAGGTCTCCTATTGTTATGTTCTCTACCCAACTCTTTTGCAAATTTCTGTGACACCTTGTTAATTAGTCGTGATGAATTAACCGTTTCGGAAGTTTATGAGGCACTCCAATCAAGGGAAAAGATGAAAGGTATGGTGCAGCCTGACGTATCGTCGACGTCCAAGGGCGATGCTTTGCAAGTGAGAGGCAGACCGGAGCATAGATCTTCCAATGAAAGTAATGATCGTTACAAGAGCCAAGAAAGCAGAGGGCGTTCTAAGTCCAGACCACCCAAGAAGTTCTGTAAGTATTGCAAGAAGAAATCACATTTTATTGAGGAGTGTTGGAAGGTTAAGAACAAAGAGAACAGAAAAAATAATTCGGATGGTAATGCCTCTGTTGTTTTTGGTGCTGGGAATACTTCTGATTCAGGAGATTGTCTGATTGTTCTTGCTGGTTGTGTTTCTGGTCATGATGAATGGATACTTGATTCTGCATGTTCGTTTCATATCTGCACTAACAGAAATCGGTTTAGTTCATTTAAGCCTGTGCAGAAAGGAGATGTTGTGCGTATGGGAGACGATAATCCGTGTGACATTGTGGTGATCGGCTCAGTTCAGTTCAAGACTCATGATGGCATGACATGCACGCTACAGAATGTGAGATACATACCAGGGATGACCAGAAATCTGATTTCGCTCAGCACACTTGATGCAGAAGGATTCAAGTACTCTGGTTCAGGCGGAGTTTTGAAGGTATCTAAAGGTTCTCTTGTTTGTTTAGTAGGTGATTTGAATTCTGCAAAGTTATATGTCCTAATAGGAAGTACTTTACATGGTTCTGTTTCCTCTACTGCTGTTACTAATGCTGAACCTAGTAAGACTAGCCTTTAGCACATGCGTCTTGGACATATGAGTGAACTTGGTATGGCAGAATTGATGAAGAGAAACCTACTGGATGGCTGTACTTTGAGTAGCAAGGAGTTCTGTGAGCATTGTATTTTTGGGAAGCATAAAAGGGTCAAGTTCAACACTGCTGTTCATACCACCAAAGGTACTCTTGATTATGTACATGCTGATTTATGGGGTCCTTCTCGTAAGCCTTCTTATGGTGGTGCTCGTTACATGCTTACTATTATTGATGACTACTCTCAAAAAGTATGGCCTTATTTTTTTGAAAAATAAAGATGATACTTTTGCTGCTTTAAGATTGGAAAGTGATGATAGAAAGGCAAACCGATAGAAAGTGAAGGTGCTTCGTACTGATAATGGTGGGGAATTTTGTTTTGCTGTATTTAATGATTATTGCAGGCAGGAAGGAATTGTCAGGCACCACACCATACCATATACTCCGCAGCAAAATGGTGTGGCTGAGCGCATGAACAGGACCATCATCTCGAAGGCTCGTTGCATGTTGTCCAATGCACAGATGAGCAAGCGCTTTTGGGCTGAGGCAGCTAACACCGCTTGCTACTTGATAAACAGGTCACCTTCTATTCCACTTAATAAGAAAACACCTAATGAGGTATGGTCTGGCACACCCGCTGATTATTCACAGTTGAAAGTCTTTGGCTGCACTGCTTATGCTCATGTTGATAATGGAAAATTGGAGCCTAAAGCTATTAAATGTCTTTTTCTTGGTTATGGTTTGGGGGTTAAAGGATATAAGTTGTGGAATCCTGAAACTAAAAAGACTGGGAGTTAAAGGATATAAGTTGTGGAATCCCGAAACTGAAAAGACTTTCATGAGCATGAGTGTTGTTTTCAATGAATCTGTGATGTTTAATGACAGTTTGTCCTCAGATCATGTTCCAGAAAATTTTAATAAAGGGCTGCAGCATATGAGCGTGCAGGTGGAGCATGTGGTTGATGAGAAAGGTGTGCATGTGCAGCAACATGTGGATGATGATACAGGCGAGCAGGTGGAGCCGCCTGTGGATGATCAGGAAAATCAGGCTGTTAATGATGAGGCTCATGATAATGTTCAGCACTTACCACCTAATTGCAGCTAGAGGAGGATTTACCTATTGCTCAGCGCAAGTCAAAGAGAAATTATGGACCTCCTAAACGTCTCATTGACGAGTGTAATCTAACCCATTATGCTTTGAGTTGTGCTGAACAGGTGGAGAATTCACATGAGCCGGCCACATATGTTGAGGCCATTGATTGTGCTGATAAGGAGTAGTGGATTTCTGCTATGCATGAGGAGATGCAGTCACTTGAGAAGAATGACACCTGGGATGTTGTACCATTGCCAAAGAAGAAGAAAACAGTCCGCTGCAAGTGGATCTTTAAGAGGAAGGAGGGTTTATCTCCAAGCGAGCCTCCAAGGTATAAGGCAAGGTTAGTAGCGAAAGGATACAGTCAAATTTCTGGTGTTGATTATAACTACCACGTGCGTCCTGACCCCAAAGGAACCTTGTTACGATCCAATGTTTAGAGACAGAAGAACTTCGGATGAAACAATGGAGGGAGTGAAGAGAGAGCTAGAATGCACACTGGAGTTTTTTTAACAAATAAATATATACATGGACCAGCCAGAAGGGTTCATAGTGCCAGGCAAGGAGAATTTTGTGTGCAAGTTGAAGAGATCCTTGTATGGTTTGAAACAGTCCCCTCGTCAGTGGAATAAAAGGTTTGATTCATTTATGCTGTCGCACGACTTTAAGAGGTCTAAATTTGATAGCTGTGTCTACATCATGCATGTTAATGGATCACCTATTTATTTGCTCATTTATGTTGATGATTGCTGCCAAGAGTAAAGTCGAAATTGCTAAGTTGAAGAAATTATTGAGTAGCGAATTTGACATGAAAGATCTTGGTGCTGCTAAGAAAATTTTGGGCATGGAAATTACTAGAGATAGAAAATCTGGTGTGCTATTTCTTAGTCAGCAGAATTATATTCAATGGTTCTGTTTCTGCTGTTGCTGTTACTAATGCTGAACCTAGTAAGACTAACCTTTGGCATATGCGTCTTGGACATATGAGTGAACTTGGTATGGCAGAATTGATGAAGAGAAACCTACTGGATGGCTGTACTTTGAGTAGCAAGGAGTTCTGCAAGCATTGTATTTTTGGAAAGCACAAAAGGGTAAAATTCAATACCTCAGTTCATACCACCAAATGTACTCTTGATTATGTGCATGCTGACTTATGGGGTCCCTCTCGTAAGCCTTCTGGGATTGTACTCTGAGCTGGTTGGGGCTGTTTCTTGCATTGATTTATATTGTGACAGTCAAAGTGTTATTTACCTTACCAAAGATCAGATGTTCCATGAGAGGACAAAGCATATTGACATCAAGTATCATTATGTACGAGATGTGGTTGAGGAAGGTAAGCTTAAAGTATGCAAGATCAACACTCATGATAATCCAGCTGATATGATGACTAAACCTGTTCCTGTTGCTAAGTTTGAGCTGTGCTCAAGCTTAGTTGGTTTAGTTAATTAGCCCAAGAGGCTATTTGGTGCCAGTTGTATTTTCTTCATGATGATTCAAGATGAAATGAAGATGCTGCAAGAGAATTTGTCTCAAGGTGAAGTTTGTTGTGATATGATCCAAATTCACCGATGGAGCGAAGCGGAGGCCCATCACAAGAGGTTTGGGCCGGAGCAAAGGGGTACTATGTTTTTCTCTTATGAACGCACAGTTTAGTCCCACATCGGCAACGCAACCAAGCACGGTCACGTGAGCTGCCTATATAACAGAGCTTTGCCCTTGATGAATAATCATCCTCTTGTAAGCCGCCAACAGGCGTTGTAAACACACACACACACTTGATATAGTAAAGTTTTGCTGGCTGGCGCCCATGGTTTTTTCCCTTCTACATCGGGAGGGTTTTCCACGTTAAAATCTCGTGTCTCCTGCGGTTTGATTCCTTTACTTCTTGTCGTTTATTCGCCATCATTTATAACACTTGCAAGTGTGTACTTATTTTATCCACACGACACGAGAACTATGCAGCTCGCCCACCCCGCTAAACATGGACAAGGGGGGTACTTATGAAAACCCTAGTTATTTGAACCAAACCGGTAATCAAACCGCTGGGATGCTCGGTTCAATGGTCCACTGGGTTGAGCCGTTGAACCGCCCGGTTCAAATGATTCAAATACATTTAAGTTCGGACATCCAACACAAGGGAAAGCATGGTCTAGTGGTGAGTCCACCCACTGGGAAGCTTCAGCCCCAGGTTCGAACCCCGCCCCCGTCGTATTTTTGATGATTTATTCCCACCGTGCGCTGGAATAACTAGGATGAAAACCCTTCCCAAAGGGTCCGTGCCCCAAACGAACAAGACACCTAAGATAATGGGCTCATCCTTAACATTATTTGGATATGTGGTAGCACGAAAGGATGCTCAAAGTAATGTCATCCACGGATGGGCCTTAATCGACTTAAGCAATTCTATGTCTCCGGGACTCCTTTCTTGTGACCCTACAATCCGCCCCAAGTCTCGCAGCCAATTTTTAGCCTCATGCTCCATTTTTCCAACATTAACAACAAAAGGACCCGTCCTAACCATATTCATATAAAACTATAACTCCCTTTCCTTGACCCACATAACCTTACTCTAACTCTTAGCATGCTAAGCAATTAACAAATTAAGTTAACATTAACCCAACTATACGAGCGACAAGGTATTGGCAGGAAATTCAAGGAAGATAAAATGCATCAAAGATATAAGTGCTATCCAAAATACATAAATAGATAGATAACCACATGCAACCCATACATATAGCATAATATAATTTATATTGTAAAAAGGGGTTTGGAAGATGCTTAGCAGCTTGCCTTGGTTATCCTTGGGTTCGACGACCACTTCAACACCGGGCTCAATGGCTTCACTCTCCAGCGTTTCGTTCTCTAGAATGTATGCATGGATTAGAATGGTGCTATGGTTACCTAAGTTGCAGGAGATTTGGAAGTGGTGTTACCCCAATGTCAGTGATGAGTAGTTCGAGCTAATTCTCATGTCTTTCTATGCTTTTGGACCTACAAGGCGGAATTGGTATGTTTTATTGCGGTTCTTGTCCAATTTCAATAAGTTTTTCTCGAGGTTTTCCGTAATCGTGGAGGATTAAGAGGTGATGGATGAAAAAATTGATAGAAGTGTTGCTCGCTTTATTATCTATGTACAAGCAAATATGCCTGTGATGAGCAAAGGTATTGTCGGTGCTTCTCACACCAGCGGTCTAATTTTTGTCATAGCTTGTGCGGCGTCTCTCCAAGGGGCGTGATGGTAGGCAATGCAAATCAAGGGATAATATTGGTTCGGGCAGAATGTCCCTATGTCCAGTCTGCGGCGTTCGTGTTCCTTGAGCTTGGATGCCTAGGGGCTTACAAGAGGGGGTGGCCTGCAAGCCGGGATGAGAGTGTGAGAGATGCGAGTGTGGTACGTGGAGCCAGCTGCTAGCTGTGAGCTGCTGGAAAACTATGCTATGCAATTCGCCCTCCCCCCTTTCTGTCTGGGGATCGGTCTTCTTCTCCCTCTGCTCCTTCCTCCTCTCTTTTTTGTGTGTCGAGGAAGAAGCTCCTTTCATTCCTGGGGGCTCCCGAGCGCTTTGTAGTGCCTACCAAGCTTCAGTTGTGGGCCGACTATGGGTCCCGCCTTCCACTTCGTCCATGTCCGAGCCATTTCGGGCTGGCCGAGGCCTGGCCTCAGCCCTGTGGCTTTATGCGCATGTCAGAGCCTGGCTGGGGCTCACCATTACAGTGTGTTGGCGTGTGAGGGCTAGATTACCGCCACCGCTTAGCCTTGATGTGACGGTTGTGCCACCTGTTCTTCTTCCGAGCCCTTTAGGTGGCTCGGGGGTCAAGTTTGCGTGCTGCTTGAAGCTTGCGCTGCTGACAATGGTTCCTTCTTAGGCCTGTTGCTAGGCCAAGACTATGGGCTAGCCTTCTCTTGTCACTTCAGCCATACCTGGGCCTCTGTGTTCACGGGGCCCAATACGGGGTTTGAGGCGCCCAAACCGTGGGCTTTGCGGCCTTGGGGGTGCAACGTGGCCCGTGTGGGTTAGAGGACAGCCATGCATTTTGACAAGTGTTGTTGCCTTCCCTAAGATGGCAGGGAGGAAGGCCACGCGCCCTCAGCGGGCCTCATTGTAGGGTCGAGATGGCGGACAAGAGGGGGGTGAATAATCCTTTCTAAAATTTAACTCACCGGCTAACCGAAACAAATGCGGAATTAAAACTATCGGTCTAGCCAAGACTTCACACCTCTATCTATGTTCACTAGCACCTTATAAAAGGTTCTAAACAAGCAAATAAGGTGCTAAGCTAGCATGAGCTCACCTAATCAATTCTAGAAGCAAGGTCACACAAACCTATACCACTAGTACTTCACACACCGGGGAGCTCCTACACAACTAGTAAGCAAAAGCACAAAGCTCCTAAGCTCACTAGCAATGCTCAATGGACAAGACTACACAAGTTTAATCTAGAGGCTCAATTTACTTAGCTACACAAACTAAGCAAAGAGACTAATTAAGCTACACAAGCAAATTAGTCACAAGATCACTACTTCTAGCTACACAAGCAAGAAGACAACTAGCAAGCTACACAAGCCAACTGATTATAAGAGCAACCTCACAAGCACAAGATATATAAGGATGTAAATACAATGCTTGTGATTGAGAAATGCAAACCACCGAGAAGAGTAGACAATGTTGACACGGTGATTTTTATCCCGAGGTTCACTTGTTTGCCACCAAGCTAGTCCTCGTTGTGTCAACCAACACCTCGATGGCTCTTGGGCAAAACTCTCAAGCCGCTGGCCACTCCTGGCACTCCAAGACACCACTCACAAGTGAGGTAACTCAATGACACGCTCCACTAGAGTTGCTCTTCGTGATCCCCACGGGGTGAGCACAACCCCCCTCACAAATCCTTCTCCGGAGCACCGCACAATCTCCTTGCGTGCTTCAACGGAGCCTCAATCCACCAAGCCGTCTAGGAGGTGGCAACCTCCAAGAGTAATAAGCAAACCGACTTGCAACACGAACACCTAGTGCCACTTGATGCAATCTCTCAAAGCAATGCACTAGATTCGCACTCACTCGCAATGGATTCTCAATCTTGCATGAACAAGTAAGTTAGTGGACTCCCAAGGCAAGCACAACCATGGGAAACACATTCCCAAGGTGCTCAACCTCTCCCATGTGCTCAACCTTCTCCAAGGGCCGGGCACCCTTCTATTTATAGAGGGGAGGGGAAAACTAGCCGTTACACACTTTTCCCGAGCTCTAACGGCTACCTCGGACTTTCCGCGGACCATTCCCGGACTGTCCGCCATTCAAAAAACTAGCCGTTGAGATCCAAACGGTCAAATACTCGTCACTCGCGGACTGTCCGACCTCGTCCGCAGACCGTTCGACCCCCCTGGATCATCAGGAAACGTCTCTGTGTAAAACTGGGAGAATTTACAGACCGTTCCCGCGGACCGTCCGCAGTAACCGCGGACCGTCCGCAACTCTATTTTCAGCACAGCCGACACTCGGTAAAACGCCCATAACTTTTAGCTTCGATGTCCAAATTAGGTGATCTTGGACGCTATGGAAAGCTCATTCAGAGGGCTATCTAACCCAACTGAATTCTTGACCCAAAACACTTTGTATCAAAGCAGAATTGCAAACCAAGATCACACTAAGCCATAACCATCATCCAAACTTCAACCCCTTTGCAAATGCGCCAACTCCATAAGTGTACCTTCTTATGTGTGTGTGAGTTAGCATTTTCACAAACATTTCTCAAAGGGTTTTCACTATCTTCACCACGCCACTCGATCTTAGCAACATCACAACGCTCAAAAGATCGACAGAGTGGGTCCTCTCACAGTGCATAGTCCACGGACAGTCCGACGGTTATCCCAACCACTCGGACGTCAATGCAACTACTCGGAGGGCAGCGCCCATGGCCCACAGGTCAGCACTCACCACGGACAGTCCGAGACCTCATCACGGACTGTGCGAGCGACGATCGAACAAGCCGATCGGACACCCGAACGGAATTTCCAACTAATATTCAATTTTCTTTTTCAACACACAAGACACGGACTGTCCAAGCCCTGACCACGGATAGTCCGACCCACTTAGTCAGCACTTGTTTCAACAAGATTTTCAACAACGTCCTTCATGATGTTAGTCGCCACTCGATCCTGGCAACATCGCAATGTTAGATAGCTCAAGTGGCATTAGATGACCAATATGCAAACAAGTTTGTCCCTCTTAATAGTACGGCCATCTATCCTAAACCCAGTCATAAACTTCTCTACTCACCTATGACCGGTTAAATGAAATGCCTATCGGTTATACCTTTGCCTTGTGCATTCCGTTCATCTTCTCCAATGTTGATGCAACACATGCACCAACATGATCACAAATGATATGATCCACTTCATATCATCATGCGACTTATTGGTCCATCGATCTTCACTTCACTTGCTCTTTACCGTTGCATTGGTCCATCGGCGCCAAGTCATTGCTCAAGCATCCCGCCACTCGGTCAAGTGCTTAGCCTCTGACTTGCCCTTCACACTTGCAACCAGTCCATCAAAACAACGGCCCACGAAGACACGTCCACTTAGTCACATGACTCCATGTCATGTCCCATATGCAATGAGCTCCTTCATCACATAATCACATGTGGACTAATCACCTGTGTATTTCACTTAAACACATATTAATCCACCTAAGTTGTCACTCAAAAACCAAACAAGGACCTTCACTCCCACCGGAGGAAGACGTGGCACGATGCCATACACATAACCGCCGCTGCCTCATCCATATAACCCACCGCTGCTCTCAATCAACCTTATCTACATTTTCACCTGCAAACCTCCTTCCCCAATCCCATGGCCGTGCCGCCGGCGAGCTCCGCCGCTGACCGTGAGGAGTCACTGCCCGCGCCCATGGCTGCGTCGCCGGCGAGCTCCGCCACTTGCCGTGGGGAGCGTCGGCCGGTGCGCCATAGCCGCGCCGGCTATGGCTGCACCTCTAGCTATGGGGAGCTCCCAGACGACGGCAGCAAGCCCCATGGAGGTGGAGCTCCAGGCGGTGATCGACACCGCCGGTGGGTGCGGACTGCAACAGGAGCTCGGTGATGGTGTATGAGCCCGGTGGCGTGTGAGGTGCGATGGTGGCTCGAGCTAGAAGAATGTCTTTATGTTATATGCTTCTCGTCTTCTCGACCCCATGTTGCAGTAGACTTTTTATGGTGTTGCAATATTTTTTTTGTAATATTGCAATGGCTAGTGACCCCTATCGCCTCACGACTCCCGCGCGGCCGCCGCTGCGCCCCCTTCCCGTGATGCCGCCACCGCCTCTCCCATGGCTGCAACATCAGAGCTCCCTGCTCACTATCCTCTTCCTTTGCATTGGTCCATCGGCGCCAAGTCATTGCTCAAGCATCCCGCCACGCGGTCCAGCGCTTAGCCTCTAACTTGCCCTTCACACTTGCAACCGGTCCATCAAACCAAGTCTTGTCTTGATCTTCTTCACCTTGTCACATGACTCCATGTCATGTCTCATATGCAATGAGCTCCTTCACCACATAACTACACGTGGACTAATCACCTGTGTATTTCACTTAAACATATATTAGTCCACTTAAGTTGTCACTCAATTACCAAAACCAAACAAGGACCTTCACTCATGGCCACACATAGCGCCGAGCGGTTTTGCTTAGTGCCGAAGGATTGCTTGGAGATGTTGCCTGGCTGGTTCTGGGGGTGCCGTGTGTCCCCGCTTGCCTTGTCCTCCAATTTGCTCGGAGGGTAGGCAAGGAACCCTTCCCTTCAGCAGGGAGTTAAGCTTGAGTTGGGTTGATCTTATCTCTTGGCGATTTAAGATTGGTGAAATGGGTATCCCTTGTACAGATATTCCACAGGTACGCTGGAGCCATGGATGTCGACAACTCCACATTTGATGAGAAGCACGACAAAGAAAAGATCCTTAGTAGACGTCGTACCCGGGAACAAAGGCGGTCGACGATGGGGATGCAAGGAATATGAGAAGACTAAAAGATGCGTGCGACATTGCGGTACGACAAGAGGACATGAGATATTATGCATTGATTGGCTGAAAGGTCATAAGTTCTTTAAAAAACATTACAATGCACCAAACAGTTGTGTGTCGATGACGAGCATGACAAAGGATAGGTCCTCGGTGGACATCGTGCCTGAAAACGACTGCAGGTCGACGGGTATGCGAGCGACGTGAGATGACGAGAGGGTGCGTGTGGAAGTGTGGAACAGAGAGACAAGATAAGGTACTATGGGTTGATTAGATGAAACGTCATAGATTCCTTTAAAAATTACAATGCCAAAGGATTATGGATCGATGGGGAGCAAGAAAAAGTAGAGATTCTTGGAAGGTGCATGTGGTGGTGTGAGACGAGGTACTATATATTAATTATATGAAACAACATCGGTTCTTTAGAAAAAGTACAACATATCAAAGGAGTGTGGGTTGATGAGGAACACGATAAAGGAGAGATCTTCGATGGATTTCATGCCCCGGAGCAACGGTGGGAAGATGATATGGATGAAAGCACTGTGATAAGACGAAGAGGTTCGTGTGGCGGTGTTGCATGGTGAGAAGAAACAAGGTTGATTAGATGAAACATTATGTGTTCTTTAAAGAACTACAACATTTCGAAAGTGTAGGTTGTTTTCCATAAATATTAAGGGGTTTTTTGCAAATTAAGACTTGCCGTTGAATCATTTCTTGCTTTTTAGGTAAAAATATACTGTAAGGAGTATTCAGTAGAATTGAAAACAATTTTCACCCAAAACTTTCTTATCCACTCGTTATAGAGGACTCATATGTCAGGTCCATAGGGGAAAGTGTGTCGATGTATTTGCGACATCAAATGAAAAATAACAATTTATGGAGGGTTTCCACCGTTTGTAGGCTATTTTCTTCATGGCCAAAATATTACCCGCCCTTGCATACGCACGTCCCTACCTGCCTATGTTATGACACGCCTAATCTTATTTGATCTAAGGACCCTCGAGCATCTTGCGCCTTTGCTTCAAGTCTTGAATCTGCTGCAGCATCTTCAATTAATTGTAGTAAAGCACAAGACGCTCAGATCTTCTCTGACGAGTAGTTCATTGGAGTGCATCTATCGATACTTTTTGTTTCTTTGACTACCTGTGCCAATTAAATGTGTGCGTCCCATGTGCATTTTTGTTAGTTAGATAAAGATATGTCGCCATTCAATAACGTTAGATAATCCATCTAGTTGCCTTTAACATCCTTCATTTGGACGATGCCTCGAAAAGTTGAAGCACTTTCTCCAGAAGCTTAAGGAGCTGATGGATCAGTGCAAAATAATGACCATGCACGAAAATGATCTACACTATTCTCCTGTGTAAGCTGCTGTTGCAGAGACGTTAACTAGGACGGAGCGTTAACTAGAACGGAGCCTAAAATAAGACCCATTGTCAGTGAGGAGGTGGGGGCTTAGGCCCCCGCACCTCCTAGATTTGTGTATGATAGGAAAAGTTATGTATAATTGATGATTGCATGCTCGGTAACTATTATAATATGCTAATCTTGCAATGGGTTTACGATTTATAGGGGTTAGAGTTGGTTTTGTGTGTGTGTGGTGAGATGCTGTTGGCCTTGACTGTGGTTCAGGATGGCTATGGCCTTGACCGTGGTTGAGGATGGCTAGTTTGAGGCAATGAAAAATTAAAGCGTTGTGCAACCAGAGGTAAGTGGTAATATGGAGTAGGTGAAGAGAACACGTGCATAGGAAGATAGAAGAAAAACCATTTATTTGTTTTTACAATCGTATATTGTTTTTCTCATTAATTGGCTTTTGGCCTTGACAACATTAGAAAAAGATCAAAATTACATGAGATAAAAGAAATCACTCTTTATAGTTGATCGAATTCTATGAATTCTCAAGGGATTTTTTTTTGTTGTTATGAGTTCCTACAAAGCCATCAAATTATAACGTGATACTGCCATACCCCTTTTCTCTTTCTACCTCCAAAACTCCTTGTTGTTTCCAGGTAGGTATCATTGAAGCAAATCATCTCCAACTACTCGTTTTTAAAACACAGTTATCCAAGAACTTTTATCCCCGTCCAGCTGTGCACTTGCCGGCGGCGTCTAGCTTTTACTAGTGAGTGGTGGTGCATTGCCGTTGCAGCTTTGGCTAAGCTTCTTCCAGCGGGAATGCCGGCGGCGCCGAGGAGTGTCATGACGATGGCGGCGGGTGCCGTCGTCCTGGCAATACTGCTGTCGACGGCAGCGGTGGCGGCCGCGCAGCACGACTACGGCGACGCCCTGCACAAGTGCATCCTCTTCTTCGAGGGCCAGCGCTCCGGGAGGCTCCCGCCCGACCAGCGCGTCCGCTGGCGCCGCGACTCCGGCCTCCACGACGGCGCCGCCGCCGGGGTACGCGCACGTACTCGTCTTGCTGGATTATTTGTCTTTACTTCTTTTGTTTCGAAAGTATTGTACGACCGGCATTTTCTTTCTGTGTTTTTGCATCAGGTTGACCTGACGGGAGGGTACTACGACGCCGGCGACAACGTGAAGTTCGGGTTCCCGATGGCGTTCACGGCGACGCTCATGTCGTGGGGGCTCATCGACTTCGGGCACACCTTCGGCGCGCACGAGGCGGAGGCCCGCGACGCCGTCCGCTGGGCCACGGACTACCTGCTGAAGGCGACGGCGACGCCCGGCACCGTGTACGTGCAGGTCGGGGACGCGTCCCGCGACCACGGGTGCTGGGAGCGGCCCGAGGACATGGACACCCCGCGCACCGTGTACAAGGTGGACGCCGCGCACCCGGGCTCCGACGTCGCCGCCGAGACCGCCGCCGCGCTCGCCGCCGCCTCCGTCGTCTTCCGCGACGCCGACCCGGCGTACGCCACGCGCCTCCTCGACCGCGCCGTCGCCGTAAGCAAGCGCGCCGTGTCCGTCCGCTTGAACATTTGACGAGCCGGGCCGTGCCGGTGTGATACCATAGAGGTTGCGTTTTTGTTGGTGGTGTTGCAGGTGTTTGAGTTCGCGGACCGGCACCGGGGCGCGTACAGCAGCAGCCTGCGGGCGGCGGTGTGCCCGTGCTACTGCGACTACGACGGGTACCAGGACGAGCTGCTGTGGGGCGCGGCGTGGCTGCACAGGGCGTCGCACCGGAGGGAGTACCGGGAGTACATCAAGAGGAACGAGGTGGCGCTGGGGGCCAGCGACGCCATCAACGAGTTCGGCTGGGACAACAAGCACGCCGGCATCAACGTCCTCATCTCCAAGGTAACGAAACACGGCCACGGTCTTCTTCACTGCACATTTGCTTGCACACACCATGTTACTACTGTACTACATTTACAGTACTTTTGAGTCCAAAAGTGGCCTAGGATTGCGAGACGCTAGGTTCCAGGGATGTCTGTCTGGTTTTGGCCCCTCTCGTGTCCCGCTCCCGCGTGAGTCGTGACGCTGCTGGCTGCTGCTGCTCCCGTAGTAGACATCGGCCTGCGTACACAGAGCTACACCATCGCCCTGCTCTGGCCTGCGCCGCTGCTATGCCCTGTGCCGTGCCTGTGCCCGGTGCCCTCTCGCCCGGCGGCGTCGTTCAGGTTCAGCGCGGCGCGCACATGGCCTGGCTCCCCTGACGTCGTGCTTCCGGCTTTGCTCCGGTGGACCACGCGCTGCGCTGCATGCAGACTGGGCTGGGGTACCATTGACTCATCTCGCATGCTTTGCCACCACGCCCCCTGCTTACTGCATCTAATCCTTGAGACTTGACTAGTTATCTCTGACATTGCTGGGGTTATGACCAGACGAAGGCAGGAAGCGCTAGTAGAAGTCGCCGCTACTCGCTAGCAGGGAGCATGGGCGACGGGACGGAGGGACCTTTTCACGCCAAAGATGCATGGGCCTGGGACTGGATAATGCTGGCATGTTCAATTCTATGTCTGCGTGCTTCATGCAGTTGGCTGGCCCCCACGCATCAATGCACTTTCAGGTTTTTCAGCTCAGCCTGTGAACTCGTTTAGAGCGGTACTACTGAGTAGTAATGGAGTAGCTCACAGTCTTTCTCGATACTGACAACATTCCACCGCGATAGATAGCGTCACATGCTGGGATTATGTAGCACTGACGGCCTTCATTTTCGGTCAACAAACACTGTACGGAGTCATTAGCACACAGGCTGCATCAACATTAGTGCGTGCTGATTAGTAGTTGTATATCTTGTGTATCATGGGACCAAGATTCTATCTGGATCGATTATTCAACGCATCACCACCAGTACCGGTCCAGGCTTTTAGTCAGTGATTTGATTAGTAGATCTCGAAGCTGGCGAGCGAGCATGTTGTAACGTGGCAAGTGGCACCACGGACCCTGGCTCAAGGCTGGGGACCTGTGCGGTTGCACGTTGCTCTAGCAGTTGCAGTCTTGCATTGCAGATAATGGGGCTCCTTTGCAGCTCTCCATCACGAGTCACGGGGACTTGTTCACTGCAAATTACGTACTCATGCTGATTAATTAGTACTGTAATTAGACCGAACCATTGTTAACCTTGCATGATGATACTGATACCTGTCATTATCACACTTGAGTGCTCAATATTAGTAGTCCACTAATCCGTACGATCTGCATGCAGGAGGTTCTGATGGGCAAGGACGAGTTCTTCCAATCCTTCCGGCAGAACGCCGACAACTTCATCTGCAGCCTCCTCCCCGGCATCTCCGGCTCCGGCCACCCGCAGATCCAGTACTCCCCGGGCGGCCTCCTCTTCAAGGTGGGCAACAGCAACATGCAGCACGTGACGTCGCTCTCCTTCCTCGTCCTGGCCTACTCCAACTACCTCAGCCACGCCGGCGCCCGCGTCTCCTGCGGCGGCGGCGGCGCCGCCTCCCCCGTGCAGCTCCGCCGCGTCGCCAAGCGCCAGGTGGACTACATCCTGGGCGACAACCCGCTGCGGATGTCCTACATGGTGGGCTACGGCCCGCGGTACCCGCTCCGGATCCACCACCGGGCCAGCTCGCTGCCCTCGGTCGCGGCCCACCCGGCGCGGATCGGCTGCAAGGCCGGCGCGGCCTACTACGCCAGCCCGGCGCCCAACCCGAACCTGCTGGTGGGCGCCGTCGTGGGCGGGCCCAGCAACACCACCGACGCGTTCCCCGACGCGCGCGCCGTGTTCCAGCAGTCCGAGCCCACCACCTACATCAACGCGCCGCTGCTCGGCCTGCTCGCGTACTTCTCCGCGCACCCGGACCTGGCGGCGGCGGCCCAGCACGGCGGTGACTGAACAAACGGAGAGGGGAGATGGATGGGCCCCCTGCGTGGGCTGTGAGCCCTGCTTTTGTGTCGTTGTGTGTGTGTGTTCCACTGTGTGCGATGAGCTGATTCATTCGTCGCTGCGTCCTGTTGCTGCCGATGCTGCTATTCTGCATCGGTGAAGTGGTAGTGGTAGTGTGGTGTGTGTGCCGATCCGCTCCTGTAAAAAATGGCAGGGGCAAGGATTGGTCCTAGTGTGAGTGTCCTCTGCAGCTTCTAGTGTTCCAATGTAGTAAGTAAGCACTATGCCCATGCTTAGCATGCTTGATGTGCTTCAAGTCCCATATGTACGAGTCTCGCCTTGCTGCGAATCCTGTGGCATCCCAGCGATGGAGCCCGTAGCAACAAGAGCGCTCTAGCAACAACACATGTCCTTTTTCTCAGGCTCTTAGCCACGACCACCCACGAGACATGTTCATGTGCAAGGAATCCAAAGGTTGCTTGAACCATAGGCCTACTTAATGGGTCTAAACCTGCCTCAAACTCACCCCGCTCCATCGTCCATGCTACTTTGCACAAAGTTGTTGTTAATAATACCGAGTAATTTTCAAGAAATTTCAGTCATTTTCACTAAAATTTTATAGTATAAACATGAGGTTTAAATTTTAGGGTCCGACTCCTGATGGGGTCCACCTATATGTATAGCCAGTACTTTGCATAAAGTTAATGTTTGTTTGTGGTACTGAGTCATCCTTAACAAATTTCATCCTAATTGAGTGATCTAGGGAAGAGAAATTTGCAATTCGCCATTATTAAAAGTAGGCTTCGCCTAAATCTCAAACCGTAAATGGGTTTCGCCATATTGCTATTATGAAACGGTTCACTTTTCCATTTTATTTAGTGATTTCTCTTATTTTATCCAGCTGAATGGACCACCATGCCCCAAGGTGGATTGAATCCAAGGAGTCTGACTCACCTGTCTCTCACCGCCGCTGCCTTTTCTTGCTCTGGCCATTTGAGGAATCAATTAGCCCAGCAATGCAACTTCGATTGGTTGCTTTTCTTAATGACCTTATTAGCTTGATTGCATGCACTTAGCAATCTGTGGTCTAGAATAAATATACTGTGCTTAGGAAACAAGAGCAGCTAGAATAGAATCGGAAGAGCACAGCGACAAAGGATAAGAGCAGTGGCGGAGCGCCCGGTAGGGCGAGATATGGCAGCCGACGTACCTCAAATTTTGTACGGCACATGTACTGCAACTTTGGACTGTCCTATTTGTGAAGTATTTAAGCCTTTTAATCATTATTAAGCACTATGTACAACATCCATTACACATGCGCCATACCTCAATGTTGGTTTGTCCTCCGTAAGAGCAGTAGCCAGCCACCAGCCAGCCAGCAGTGCTTTTCCTCAGCAAAACCAGCACCAGCCACCAGCAACCAGCCAGCCGAACAGGCCGCTAGTGTGTGAATGGCAGTGGCGCGAATGCGCGATACTGGCGCCTAGTGAGTAAGAAAAATCATGCCTGGCCAACGTGGAGCAAGCAGGCGTTCGGGTGTGAGTCCACACGATGTTGTGGGCTTTGCAGCGGAGCACCGTGGCGGCGTGGTCATGCGGGCCGAGCGAGGAAGAGGGCGACGCGCGAGAGCGGACTGGGACGAGGACGACATGCAGTCAATGCTCAGCGCATCCACTCTCAGCCAGGGGCATAATGGTCTATTCAACTGGTAAAAGATGGAAGAAATCAGTTAATGGATTAGAAAAGAAAAGAAAGGTATTGTGGCGAGTGAACACCTTTTCATAATGGTAATATTGCGAAACCCATTTACGAAATGACATAGAGGCGAAGCCCACTTTTAACAATGGTAAAATTGCAAATTTCTCGGGGAAATGACCTAGGCAAGTCAATCAATCGACTCTGATAAAGGAGGGAGCAAAACACAGTGAAAGCTACCTCATGATACTTCATCCTATCTTTTGATTCATCCGAATTGAGTGGCTATGGTATTTGTATCCATTGTGTTGCTATTTTGTTTTGAAGGTCAACTATGGGGAAATTCCCCATTATGCTTCGTGTTAAAAAAGAACAAATGAAGTTTATGTACAGAGTTTGGAAATACTTAAAAATAAGAAAGGAGATAACGACTCTAGCCATTGAAAAATTACAGGTTGGAGTTCCTCCCTAACTCTATGGAGTTGTAGAGAAACTTGCTCTCCTCACGACCTTCTCCTCAACATGGTGTTGGTATTAAGATGGTCAACAAGTAATAGCCATGCAACAAACTTGAACCTAGGAGTACACCTTGACTTCCAAATCCAATTGCACGTTGCAGGCACGTGAAGATGTGTGAAAGCTAGCCTATATAGCTTACTTGATTTGTACACCTGATTTCCCCAAATGAAGGCCCAACTATCCTTTAACACGTTATCATATGATATTTGCTGAAGAAATGAAGGTTCAACTGTCCTTTTCCACGCTGTCATATGGTATTTGCTGAAGATAGTGCTGCATAGCCTGTAACTCCTCATATGCTTGCTAGGTTAAAGATTGTAATAAACTCTTCAGCTTGTATGATTCCTTTGCTAGAGGCCTATGGCTTAGAAGTAAACGAGAATGAATAGCCATTGAAATTGGTAGGTAAGCAGTGAATTAGATCAAAGATCCTCCCAAAATAGAACTGTAGAGCCATCTCCTAAGATGCACTTGACAATTCCTCTATACAAAATGAGCCTACCTCCCTAGAGGCATGAGGAGCTTTGCCATCATAATATTTGAACCAAATCAATTGCACACAAGGGATGTCCAACTTCGCATAGAATTTGTGAAGCTGCCTGAGTATTAGAGCATCATTGTGCACATGCAAGCTAAGCACTCCCAAGCCACCTTTGTCCTTGGGTTTAGTGACCATAGGCCAGGCAACTAAATTCCCAACCTTCCTACTATTATCGTTCCCTCTCCAAATACATTGTTTGATATTTTCTATGGCAGCAAGGTGGAACTTCAGAGTGCACATGACATATGTTATTGAAGGTGTGATTATTGAGTTGATCATCTTTAGACGTCCAGAGTAAGAGAGCATGGAGGAGTAGGCAGATGGTCTTCTTTCAATCCTATCCATAATTGGTGAGAGGTCTTCATTTTTTTTTGGCTTGGTTGTGCCCATTGGAAAACCAAGATTATTGAAAGGCATAGAGCCTATCTAATAGCCCATTGGGTTAGTAAGGTCCACCGTTTTCCCCTCCAGCACATGAATTGGGACCATCATGGACTGCTTCGATCCCCATCCGAAGTAATGTATCACCATCATACTGTATGATAGGGAAATCATTATTGGGCTATGATATGAGTATCTTGAGATCTCCTCTTTGACATACCTCATTCACCACCACTTGAAGGAGCTCATCAGACAAAACAAAAAGGAGGGGATAATGGATCCCCTTGTAACTGCTTCCCTGGGACACCATTAAGAAGAAAGGATCAGTAGAAAGGATCATACTAATCTACTGAATCCACCTTTCTGGAAAGCCTATATGTTGCATAACTTTCAGAATTGATCCATGTTCAATTGTATAAAATACTTTTGGAAAATCTAGTTTTAATATTACTATCTTCTTTCTACTATGATGACACTGGTCTATGTACTCGAAACACAGGGCTAAACAGTCTTGTATGGATTTAGTCCTAATAAATTCATATTGGTTTGCATGAAGCATGCGTAAAATCACCCTCTATAGCATTTAAGACATAATTTTAGTAAACAACTTCAAGCTACAATTAAACAAGGGAATCGGTCTAAAATCATTTGGTATATAAAAGAGCAGAGTTGTTGACAACATCGGCTCTAAGTAGGTTCATATGGAGGTCACCACTAGTGAATAGTACCCGTGGTTGTTGCATGGATACATGTGATAGTTACACCACAACGCGTTTGCCATCGGAGCTTCTCCAACCACTATAGTTGGACAACATCGCCAAGAAGCCTTTTATGATGAAAAATATAATCAATAATGAATGATGAGTGCAACGTCTATTTATAACACAAATAACTATGTGTTTACTCTACAAGTCTCCATGATACTTCTAGTCCAATAAGATTTAAGATGCATGTTTGCTTAATTTATTGGATATATATACTTATGCATTGGTTATATCTGTTATTATTTGATATATCTTGATGTGGCTTTTGAGCTAAATTTTGAAAGTTTATTGGGGATGTATATATGATTAGTGTATAAGTTTTGAATAATTTAAAAAGCAATACAATGAAAGTGTGTTGTAGTTTGTGGTCGTAGATATCGAACAATCATTATATTGTCAAAAGAATGTAGTTAGCCAAGTGAATTTTTACCTTACTTTTTTGGATATGTAAACTTGGATAATATTTTTGTTTATATATTCATGAGACCAAGTGACCAAGTGAGCTACAAGCTACCAAACTATATGCTGAAATCAAATATACAGATCTGGTGAGTTACATATCACATTTGTGTGATATTGTATATGTGCTAACTGAACAAAAAAAGTAGCAGATCAGAATGGTAACTTTGCTGAAGCACATGACGGATTTGTGCATATTAGTAAACTTAATCTATTGCCACCACTTTAAGGAGCTGTAAATGTGTTTACGTTGCAGGTACCTGACATATTAAGTCAATATTACAAGTTCACTCATAACCTTACAAAAATCTCATATGAACAAGAAACCACTCTCTTCTTCTTTCATTATAATCTTTATAAAAATCTACATACACTACAAATTTAGTTTAATATGTAATAAACCCCTCGCGAGTTCCTACTAGATTTTCTTTTTGTTTTGCATGAAAATATTACATTAAAACTGACGATTATGAATCCATAAGTTCATGAAAGTTGGGTGAGCCCTGGAATTATGTTTATAGATAGGATGACACAACTACCTCGAGATGGTAGAGTATTCACGAGTGAGAGTTACATAATTCCCACTAATGCATTGTTTCTTGCATGTGTTTGTTTAAGGTTTGCCAAGCATTATCAGAACATATGTATTTTGGTGACAAAGATATTTTGTGATAAAGAAAATATTTTGTGATAAAGAAGATCAAGTTGCTGAAAAAAGGTTGTTGCATTGGAGCATATTTCCCGATTTGGTTGCCGCAGCATTTAGGAATGAATGGTGGTTGCGGCTTGCCACTGCATGGAAGTAGTAGTCAGACCAAAGTGGATGATATGATTTGCCATGGGATCCAAGAGGTATAGGGCATTTCCGTTCTTCGCCTGCTCTTGTATCATTGTGTGGGTTCTGCTGCGTGCCATGGACTGATCATTCGATTGTGCTGCTGCGTACGATGGGCTGATTCATTCATCGCATCATGTTGCTGCATTGGTGGTGATTTAGTAGTAAGTAGGGCCCAGGGGTGGTGTGTGCCGATCCGCTCTGTAACAAATGGCAGGGCCACATGAGCAAGGATTGGCGCCGGCGTGACTAGCGCGGCATGTCCGGCCACGTAGGCGCCAGTAAAAATCGATTTTAGACCAAACCAGCGTGGCACATGGGTCACGCCATTGCATGTGGCGCGACTTAATTATAAGTTGCATCATACAGCTCGGCGTGACCAAAAGTGTTAGTTCTTACAAATATAGTTCGGGTGAAGTTATTATTAAAATATTAGATTTAAAAAGACTAAAATAAAAAAACTCTCTGTTTTGTCAATAGTCTTCCACTACGGTAAGTACCAGTATGGCCATGTTTGGCATGCTTGATGTACTGGCGCCCGTAGCAACAACACACTACACACGCCCCTTTTCTCAGCCACAGCCACGAGACATGTTCATGTGCAGGACCAGGATCATGGTCTGTTTCTTTCCGGCTTTGGGTGGAGGGTCCTTGCTGGAATCCAAAGGTTGCTTGCACCGAGCATCCAGCAGCTGGCATCGCCCCCCATCATTCTGCGTGCGTGGTGGCGTGCCAGCATGAGCATCGACGAGAAAGGGGAAGGCAAGTGAGGTGCCGTTCCAAATCCAAAGTGGCGTCTCCCCTGCTCCAATCGGTTACTAGTAGGCCGGCTTTGGGCGGGAGCCAGTCAGCCAGCGTCCCCTGGCCCAGTGGGCCCCAACAAATCGACCCTGCACCACGGCAGCAAGCTGAGCCGCCGCTAATGGCTGGGCCGGCCGGCAAGTGGCAGGCGCCCATCACGGCGAGATGGAGTACGTACGTGACGGTGCGCAGGTGAGAGATGTTTTGATCAGCCTGGGGTGGTGGGCCTAACGAGCCCTGACCGTACGTGCCCGAGGAAGCCCGTGCCCACGTTGAGACCACAGGCAGGCATGCCGCGTATCTTCCCGCTGCCGTGCCGTGCCGTGCCGTGGGATCGAATCGAGCCGCAGCAGGGCCTGGACAAAAGAACGCCTCGAGTACCGACGCCACTGGCCCCCGGATGCTTACGGTGCACCGGCAGGACGCAGGAGATGCGTGCAACAACAACGCAGACTTTGTCTCTTGCAGACTGCAAGAATCAACCCGGGAATCGCTGCCATGAAATGGTCATTGCTCTAAAAAAATAGGGCGAATTTAACCGGGGGTCTTTGATGAATTAGCTCTTTTCTTAGCTGTTCTAGCAGTGACCGTAGATGATTGGAAGAAGAGTGAAAAGGGAGGGAATGAGCGGAAAGGAGCACCATCAAATGGGCATCATGGCTGAAAGGACCAAAGTGCAGTAGAGTAGTTAATTAATGGCGACATTATAAAAAGGAAAAGAAGGGGGGACAAAGAGGCTTGATTAAAAGAAGCGTAAGCGGCCACTCCACTGTTACACAAACACCCTTCAAAATCCACTTAATTGCAATTTGCGGGCACCATTGGTTCGGTTGAATGGTTGTTTACTTGTTTGTTTGTTTTTTTACCCCGCGCCGCCGCTGCAGATGCCGGTGAGCAGCACCGGCAGCCGCGCCAGCGACGACGACGACGACGACGAGCCTTCCGAGGAACTCGCCCAGCGACGTCGGCGGCCCGCCGTCGCCGTGGTCGCGGCAGAGCCGCCACCAGCTCCCGCCCAGGCTGCGGCCGCGCCGGCGCCGGCGCCGCCTCCTCCTCCGCCACACCCCGCCGCCGCGCCGCTCCTCCTCCTCCTCCC
Source organism: Echinochloa crus-galli (assembly GCA_900205405.1). Taxonomy (NCBI): domain Eukaryota; kingdom Viridiplantae; phylum Streptophyta; class Magnoliopsida; order Poales; family Poaceae; genus Echinochloa; species Echinochloa crus-galli. The sequence continues at coordinate 1,402,803 of OAMR01000175.1, read as the reverse complement.
GCGCCGCGCGCGGCGGGCCCTCTCCCGCGCGCTCCTCGCCCGCCGCCGGCGCCCTCGCCGCGCGGCGCTGCTGCTGCTGCTGCGACCCGCCGCCGAACGTTGACACGCCCATTAGCGTCCCCAGCGTCGTGCTCCGGTCCGGGAAGAAGGACCCCGTCGACTGCCCTCCCCACCAAGAACCCAAACGTTATCCACAGCCATCCAAGAAATGCGGTTGACCAGGCGGCCAATGCGAGAAGAGCCTGAGTTACCTCGGTGTCGAGGTCGGAGGAGGAGGGCAATAGCCAAGAGGACCATGCATTCACCTAAGGACACCCCACACCAAACAAGGGGGTAAAAACAACTAAACCCGGGCAGTTTATTATCTGGAACGGCTGGACCATTTTTAAGCTTATGTAGCTATGCAGAGCATCAAGATTCCCCTACTAGAGAAACATATAGTAAGTAAAAGAAACGAGCTAGAGCAGATTCCCCTGCAGAATTTCCTCCTAGACACAACAATCAAGGACGCCGGCCGGCGACTTGATATGAGCTAGTAGAACTGATTGAACATTGGAGTGAAAGGAAAGCCTGTGATTAGATGAGAAGTGAATTTATTTTAGTTCAACTATCAGTGCTAGTACATATGGTACAAGTGCACTGTGCACGACACGGAGACAAAACACTAGTTTCATGATCATGGGAGAAACATGCCGTGGAATTGATAGCAGATTGCTGACAGTCGAGGTCCATTATATTGCCGGCCCCGCCCGCGCGCTCCGGCGGAAGCACGGGGTCGCGGTGGTGGTGGTGGTGGCCACTGGCGCTGGCGGGCGGGGACTGACTGGAGCGAAGAGCAAAAGGGTTTATAGGCGGGCAGTTGGCGGGGCAGTTGGTCGATGTGGTCGAGCCCAGCTGCCCAGGAGGAGGGAATGGAGGACCCATGGAGGGAGGGGACGGTGACTTTTGCCTTTGTTTTCTCTCATCGGCATCCGGTGAACTCGTCGTACAAAGTCCTGTGACCCAACAGAGCAGCTGCAGGGCTAGGGTGTGCATGAGTTCGAGGACTGTTGCGTCATGAGATCTTTGAGCCTTTGAACTTTCTCGCCCCTTGGCATGCAAATTGACAAATTCTTCTCTCTCTCTCTTTTTTTCGTAACACGGTAACCTGCATAAATTGTCTTTAGGAATTTTTCATTGGATTTAGAATGTTCCAAATTAACACATCGGTATTTAATTTCACTGGATTTAGTAGTTCTTACATCTGAAAGTGCCCATCGTAGCGGTGGTCCTCTATTTGCTTCTTGTGGGGCTAAGGGTTTTGGGTGCACATCCTGGCTTTTTACCTCCAGATTTGGTCCAGACATGTTTTGCGAGACTTGCTACCAATTGCCAAAGGGACCCCCAACGTTATCATCATGCCATATGAATATATGATGCAAATGCAAGTGACAACAAGATGGTGCACAACAACTTGAGAATTGAGATGATGCTAGATGATGACTCCTTGGTCCCATAAACTTAGTATTTTGTGCTAGCACGAATCTCGTTGCAATAGCCAAGAGGACCATGCATTCACCTAAGGACACCCCACACCAAACAAGGGGGTAAAAACAACTAAACCCGGGCAGTTTATTATCTGGAACGGCTGGACCATTTTTAAGCTTATGTAGCTATGCAGAGCATCAAGATTCCCCTACTAGAGAAACATATAGTAAGTAAAAGAAACGAGCTAGAGCAGATTCCCCTGCAGAATTTCCTCCTAGACACAACAATCAAGGACGCCGGCCGGCGACTTGATATGAGCTAGTAGAACTGATTGAACATTGGAGTGAAAGGAAAGCCTGTGATTAGATGAGAAGTGAATTTATTTTAGTTCAACTATCAGTGCTAGTACATATGGTACAAGTGCACTGTGCACGACACGGAGACAAAACACTAGTTTCATGATCATGGGAGAAACATGCCGTGGAATTGATAGCAGATTGCTGACACTAGCTCATTATTTGAACTTAGCCGTGCAATCATTTTTATGATGGGTCCTTGTCTGGTTGTCTCTTCCTTTGTGAAAATTCACGATGCATGCCGAGCTTTGGTTCCAATAACCTGACCGGCCTGTCTGAATAACTGGGCATTACCATCCTAAGTTAGCTGAACTAAGAGAAACAATTCAAGAGTAAGAAGTTAGCTTGTATAACAATCATTTGAATGACCTAACTCTGCTAATTACGTAGCATCTTAGGTCATCAAATGTGTGATGCCCAGAGTCAGGTCATTAAAGAGTGAGTCAAATTAAACTAGCCATGGTAGACAATCACTATCTACCATATAGTTTCTCTCTTGAATTGGCAGAAACTATTTTTTTGCTACACTCGTTCTAAAGCATGTTATTTTAGTTTTAAGTAAAAATATCTCAAGTTAGACTAAGATTAGAGAAAAATAGTGAAATGGCCTCTAGTCTAGTGGTTCGAGCACCTAAGTAGCACCCATCAGACCCATGTTCAACTCCCTTGCTGACTTCGGGAAAAAGTTTAAAAATATAAAAATAATAGGTAAGGGCTTCCTTTGCTGACTTCAGTAAAAAAAGATTAGAGAAAAATAACAACTTTATGACATCAAATAAGTAATACATGAAACCTGAAACTTAGTATAATAAAATATTCATATTTTTTGTATAAATTTGATCAAACTTAAAAGGTTTGATTTAGGATAAAAACTAGAATGACAATTTTTTTTATCCTAGTTGCAAGAACTCCGTGCTTAAACTAACCTTACTATTGCAAGAACCTCGTTTGTCGCACATGTTTTTTTTAGAAAAGGGAAGCTTTATTGATCTTAGACAATTACATCGAGATGATACAATTATATAAGATCCAACCCGGCCTCTGCATAACTAAGATGCACACTGCCAATAAAAAAGAAAAAAAATGAGAGCACCATGACCTAGCAAACTACCACAAGTGCATTCATCTTCATTCGCTACACAAACCAAAGCAACTCTTAGACTATGAAGTAGGCTCCCGATACAACGCCTCCAACGAGGAAACGGCACGCGCACGTGCCAACGTTGTAATGACCCAACCAATTAAGATCAGATCAAATGTTTTCACGAGGGAGTAATTCATCTTAATCCAAGCAATGCCTTCAACAAGGTCACTGCCAGGTTCAGCCAATTAAGATCAGACCTAGGAATTTTGTCACTGCCAGGTTCAATCAATTAAGGTCAGACCTAGGAATTTCTTCCCGGAACCGATGAATTAGTAGCAATTACCACCACGACCAAGTCACACCGTGTTGCTTCCCCCTTCTTACCAGGCCAATGCTTTCATATAGATCAGCCCTAACCCACTTTAAACGGCCACAAACTCCAAATCCGGCAGACCATCTGAATTCGTAACCTGAGATACCATGCTATAAAGTAACCGCAGGGTACCCATACATAATCCACCAGGAATAAATTGCAGATGAAATCCGTCTTTGAGTAGGAAAATCCGCGAATGAAGCCAAGGTGACACATGTCTCTTGGTCTATATAAAAAGAAAAGGCAAAATTGAAGATGTCATCACCAGATGTAGTTGCAAAGTCCGGAGCTAACTCTTCCAACACCAGACTGAATCCGTCGCGCCAGATCCGCCGCCGGCCGTACCAGCGACCAAGCGCCGCCGCCATGCCGCGAGCCGTCACTGCGCCTGGCCTTCCCTGGCCGCGCACTAGCCGGCTGCCGCCACCACCTGGCCGCGGGCCGCTGGCGCAAGTGCGGCCGCCGTCGGCGCACACCTGGACGGGTCGTCGATCTCCCCTCCCGCGCGCCGGCCTCCGCGGGTCTTCAC